>CM058044.1:51624000-51722915 GCA_030169165.1 Centaurea solstitialis | reverse complement strand
CTCTTTCTCCCTTTCTCTCTCTTAATACATATTAAGGTAAGAAGGGTATCAGAGGAAAAAACCTAATGTAACGCTGATATGAGGTAAGGGTAAGCAAGGTTCATTAGTAAAAGGCTATAAAATCACTTTTGCATTAGAGATGCTCTTAAAATCTTTGTTTACAAAGTGGTTTGTCTTCATGGACCAGGTCCATGTTGGTCCATGCCATGTGGCAAAGACCGGTTCTGCCCAGCGTTCACTACAAAAATCAAGCGGTCCATGGACCACACAAGTTTTCTTTTGTTGTACATGCCCCTTTGTAATTTTTGAAAAAGGTGGTCATGCCCATTTTTTTAATCCTATACGTTGGATCACCTCGATCTAACGATTTTGATGAGTTCTTCGATTCTTTATGTTCTTAGGGGCCGTTTGGTTTGCAAAATTGGATGGAATTCGAAGGAATTTGAATAACAAATTCCATTGACCAAAATTCCATGTTGCTATTTGGTTCACAAAGGAATCCTTTGAATTCCTTCAAATTCCTTAAATCAAAGAACTTGTCATTCCAAGCCATATCCAATGGAATTCATTGGAATCATCCCTCTTCCCTCTCGTTTTCTCTATTTATGGCTTTCCCATCTCCATCCATCGTACTCTCGTTCAAAATCTTTTTAGGGTCCAGTTCAATCTCGGTTTTTTTATTTATTAAATAATCAAATTATATATATAATAAAAAATATATATAATTTAAAGTGGTTCGGTCCTTGGAGAAACTAAGTATGCTTGGTTCGGGTTTTTTCCGGTCGAGTATGGAAATCAAACCGAAATCGAACCGTTTTCGATTCAGTTCAGTTTTTTCCCGACCGAGATGGAAACCAAAACCGATTTCGGTTTTTCAACTTTGCTCCACTCGGCTTTTTCCCGTCGAGATGGAAGCCGAAAACCGAAATCCCGAAAATGAAATCGAGCCGATTTCGGTTTTCGACTAGGCTCGGTTTTCCTAAGCCGAGAAGGAAACCAAAGCCCAAATAGAACCGATTTCGGTTTTCGGCCCAATTTGTTTTTTTCCCATTGAGATGGAGACCATAACCGATATCGAATCGATTTTGATTTTTGACCCGGTTCGGCTTTTTTTCAATCGAGATGGAAACCGAAACCGAACCGTTTTCGATGTTGGATTCATTTTTTTTTGTTTCGGTTTCGGTTTTTTGTTTTTTCTTTCTTTCTTTTATTTGGGTTTCGGTTCAACTTTGGTTTTTGCTCCACCTTACCTTTTACAATTTAATTCCAATTCCGTCCAACCAACCACGACCAAAATGTGTGGTCAAATTCCAATTCCTATTCCTTCAAAGTCAAATTCCTTGAGGAATTCTGATTCCACCGAATTCCATTCCGCGAACCAAATGCTACCTCAGGGTTCTACTTTGGATCTCATTCTACTAATGATCAATTTTTTTTAACAAATGACATAAGCATGAACTTTGAAAGACGTTGCTAAAAAAACATACAAGGTCATCTTTGATTTGTCCATACGGTGAAATTTGGAATTGAATTTCATTCTAATCTCATGTATAATAAAAGTCAAATTAAAACCCCACCAACATTGTATTTAGAAATCCCATGAGCATAGCTAGTATTTCACTTGATTTCACTAGAACTTTTTAAGATGTTCCAAAATATATTAAAACCATTTGTTTCATAATCAAAGGTAATTCAATTACAGGGTCGAATTTTGGTGAGAAGTTAAGGTTAACTTAAGAAACATGAGAAGTGATTATCAACCGTTGGCTAAGAAGTAGATGCACATTAGAATGAGATGCACCGTACCAATTCCCTTTTAAAGCAAAATCCATGAGAGGACATGAGATTAGAAGTGATAAACGATTCAGATCCACTTATCACGTTTCTCACATTGAGCTCAACTTCTCACATAATCTTTCGGCTTTAATTACAACTATTATTATTTATAATTTGTTTTGTTAAGTTATCAATAAAGAATGAAACTCAATTCAATTCCAAATCCTGCAAACCACACGTTCCAAAGTCTTGGATGAAATCCAAATCCCTTAAAAACGTTTCATCAAACCAAAGGCCCCCTTAATATCGGTTTTCTCCCTGCTTCTTACATCTATTATGTCTTTATAGCTCCCCTAACTCTATGGAGGGTAAAACTTAGGTCTGCATACATCTTACGTTCTCTAGGCCCCATTTTCAGATGGAATAGTTCATATAGTGTTATTTTACCTCCTCTCAATAAATCAATCTTTCTGGACCTAATACTATTGGTAACCCTCAAATTCTAACATTGCAACCTCTAAGAAATTTTGAGGGTCTCTTGGTTGGGGGTATTAGGGGGTAAAGAATGGAAATGGGAATGTATACTGATGCTTGGTTATAACTAGTAAATTGCCAGGAATTAATCAATCATTCCCATTTCCATTTCCCCTCCATTCCAACTGAGCCCCAAAAGAGACGTTTATGGTTTCCATGAAAACTTGCTGCCTTCCCTCGTGTTATCATCGAGGATTCAATGATGTGGTTGGCTTCATTTAGAACAAGGATGATAGAAAAGCATTTAAGACATTTAACTTAAAACATACCTCATTCAGCTTCTTCAATAAGCCTTCAGAATGTTTGATCAGCCAGTAGAAGCATCCAAAAGCTAGCTATTAATATAGCCAAATTTCACTGGCCAACCTTTTTTCTACTTCTTGGTGAAGACATCAAGAGCATTAGTTAACAAAGTTAAGAAAGCTACTGATGACTTTAATATCCAACAGCTGACCACACTATTAGATCTGTATCATCAAAGCAAAACAAGATTAAAAAAAAATCAGATACCAACAACCCTAAATCCATCTCCTGCCTATATGCTTTTATTTTGGTCAACACAACCAAATCTTTATAATATAGGATTATATATTGAACATAACTGCTTACCAAAACCAAACTAAAAAGCCACTTGCCATGAACGCGTACCAATTGTGCAGCTTCAACACATATTTACCTTTGATACCATTCCAGTTTGTTGTTAATGCACTCTTTTCCTCTTACTATGGCGATACTCGTCTATATTTTCCTCGTCTAAGTCATTCACCGTCTTCCATCTGCCTCCATAATCAGCAACGGCCTTCGTTCCGTCTCTGGAATTGTGGCCGACATATGACTCCTTCCTTTTAACATCTCTTTCTTCTTTTATTTGATGACGATGATGGCTACAACTACAATCACTATCTGACTGCTCCCTGCTATTATGATGCCTTCTGGACCTCTGGTGGTTCTCTTTATACCTCACTTCATCATACCGATGGTTACCGCTGTGCACATCCTCTATACCCGAAGCAGATCTATCGGTATGATATGACCCACGATCTCTACCATTGTTTGTGAAATGAGAACGTTTTTCATATCTTCCGTGACCAGATTTGATCTTTTGATCTGGGTGTTTGTCAGAGCGGTGGTGATCCTTTTGTAGCTTCCGCCCATGGCTTTCCTCGGAATTGCTCAGAGCCTTTCCCTTGTCTCTATGGGATTTATAGTCCGACGATCTTTCTAGCTCATGGTAATCGTGGTGTTTCCGGATGCCATCATCTTCATAACTGAAAGACCCTTGCCTGGTAAAAGTTTTTAATCAAAAATCGAGAGTCTAAACACAAGAAAGAAAAGGCAAGAGAGTTGAAAAAGTACATCATCCAGCAAGTTATACATAAATATAGGGGTGGGTTCTGTTAGGAACCTAAACTGGATTAGGAATGAATAACACATCCCTAACACTTCCATATTCATTATGAACATATGATTATGATGAAAAACAGTCAACAATCAACAGACTGACTGCTATATTCGATCCAGATACTGTTGTTATATCATAAGAAAAACTACCTCTTCTCATGGAAATTTTTATTTACTCCGTTATCACTGTTCCGGAGCTCCAAATTCTCCATATGTCTCAAGGGTCGTTCGGCTCTGGTGCCTGCAGGTGCCAGGCCCCCCATCCTCGTAATGCCACTGCCAAATAAGGTATATAAGAATACAAAGCATGGACAACAAGAGGGTATTGAAAAATGATGATACAAGTAAGAAGTTAAGAACTAGAAAATGCACATATAACAAGAAGTTCACCTAGGAACAGGTAAGCAGCCATACGTAGATGGAGCATAAGGTGGAACACCATATGGTGTAACAGGGACCATACTAGCATTAAAAGGCACCATCCCTGCGTTTCCATACATGTTCATGTAAGGGTTGACAGGAGGAAAGGCAGCAGCATTCCAGTACGGCATCGCATAACCAGGCATACCTCCTTGAAACATACCATCTCCTGAAAGCCACACAACATGATCACCACATGGTCTTAACACAATCTAGGAACCTTTAAAGAAAGCACAACTTACCAGTATGAAACATAGGATGTTCAGTAGAACCCATAGGACAGTCTCTTATAAAATGGCCGGGAGAGCCACACATGTAACAAGTACGACCCGCCTGATAGAAACAACACAAGTGCCCCCATCAGATAAAAAATAGCTTGTAAGCACATCTCAAACAACTAATAATATGCAGTTCATCTATTGCCACTTTTTATCTTTCTAAGATCATAAAGTTGCTCAACCCATCAAACATTAAGATGAAAAGTTCTCAAGAATCAAAATTATGCAAAAGCCATAAACAAAAACTCATTTTATTCAAAAAGGGAAGACCTAAAACATTCATAATCATGTCAAGTGTTTATCATTTTCATAAGTGGACTGCCAAAGAGCAAGAACAGACTTGTGAAATCAGTACATCAAGCTAACAGAGAGTAGTTTGAAACAAAACGTCTTAAAACAACAGGAAACCTACAAGAATATATCCAACAGAAAAAGTGGCAGCACGCCTGCATGGCAATTCCATTACTTTTATTTTTATCCGTTCACTTTAGTTAACTAAAGAAAAGACCAAGTCCCGCCTCATGTAATTCGACAATCTAGTCCTTAAAACAGGTTGAATAGTTAGGGTTTACCAATAGACCTCTTATATTTTATGAAGATGGTCAAGTATCAATATAAAGTGAGGCGCCATACTACCATAAAAGCAGAGTTCTAAACCCATTGGTTCCTTTAACAAGTGTCCTTCACCAATACCATCTTAACCAGGATACAAAAAAGATGATTTGAAGTAGCCCACCACTTGATTAGCTCTTGTCTAATCTCACCTGAGCTGATGATCCACTCGATCAGCTCTTATTAAAACCCAACTGACCTGAAGACCCGGTTTATCATTGTCCACTTTTGTTATTTATTAGTAGATGAATTAGCATGTAGTTCGGAATGTTCATATAGCATACAATATATTCAAGGTTTCCCTTTTGTAAACACAAAGCCAGAGCTGGATGTGGCCATTGATAGCCATCATAGCCTTAAGAACTGTTTGATTGGTTTTCCATCGAGTCCTTTATACACAAAGTTGTCTTTGTGGATTCATGTGTCTATATAGATTGGGAAGGGTTTTGTTTGGGAGTACTTTCTCATATAGATGGAAGTAGCATGGTTTTAATAGGAAGGGACAGGTTTTGGAAGGAAAAAAAAACTTGGCTTTCAGCATAAAGCTCCCCCCAAGAAGCTTACTAAATAAGCCACTTTCTATATCATTAAGCCACTACCAAAGAATCATGTATAGCTGACCGAATAAGTTGTGTGTCTCATTAAGCTCATTAAGCTGCTAACAACAGGCCCTTAGTTTTGGATTTTAGGTCCTTTTGCTGTATAGCCTCCATGGCTGGCTTTCCAAGCTTAGAAGCCCCCCAGCAAAGCTTCGAGGATTTGCTCATGCGCATGATTATGAATACTATGTTGCCACTCTCAGAAACTCTGACAAGGTTCCGACTTTCATTCTGCTCCCAATTGTGATTAAACGAACTTTGGGTCCCAGTCTACCAATCACAACCTTTAACTAGCTTCTTCATCCTCTACACCAGATGACATCATAACCTCCAACAAACTCCTGCAGTTGTTCTCATCACAACCTGTAACAACTGTCTGGACCCCCATCAACCTATGACATCTACTTCACTTTACCTCTCAGGATCCATAATAGCTATAAGTAAGGCGGTAACGCAGGTAGTAGGTAAGCAGATAATTGTAGCTTCATTTGGAGAGACTAGCCTCTCAAATTGCTAGTAACCTTGCTTTTAACCTTTCCAAATTAGTCCAATCTGACCTACCAGCGGCTTCCCAATGATAATTGATTATTGAATTGCATTGGGAGTATAACGATTGGTATCAGAGCAACCTTCCTAAGTAGTAGACTAGTAGCTATGGTGACTCCACAGACAGATCCAGTGACTCAGAGGTTGAGTCGGTGGAAGAGGAAATAGCATTGGTCAAAGCCTCCATCACAAACTTGCAACAAAACCTGCAATTGTCCTTGCAACAACAGTTTATGGAACAGATGCCTCTCATCCGTGAAGACTACGGTCTCAGATTCCGATCGCAGTTTCATAGGGCCCTCCAATGGGAAGTCCATCCAACGGAGGAGGTGGTGCTATGAACCCAACGGCATGACCTAATTGGAGTTTTGAAAACTAAATATGCCCTTATTTGACAGGGTAAATCCCAATGGGTGAATAATAAGAGCTGAGAGATATTTCACGTTTTACCGACTAAACGAGATGAAGAAGCTGGAGGCTACGATGGTGGCGTTAGAAGGGGACGCTCTTCTCCTGTACCAGTGGGAGCACAGAGGACGACCAATTCCAAGGTAGGAAGAGATGAAAATGATGCTCCTTCAACAACTCCGACTGGCTACAACTAGTTCCCATGGTTGGCCCTTACTTAGATAGTTCCATAACAGACTATCGATGAAATTAAAACTTCATACCCTGGTAACCAATATTCCAAAGGATGTGAACTATCAGTAGGAAGGAGGTGGATTTTTAGCGCAAATAAATCGAGTGGAACAGGTGGCATCACCAAACACTTCCCCAATTGCTCCAATTTATCTGCAAGAATTGCTCAAGACCACTGTGGCATATTCGAGTGGCCGAGTGAGCTACCTCCTAAGAGGGACAAGAAACATGCTATCACATTAAAAGAAGGGGTTCAACCTGTTTCAGACTTTCGGTGTGACCGTATCGGTATCCCTACGCCCAGAAAACGTAGATTGAACAGTTCGTCCAAGAGATGTTGCAAGCAGGCATCATTAGATTGTCGCATGGGCCATTTTCGCGTCCACTCTTGCTTGTTATGAAGAAAGACGGTTGTGGCGATTTTTTGTGGACTACCAAGCCTTAAATCGGGTGACCATGTGACAGTGCCGGATAAATACCCCATTCCGGTAATCAATGAGTTGTTGGACGAGATACATGGATCACGCGTTTTTTAAATTGGACTTCAAATTGGGCTATCATCAAATACGGGTCAACGATGAGGATGTGTCCAAGACTGCTTTCCATACCCACGAAGGTCATTGTGAATTCCTTGTAATGCCTTTTGGGTTAACTAATGCACGTGCCACTTTCCTGTCAATGATGAACGACAATTTTCGCCCATTTCTCCGTAAATTTGTATCGTTTTTTTTATGATATACTTGTATATAGTCAAAGTGGACAGCAACATATTTAACATTTGGCAGTGGTTATGGATAAACTAGAACAAAATAAGTTCTATGCCAACCCCAAAAAGTTTGAACTTGGTAAGACTGAAATACCATACTTGGGCCACAAAAGTTCTGCAGCAGGGGTGGTCGTGGACCCGGACAAAGTTAAGGCGATTGTGGAATGGCCTAACCAAGAAATCTCCATGAATTCTAGGGTTTTATGGGGTTAACAGGGTATTATCGATGGTTAATCGTCGGGTATGCCCAGGTGGCAGCCCCACTTACTGACCAGCTAAAGAAAGATAGATTTTGTTGGTTGGCTGCGGCAACATCTCTTGAGACCGCCTTGGTTTCAGCCCCAATTTTGGTAGTGCTAGACTTCAAGCAACTATTCATCGTAGAAGCAGATGCTTCAGGGTATGGCATCGGGGTGGTGTTGCAGCAAAACAACCACACTATTGCTTACTATAGTCAAGTGTGGGTATAAGGAACCGCTTGAAACCTATAACCATTAAAAATCGCTGCCTGAGCAGGTGTATAAATTTGGGTGTGAAGGCATTATTAGCCAAGTCTGCACAGTTCTTTTCCTAAGATCACATGAGCATGAATTGTAAATGGAATCATGGATTCATGGTCATCAAAATAAAGTACCTTTTTGTTTCTATTGCCAACTGCATAACTTTGATCTCCACCTAACAAAATAACATTTTCAGAAATATGGTTAAAGATCAAAATTCCAGTACGCATGAGGTAGCTATATCTTGGGCAGGTTTGTACCTCCAGAATAAACACCTGATCCCCTTTTCCTGCTGGTGGAATCGCCTGCTAAAAGCAATCAAAGAAAATTTAATGTTAACAGAAGTAGCAAGATGAAGTGATAGAAGTGCAGTCAAAAGAATATTAGTATCAGTCTCCAAAGAAGAAGTCCACGTTTGATTTTTTTGTCTCATGTAGGTTACATTTTTTAACTCAAAATACTCAAATGTCTGTTAGGCGTACATTCAAAGACAATTACTAGATAAAACTACAACATAATATGATGATATGATATGACATTTTAAATCAAACGCCAAATCATCCATCAACTTTAGACTTGAAAAGTAGAATTTTTTGAACTTCTGAAACCAAAAGTATGATCTTTTGGGGACAGATGAAGGAACAGCTATTTTTTTTGAAGTACCAGATTCATTGTTTAAGCATATGAGGAATTAAGAAGTACCTTCATCAGGTAGGCAAACTTGGGCCATGATAGGTTGGTTTTCGCCTTGAGAGTCCACAAAAGGTGCCAAAGCTTCATGTGTATCTCCACCTCCATTATTATTATTTATTTTAAGCAAAGGAGTTGACTCTGCCATATATTGATTTGATCCTTTCTCCATCGCGGATGTAGAATAAAGCAAATCCAATTTCCTTTTAGTGACAACTGAAGCATCCTTCCCCTGAATACCAGATTCTCCATCTGAAATAATATTTCAAAGAATTACACATGCAGCAGGCAGAATAAAGTTGCCCATATCTGATTTATTTTAGCCAGGTAACGCATTAGGTCTCACCTGGAACATATTGCTGCAAATCATTTTCTGGAGCAGTGGCAAGAAGCTGAGATTCAAGAAAATGCTCGATGGCAAGCCTAAGAGATAAATTTGGTAGCAAGTGCTCTACCCTGTATTTCGTGGAAGAACATTTAGGGCACCTTGCCGTTGCTGTAAGTACTTCACGAATGCCTGCGTGCAGGGAAAAAATGTTGAATAAGCTAGACATCCACAGCAGAACATGTCACGTAACTATTACAGCCCAAGCATTCAACTATGTTAAATATGAACACAAAACCAAGAATGCATGAACTAAGTATGACTGACAAAAACCTTTGAGGGGTTAGGCCCCCTGTTGGGACTCCTCCCCCATAGGTCACCAATTCAAGTCCCTACAAGGCCACTAGTTGACGTGGGCACAAGTTGGCCCAAACACTCACAATTAACGAAGACAACAAGGACTTAGATACACTTAACTTATTATTAGTTATTAGACGAGATTTTAAGGGGGGGAAATTTGTTCATAGGAGATAGCAAATCTTGTTTTTAGTTCATGTTGTATGTGTCTCTTCATTTGTTTTCTTCTTGATAAGTGATGCACACACATGTGTTTGTGTTGTGTGTACTTGAAGAGAGTTTCAGTAAAGAACAAGAAGATAAAGGAGAACTAACAAGAAGTAGGTGAGCAAGTATGGATAGATAAACAAGAAGAAGACAAATACCTTTGTGCAAACCATCTGATTTAATAAAATATTGAATATACCATCCAACGGTTGTAAAGAGAAATTGAAATACAACTTGTAGACCTTCTACGGCATGTTAAACTTGCAATTACATTTGAACAATTTAACCTCCAAAGAACTCTCTAGCTAATAATGGAAGGCGATCTATTATCACCGGTAAAATGTTGAGAAACTTCTTATATAGAAACTGATAAAACTGCAAGCCACTATTTACCAAAATTCCCAGTTGAGGTAAGCCTCATTATCCAACCCACAAAACCCTAACACAAAACTCCAATAATTTGTAGGATCGGTTAAATCCCAAAAAGAAATTAGTCTAAGATATCTAAGAAAAACTTATATCTCAGTTTTAGACAAAAAAGATTAAGTAAACATGGAGAAGAAAGGTACACGATAAATAGTGGTAACTCAACCAAGAAAAACACATGTAAAAAATGCATTTTTTCTTATTCTTGCACTATGCACTCGGTCCTTATGCATGGGAACCAAAAAGTTATAAGTATACAAACCCTACCAGCACCAAGAGAAAGAAAGCAACCTTATCCACCACCATCCTTTTAGCAGAAGAAAGCAAGGCTAGCACAACTTATTAGTTATTACACAACAAATTAAAAGATACAAATTGTAAGGAAGAGACGGGCTAATATAAAGGTTATCTTGTGCAGAACTTCCTGATCATACAATAAAAAAGGCCTTTACCATGTGCAAACGAGACTAATAAATGGAACACCTAAGAAACAATATTAGAGCACTAATAATGCCGGGAACAAAGTTATCTGATAGAAAAAGAACATGGCTAGCAAGTGACAAACAGAGACAGAATTACACACATCACGTCAGAACCAGGATGACGTTGTTGCATCCCTTCAACAGTCTCTTAATTAAGATTAAATTCTAAATGTCGTATGGTGACACGGAGGCATTAGAAATTCCTGTTCATTACGCTTTTCATGCACACATGCAATGCACACACATCTATATGGAGGAAAAAGGGGGGAGGGAGAGAGAGAGAGAGAGAGACATAGAGAAGAACTTATGCCCGTAATATAAATATCAACAACAGACATACATAAAGGCTTACATTTTTGACAAAAGCTATGCTGACAGCATGGTATCATCATGGCCTCCTTGAAATGTGTGTTGCATATAGGACATCTTAGTTCTGATGGCAGGTCAACTTTTTGCAAATCCATACCCTTCGTGTTAGCCAATCTTTGATGTCAAGTCAAAATTTGACGAAGAAATAAAAGATTGTTCAGATAACAGAATATGCGGACTATGAGAATCTAACAAGATCAGATGGCACAAACTTTACCTTTCCAACTTTTCATATTCAGTGTCTTCAAGTGCGAGCTTCTTCTCTGTTACTATTTCCTTTTGTTTATGGCAGTCGACGCCTGCATTTACGACTGAAGTGTGCTAGAATCAGAACAACCCATCAAAACATTTATGATTAGTTGCTATAATATGATATGCACCTTTTGGAATATCCTCACTAAGCTCACTTGCTTCAAGCTTATGATGTCTTGACCTGGACAAAGCAGAATATCAAATGCCATGTTCAAGACAAGAAAAACAAAGACGAACGTATCATAAGTTAATCAACGTACGTTATCAAATAACGAAATAAAAGACAGTTAAGGTAAGGAAATAAACGCAGCAGGTCTCAAACAACGAAATAAATGACAGGTAAGATAAGGAAATAAAAGAAGTAGGTCTCTTTAGGATTCAAGCCTCCAATCTTGTGACTGAGGTTTGTTATATGGCTGTTGTTTCTACGAGATCCACGGCTTGTGCCAAAGTGTGAGCGATAAGAACAAGAAGGCTAATCAAGACTAGCACATAATATGCAAGCATAAAAAGGCACAAATAACCAATATGAAGATAAACTTATCTAGGTCATGTATATGCACTAATTGATCAACTTATCTAGTTCTTCAATCTATTACTCTGTTACTTCATAGAACCATAGAACAACATAAGATTGATCATTTTACAAATATGAAACACAAATTTCAAATCAATATTATTACTTACACATCTAAAGGCACCGGTTCAGCTGGAACTCTCTTTATGATCACACTAGAACCACTCGTGATCTTGAATTCATCGTCATTATACTCTAAATTACACAAATAACAAGTTAAAAAGGGCAAACAAATTGTGCAAAATACGAAGAACATAAACCTAATAAGATTTTTAGAGAAATAAACCTTGGCCGGTGAGCTCATCGAAGAAGACGAGATCGAAATCTTTATGGCACATGGCGTTTAGCTTATTTCGGCATAGAATTGCATCTCTTAATTCTCGAACCGATAGGTAGGGTTTACCATCTTCGATTTGAATTGTGTCGAAATTAACAGAACTTCTGAATTTGAATCTGATAGACATGATCGATCTAATAATCGAAACTTTTTAGGTTTTCGATCGAATTTTCAACTGGATGTTGATAACGAAAATCTTGCGGTTTGGGGAAGAAGGAGCTCCAAAGTCCAAATCAGGGGTTTCTTTTTTTGTATCTTTTTCTTCTTTTGGGGGTTTGGGGAAGGTCTTTTTATAGGTAGCTATAATTATACATAATCTACTTTGACTAATGTTTTCTTTGAAGAGGTCGTTGGCCGAGACTAATCCTCGGCAATTTTGGGTTGAAAGCCTGACTGCAAAAGCATGCAGTCTGGGTCAAAGCCCCCATACTTCCAGAATGCGTCCCCCAGGCTCGAACTCGGGTTCACCACTATGCAATGCCCAAGCCTTACCATTGGGCTAACACTCATTTAGTTTCTTTGACTAATGTTTATTTCATCTTTATTGAATGTTTATAAGTTTATTTATATCACTTTGATTCAAATTATAGTTATATTTATAGGTGAAAAAAAAAGGAACGAAACTAACCAATAAAATAAATAGAAATAATAGAATTTTAAATTAAGTTAACGATTGTCGGTGAGTTCTACGGTTGATATATAGACTCGCTTTTTCGAGATTAGAAACATTATGAATATGGTATTTGTATAGCTCGATTGTTGAAATACCATGGAGACTTTGAGAAACATGACACATTGCCTTGAGATATGTGGCAAAAGACGAAAGTCGAAGATTGCAGTTGAAATGTGTGCCCCATATGTTTAAAGATTAAATCCGATCTAAAACGGAGTTGTCGTTCAAATTTTAGATGATATCGAATGGTATATGATAGTAAATCTTGATTTGGACAATTTAATTCTAACACGTCTTTAAAAACTAAATCTAAAAAAATGTTATGAAATTTGTTTTATATATTAGAAAATGTATTTTATTTTGAGATAGATCTTGTAAAATGTGTTTTTATAGAATGAGAACATTCTTGACTGGATTCGGTATTTTTTTGGATGAGATTTTATTAAAAAAAAATTATTCAAGGATTTTTAAAGAAACGTATGACACAAAAAAAATCCAACGTTTCTAACTTCATCGTTATGTTTAAAAATCATATATATGTATATATACATATTGACGTGACTTTGCCTAAAAAATGAAAAAGTAACATTTATTACAAGTAGTTGTCAATGTCAATGCTAACATCGACCTGGTAGTACAATTGCCTGCAGGGCCAGCCCAACTAGTGGGCGAAGTGGGCTTTTGCCTAGGTTAGCAGAGCCCAAGGTAAAAAAGGCCTATGATAGCTTCAGTTCTAAACATTTTAAAAGAAAAAAATTTGTCGTTTTTTCTCACTTTCTTAATCGACAACCTAAAATTCTAATCGTCCAGCAGAGTATCCATTTCTCAAACGCCTTCCCGACTTCCATATCACATTTCGTGCTTGCATCTTGTCCCTTGAGCCTAATACGAGTTCAGGTGGTAAATACCCACACTATCGTCCTCGATTTTGCTATTTGAGTCTCGATTGATCCCCGACTGAGTGATATTAATCTGATTTCCAACTGATTTTGCTCCATTCAGGTGTTTTCCTTCTAGTTCCAATCTAATATTTACTTGTCTACTTGGTGGTTTTCTTTATCATTTGCATATTTCATGCTTGTTTTTAAAAAATATGCATATTTCAAGACAATATCGGTTAAGGGATAAGGGAAAGGGGAAAGTATGACATCATCTTATATTATTTGTTATGTTGAAGCTTGTCGAAGAAAATTATAAAGTTTGCTTTTGGATATTCAAAGTTATGTGTATAGTTTTGTATGAATTTGCTATTACCAAAAAGCTTATTGTAACTTTAAGATACTTGTATACTTTTGTAGAAACAGACCTTATGTATCCCCAACGTGATATGTTATGTGTAGATTATGTGATTTATGTTATTTGAAAATTGTGCAAAAACATAGCAATAAAGGTACATAAAAGGACCAAGGGTTGAATCCAAACAAAATCCAAATGTAAAATATTTGGGACCAACAGGACTATTAGGACATGCATCATCATTAGTTTACAATTTTTCAAACCATTTGTTGGTTAAAGATCAAACTAAAACAAGACTAGGCTAAAGAAAATTATAAAGTTTGCTTTTGGATATTCAAAGTTATGTGTATAGTTTTGTATGAATTTGCTATTACCAAAAAGCTTATTGTAACTTTAAGATACTTGTATACTTTTGTAGAAACAGACCTTATGTATCCCCAACGTGATATGTTATGTGTAGATTATGTGATTTATGTTATTTGAAAATTGTGCAAAAACATAGCAATAAAGGTACATAAAAGGACCAAGGGTTGAATCCAAACAAAATCCAAATGTAAAATATTTGGGACCAACAGGACTATTAGGACATGCATCATCATTAGTTTACAATTTTTCAAACCATTTGTTGGTTAAAGATCAAACTAAAACAAGACTAGGCTAAAGAAAATTGCACATCCAAACTAAATAACGTGCTCTTTACACAGTAACGTAACATAAGTCTCTTATAATACTTACATAGAGCCGATACATTTTCTTCTATGTGGTTTATTGAAATTCTAGATTTCATTCCAACGACATAAAAATTTAATAAAAGATTTCTTCTCATTTTGAATTTGCTACGGATTTGATCCTTAACCCTAGTGGTCGTCAAATGGACCCCATTACGTGACCCCAGTGTTAAGCATCTCAGTGTAACTCATACAACGATTTCCCATCAAACTAGCATTTTCTAACAAAAAGAATAGGTGAAAAAATAGCACATATCTTTGGCTTATATTTTATTAAGAAATAACACCAATATTTCTCCAACCAAGCAATGCTTCGGTTGAACCGGCTCGATCGAGCGGGATGAGCCGGTGAAAGGACCGGGTCAAATGTGACCGGTTCTATGACGTTTTAAGAACTGGATTGAACCGGTCGGTTTAGTGGCTGAACTGGTAAAAAACTCAGTTGACCCAGTTTAAAAAAACATGTAAAACTTGTTTATTATTGTAATACATATTTTTAATGGTTTTTAACTTGTAGATATCAAATTGTTGGTTTATATATATAGGCATGGGTTCAAATGTGAACCACTTTTTGGTTGTGAACGTGAGGACAAACGAGAGCGCGACATGTGACGGTTGACTAGGCGCCACGTCAGGTCCACGGCGGATGACTAGGCGCGATTCATGGGAGGGCATTGAATTAAAGGGGGGACCACACTCAAAGCCGCCACGTGTCGCGTTCTCGGCTGTCCTCACGATCACAACCAAAAAGTTGTTCACATTTGAACTTTCCTATATATATATATATATGAATGTATGTGTTAGGTCTCAAAAGGAGATAGACTTGGCTATCAGGGTATTGTAGAAAGGGGTTGAATACAATACTACAAAATATAAACACAGAGATATACTTTTTAAATTCTTTTATTGAAAAACTTCAACTAAGAATTACACTTAGTACACTTAGAACACATAGAACACTTAGAACTAGATTGTTGCGGAATACAAATAACTTAAAGCTACTTGAACAATCAAAACACTAAGACACTTAGAACACTTAGAACACCAAGAACAACAAGAACACAACTTTAGGACACTCAGTAAAAGCTATGAAATTGAAATGGTGGATGCACTCTCTCTCTCTCTGATTGCTATATTGCTCTGAATTTGAAAGCTAGAATGCCTTAAGAAGATTGAGACCAAAGTCTTGTATTTATAGTCACAGCTTCATCAAGTACAACGGACGCGTGTCAAGATTTGTCTTGCTGCATGAGGATCTACATAATGGGTATTGTAGCCAAGTCAAATCTTCAAGACCCCTTTTTGCAGATATTCATTCTCTAGTGAATATTTTGCATTTAAGGGGATATGTCAAACCTCCTGCAAGTGAATCTCTCCAAGAGGTATAGCACAGAGTCAAAACCCCTTGATTCCTTTTTGCAGGTAGACACGCTTCAATGAAAACTTTGTATTCATTGTGATGACACATCTTCAGACAAATTTCTAATCAAGCATTCTCGATCCACGAGCCATCCTTGGTCCATTGCACAAAGAGTTATCCAGATGATCTAATTGGGTGGACTCATCCGAATGGCCTCAAACGGATGGACTCGTCCGGATGGCTTGCCCGGATGGACTTGTCCGGATGACTCGCCTCGGATGCACTCCTCTGATCAACTGCTCCGGTAGATTCCCCTGATGGAGTCTTCTCAGATACTTAGCCGAAATCACCTTGATCCATTTCATTGATGACTTCAGCTGATATCAATTCTTCTTCGAATAATTGATTTATTGTGTACTTGAGATGTTAGTTTACAACAACTAAATACAGAAGGATATCGGAGGACATCTTCAAATGAAGTGTTCCAACAATCTCCCCCTATTTGAGGATGTGATCCGACACATAGATTGTAAACTAACTTCGTATAAGAGATGACCCATTTTTATTCTTTTTGGGTTCTTTTTGATTTTTTTTGATTTTTTTTTGATTTTTAAAAAATATTTACATGAATCTATACTATTTACAAAATAAGTAAAAGAATAATATATGCAAAAAGGTAACAAAGTTTAAGTCTCTCAATCAGCAGTGTGAACTACAGATTCTTCACCGACTTGTGCAAAAAAATCAGAGTCAATGACTCTGGATGATAGGCTGTGTAGTGAAGTAATATCACCTTGGACTGGAGAAGTGTCCAAGTCATCTAAATCAACCTTTTGAGAGGTTGAAGTAGGAATAGTATGGGTCTCCGAAAATACGACTGATATCCTTTGAGGGATATCAGAAGAGCTGGGTTGAGGTTGAGTGTTGCCCCCGGGTCCAAATGGGGCAGATAAAGTAACTTCATTTATTGAAGAGGGTTTGACCCTGGTAAGAACCGATATCTCTTAGAGAGAGATTTTCAGGGGGATTAAGAGCGCCTCCGTGCAAGTTTAGGTATTAGAACATGGGTCACTACTGATGGGTAAATCAGTAGTTTTGTTCAAAAAGGATATCGGAGGTATTGGTGGCCACTGGCTGTTTTTCAATGTGTGCCACCAATGATGCTCTGGAATAAGAGGAAGGAAGAGGACATACCTGAGTGTGATCGACAGGAGCAGAATCTTCCATTGGAGGATTCGAAGAATTAGCTAAGACATGGAAGGATGTTGTTGCTCCCCCTCAATAGTTGGCCTTTCTGCTTTCCACATAGTCTTCTTGTTGCTCCTCAATCCACATAGTCTGCTTGTTGATCTTCAAGTCACATAGTCGTTCTCCAAGTCACATAGAACATCTTTGTCTTGTTGATCTCCAAGTCACATAGTTTTCTTTTTGCTCCCCCTTAACAGTTGGTCCATCTTCCTCCGAAGATGATTCTTTGGTCTTTTAGGCTCTAGAGAACGGAAGGTATTGTCAGTCCCTCTCGTTCCCTCAACAGTTGAACATCCATATTTTTCTCCCCCTCAAATGTTGAGGGGGACACCACACATAGTCTTCTTGTTGAATTTTTTTTTTGATTTTTTTTTGATTTTTTTTTGATTTTTTTTGTTTTTTTTTGATGATTTTTTTTGGGAAGGGTGGTGTGTTGATCGGACCGGATGGTGATGGTGGTCGGACCGGATGGAGATGTGGGCGGACCGGATGGAGAATATGGGTGATCGGAGCAGACAAAGAATATGTGTGAAGTCGGACCGGATGGAGGTTTCTGGACGATCGCCGGACCGGATGATGAAGTTGGCCGGACCGAACGGAGGATGGTGCGGTTTGGGATGAGGGTGAGAGGAGTAGATTCGGAGAGATAAGGTTTGGGCGGAGGGTGGTTTGGGCGGAGGAGGGTTTGGGCGGAGGCGGAGGGAGGTTTGGGCGGATGAGGGTTTGGGCGGAGGCGGAGGGTGGTTTGGGCGGAGGAGGGTTTGGGCGGAGGCGGAGGGACGTTTGGGCAGAGGGTGGTGTGGGCGGAGGAGGTTTTGGGAAAAGATGGAAGAAAAAAAAATTGGTTCTTGGTTGGGTGAGGGAAATGAGGCGGAAGGAGGGGGGTGTTCGGCCGGAGTCGGAGGAGGAGGGGGGGGGGTTTCGGCCGGAGTCGGAGGAAGGAGGGGGGTGGTTTCGGCCGGAGTCGGAGGAGGGAGGGGGGTGGTTTCGGCCGGAGTCGGAGGAGGGAGGGGGGGGGTTCGGCCGGAGTCGGAGGAGGGATGGGGGGGGTTTCGGCGGAGTTGGAGGGTGGAGGTCGGAGCAGGAGCGGTTTGGTCCGGAGGCGGTTTGGTCGTCCGCTTGAGTGGTTTCGTCGTCCGGCGGTTCCGAGGGTGGGTTCGGACACAAGCCTTCGGGAGGGCCGTCGGATCAAGGTCGTCGGGCCGTCTTTGGTGGCGTCGGAGTGAGCCAGAAGTCAGGGCCGATGAAACCGTTGGTTGTCGGACCGGATCGTCTTCGCGTCGGGGCCGGAGCGAAGCTTTTCGTCGAAGCCACGCTTTTCGCATCGGGGCCGAGGTCCGATTTGGATCGGATCCGATTTTCGTCGGGATCGGAGAATCGTCGGAGGCGTGAGCTCGGAGCCCGGAGCCGGAGCCGGATCGGGGCACGTCCGCGAGTCGTCGGAGCCGGATCCGAATTGAGTGAAGCGGATGTTACCACTTGTTAGGTCTGAATGTTGTTTCTTTGAAGGAGACCATAGGATGATGTCTCCACTTTCAACATTTTTTTTTCGTTTTTTTTTTTGCAAGAAGAAAGAGAAAAAAAATTATATATACACACATAGATAATTTCTAAGAGAGATTGATCATGCCAAGCTCTCCGACTAGAAAATTAAACCTGGCTTCATCCAAGGGTTTGGTGAACAAGTCTGCCAGCTGATATTCTGTAGGGATGAAGTGAAGTTCAACATCACCTTTGGAGATGTGGTCTCTGATGAAGTGATACCGAATATCGATATGCTTGGATCTGGAGTGAAGCACTGGATTGTTTGCCATTGCTATGGCACTCGAGTTGTCACACAGAATTGGTACCCGAGTGAATTGTTGATCGTAGTCCTGGAGCTGATTCTTCATCCACAAGATTTGGGCACAACAGCTTCCTGCAGCTACATATTCAGCCTCAGCGGTAGAGGTAGAGACTGAATGTTGCTTCTTGCTCGACCAACTCACCAACTTTCCTCCGATAAGTTGGCAGCTTCCGGTTGTACTTTTCTTGTGTAATTTAGATCCTGCAAAGTCAGAAGCTGAATACCCGATTAGATCAAAACCTGAGTCTTTGGGATACCAAAGACCCAGATTAGGAGTACCTTTCAGGTACCGAAAAATTCAATTTAAAGCATTTAAATGAGACTCTTTAGGATCAGCTTGAAAACAAGCACACAGACACGTAGAAAACATGATATCTGGCCTACTAGCAGAAAGATAAATAAGGGAACCAATCATGCATCTATATTGGTGATGTTCGTATATTGACCATCGGGGTTAGAATCAAGTTTAAGAGGTGGTGCCAAGGGTACCCATGAGTTGAGTAAACTCATCACACATAGATGGATCAGAGGCTCTAAAGATTAAGTGTCCACATAGAGTTGAACAGGAAGAATATTACCTGATTTCCTTTGGAAGAAGAGGGTGTGGTGTACCTTTCCTTTAGGATGCTTGACATCTTCAAATCTTGGAGATTGCTTCACATAGAAGCAAATGTTCCCTGCACCTCTTCTTTTTCTGCACCAGTTTGCTGATCACCCTTTTTTTTTGGTGTTGAAGAGGTGAGGTTGAGAAAAGTTTAGATGAAAGGAGAATGTAAGCATGAAGATTCTGAGGAGGGTTCATCTTTTGCCATCAAGCAAGTATTGGCAATGTCTTTCTCACTTTCTGATGTGGTTTCATCGGCCAGCTCCTTTTCACGAAGATATTTGGCATTGTACATCCCAACCTGATTTGTATTGGAGGAGGAGACAGATAGGTTGTATCGGCTAGAGGAGGATCTTTCAAATCTTCCTGAAGATGACTTGTTAGACTCTTCAGAGGGTTGCAGTCCTGATCTGGAAGGTCGGTGGTGAGAGAAGGAGCTTCTCCGGATGGGATATTGACTATACCTGCACTCAGAAGAGAAATGACCCTTTTTCCCACAGCTAAAACATGTGAATTCATTTTTGTTAAAATGTCCAGTTTTAGAAAAAGTTTTCCTGTGGGTGTGATGTTTGAAATTTTGAGCATTGGGTCTTTTAGAAAATTCACCCATCTTGGCCATACCATTAGTAACTTTCTCAACAGAAGATTCATCACCCTCATCATCAGCATCACTAAGATATTCCTCAGAGGGGTAAAAAGAATTTTTAGAGTCAGCATTTTCAGAATCAGAAGAGGGATAAGAAATTTGAGGAGTGCACACAGATTTAAGAGTTCTTACTCATAAAAGCAGTAGAGGAACTTTTGATATCGTTAAAGAGAGACTTTCTTTGAAGTTTGGTTTGTTCATAGTTTACCAAAGTTCCAAACAATACAGAAAGAGGCATAGTTTCCAAATCCTTGGAGGTTTTGATACAAGTACAGATGTTTTCCCAAAATTCAGGAAGTCCATCCATAAATTTGTTCAGCCTCTCCTCATTGTCATAAACCTTGCCCAAGAGAAGAAGATCATTTAGGAGAATGTTAAAACGATTGTAGTAATTGGTAAGAGATTCTCCTTTTTCATGAGAAAAGAGTTCATATTTTCGAACCAAAGTTATCTTTTTACTCTTTTTGACTTCATTTGAACCTTCGTACAAGACACACAGAGTTGACCACATCTCTTTGGCAGTAGGAAAGTTTACCAGGGAGTGATACACTTCGTCTGGAAGAGACATGGCTATGATAGCCCTAACTTTAGTGTCAAGGGACACTAACTTCCAGTCCTCATTAGTGTATTTCTTTTCAGTTTAAAATATATCTCCCAGAAGCAGAAGTTCTATCTTCATCAGAGGAGGACCCATCTTTATCTTTCTTAAAGCGATCCCAGACTCTAGGGATTAAAGGACCATCACGAAGAATGGTGAGGTATCTAGAGTCAATACCTTCCATAAAAAGCATCATTCTGCTTTTCCACAGAGAGAAGTTTGAAGGATTAAATCTAGGAGGTTTTGAAATAGTTCCATTTTCCAGAAAAGAAGCTACAGAATTAATAACACTTACAGTCTCAAAATTTGACCCTGAAGCAGCCATTGCAGATCTGGTTTATTGAAATTAAACCAACCTGCTCTGATACCACTTGTTAGATCTCAAAAGGAGATAGACTTGGCTATCAGGGTATTGTAGAAGGGGGTTGAATACAATACTACAAAATATAAACACAAAGATATACTTTTTAAATTCTTTTATTGAAAAACTTCAACTAAGAATTACACTTAGTACACTTAGAACACATAGAACACTTAGAACTAGATTGTTGCGCAATACAAATAACTTAAAGCTACTTGAACAATCAAAACACTAAGACACTTGGAACACTTAGAACACCAAGAACAACAAGAACAACAAGAACACAACTTTAGGACACTCAGTAAAAGCTATGAAATTGAAATGGTGGATGCACTCTCTCTCTGATTGCTATATTGCTCTGAATTTGAAAGCTAGAATGCCTTAAGAAGACTGAGACCAAAGTCTTGTATTTATAGTCACAGCTTCATCAAGTACAACGGACGCGTGTCAAGATTTGTCTTGCTGCATGAGGATCTACATAATAGGTATTGTAGCCAAGTCAAATCTTCAAGACCCCTTTTTGCAGATATTCATTCTCTAGTGAATATTTTGCATTTAAGGGGATATGTCAAACCTCCTGCAAGTGAATCTCTCCAAGAGGTATAGCACATAGTCAAAACCCCTTGATTCCTTTTTGCAGGTAGACACGCTTCAATGAAAACTTTGTATTCATTGTGATGACACATCTTCAGACAAATTTCTAATCAAGCATTCTCGATCCACGAGCCATCCTTGGTCCATTGCACAAAGAGTTATCCAGATGATCTAATTGGGTGGACTCATCCGAATGGCCTCAAACGGATGGACTCGTCCGGATGGCTTGCCCGGATGGACTTGTCCGGATGACTCGCCTCGGATGCACTCCTCTGATCAACTGCTCCGGTAGATTCCCCTGATGGAGTCTTCTCAGATACTTAGCCGAAATCACCTTGATCCATTTCATTGATGACTTCAGCTGATATCAATTCTTCTTCGAATAATTGATTTATTGTGTACTTGAGATGTTAGTTTACAACAACTAAATACAGAAGGATATCGGAGGACATCTTCAAATGAAGTGTTCCAACAATCTCCCCCTATTTGAGGATGTGATCCGACACATAGATTGTAAACTAACTTCGTATAAGAGATGACCCATTTTTATTCTTTTTGGGTTCTTTTTGATTTTTTTTTTTGATTTTTAAAAAATATTTACATGAATCTATACTATTTACAAAATAAGTAAAAGAATAATATATGCAAAAAGGTAACAAAGTTTAAGTCTCTCAATCAGCAGTGTGAACTACAGATTCTTCACCGACTTGTGCAAAAAAATCAGAGTCAATGACTCTGGATGATAGGCTGTGTAGTGAAGTAATATCACCTTGGACTGGAGAAGTGTCCAAGTCATCTAAATCAACCTTTTGAGAGGTTGAAGTAGGAATAGTATGGGTCTCCGAAAATACGACTGATATCCTTTGAGGGATATCAGAAGAGCTGGGTTGAGGTTGAGTGTTGCCCCCGGGTCCAAATGGGGCAGATAAAGTAACTTCATTTATTGAAGAGGGTTTGACCCTGGTAAGAACCGATATCTCTTAGAGAGAGATTTTCAGGGGGATTAAGAGCGCCTCCGTGCAAGTTTAGGTATTAGAACATGGGTCACTACTGATGGGTAAATCAGTAGTTTTGTTCAAAAAGGATATCGGAGGTATTGGTGGCCACTGGCTGTTTTTCAATGTGTGCCACCAATGATGCTCTGGAATAAGAGGAAGGAAGAGGACATACCTGAGTGTGATCGACAGGAGCAGAATCTTCCATTGGAGGATTCGAAGAATTAGCTAAGACATGGAAGGATGTTGTTGCTCCCCCTCAATAATTGGCCTTTCTGCTTTCCACATAGTCTTCTTGTTGCTCCTCAATCCACATAGTCTGCTTGTTGATCTTCAAGTCACATAGTCGTTCTCCAAGTCACATAGAACATCTTTGTCTTGTTGATCTCCAAGTCACATAGTTTTCTTTTTGCTCCCCCTTAACAGTTGGTCCATCTTCCTCCGAAGATGATTCTTTGGTCTTTTAGGCTCTAGAGAACGGAAGGTACTGTCAGTCCCTCTCGTTCCCCTCAACAGTTGAACATCCATATTTTTCTCCCCCTCAAATGTTGAGGGGGACACCACACATAGTCTTCTTGTTGAAATTTTTTTTTTGATTTTTTTTGATTTTTTTTTTGTTTTTTTTTTTGTTTTTTTTTTTTGATGATTTTTTTTTGGGAAGGGTGGTGTGTTGATCGGACCGGATGGTGATGGTGGTCGGACCGGATGGAGATGTGGGCGGACCGGATGGAGAATATGGGTGATCGGAGCAGACAAAGAATATGTGTGAAGTCGGACCGGATGGAGGTTTCTGGACGATCGCCGGACCGGATGATGAAGTTGGCCGGACCGAACGGAGGATGGTGCGGTTTGGGATGAGGGTGAGAGGAGTAGATTCGGAGAGATAAGGTTTGGGCGGAGGGTGGTTTGGGCGGAGGAGGGTTTGGGCGGAGGCGGAGGGAGGTTTGGGCGGAGGCGAAGGGTGGTTTGGGCGGAGGAGGGTTTGGGCGGAGGCGGAGGGACGTTTGGGCGGAGGGTGGTGTGGGCGGAGGAGGTTTTGGGAAAAGATGGAAGAAAAAAAAAATTGGTTCTTGGTTGGGTGAGGGAAATGAGGCGGAAGGAGGGGGGGTGTTCGGCCGGAGTCGGAGGAGGGAGGGGGGGGGGGGGTTTCGGCCGGAGTCGGAGGAGGGAGGGGGGTGGTTTCGGCCGGAGTCGGAGGAGGGAGGGGGGGGGGGGTTCGGCCGGAGTCGGAGGAGGGATGGGGGGGGGGTTTCGGCGGAGTTGGAGGGAGGAGGTCGGAGGGTGGAGGTCGGAGCAGGAGCGGTTTGGTCCGGAGGCGGTTTGGTCGTCCGCTTGAGTGGTTTCGTCGTCCGGCGGTTCCGAGGGTGGGTTCGGACACAAGCCTTCGGGAGGGCCGTCGGATCAAGGTCGTCGGGCCGTCTTTGGTGGCGTCGGAGTGAGCCAGAAGTCAGGGCCGATGAAACCGTTGGTTGTCGGACCGGATCGTCTTCGCGTCGGGGCCGGAGCGAAGCTTTTCGTCGAAGCCACGCTTTTCGCATCGGGGCCGAGGTCCGATTTGGATCGGATCCGATTTTCGTCGGGATCGGAGAATCGTCGGAGGCGTGAGCTCGGAGCCCGGAGCCGGAGCCGGATCGGGGCACGTCCGCGAGTCGTCGGAGCCGGATCCGAATTGAGTGAAGCGGATGTTACCACTTGTTAGGTCTGAATGTTGTTTCTTTGAAGGAGACCATAGGATGATGTCTCCACTTTCAACATTTTTTTTTCGTTTTTTTTTTGCAAGAAGAAAGAGAAAAAAAATTATATATACACACATAGATAATTTCTAAGAGAGATTGATCATGCCAAGCTCTCCGACTAGAAAATTAAACCTGGCTTCATCCAAGGGTTTGGTGAACAAGTCTGCCAGCTGATATTCTGTAGGGATGAAGTGAAGTTCAACATCACCTTTGGAGATGTGGTCTCTGATGAAGTGATACCGAATATCGATATGCTTGGATCTGGAGTGAAGCACTGGATTGTTTGCCATTGCTATGGCACTCGAGTTGTCACACAGAATTGGTACCCGAGTGAATTGTTGATCGTAGTCCTGGAGCTGATTCTTCATCCACAAGATTTGGGCACAACAGCTTCCTGCAGCTACATATTCAGCCTCAGCGGTAGAGGTAGAGACTGAATGTTGCTTCTTGCTCGACCAACTCACCAACTTTCCTCCGATAAGTTGGCAGCTTCCGGTTGTACTTTTCTTGTGTAATTTAGATCCTGCAAAGTCAGAAGCTGAATACCCGATTAGATCAAAACCTGAGTCTTTGGGATACCAAAGACCCAGATTAGGAGTACCTTTCAGGTACCGAAAAATTCAATTTAAAGCATTTAAATGAGACTCTTTAGGATCAGCTTGAAAACAAGCACACAGACACGTAGAAAACATGATATCTGGCCTACTAGCAGAAAGATAAATAAGGGAACCAATCATGCATCTATATTGGTGATGTTCGTATATTGACCATCGGGGTTAGAATCAAGTTTAAGAGGTGGTGCCAAGGGTACCCATGAGTTGAGTAAACTCATCACACATAGATGGATCAGAGGCTCTAAAGATTAAGTGTCCACATAGAGTTGAACAGGAAGAATATTACCTGATTTCCTTTGGAAGAAGAGGGTGTGGTGTACCTTTCCTTTAGGATGCTTGACATCTTCAAATCTTGGAGATTGCTTCACATAGAAGCAAATGTTCCCTGCACCTCTTCTTTTTCTGCACCAGTTTGCTGATCACCCTTTTTTTTTGGTGTTGAAGAGGTGAGGTTGAGAAAAGTTTAGATGAAAGGAGAATGTAAGCATGAAGATTCTGAGGAGGGTTCATCTTTTGCCATCAAGCAAGTATTGGCAATGTCTTTCTCACTTTCTGATGTGGTTTCATCGGCCAGCTCCTTTTCACGAAGATATTTGGCATTGTACATCCCAACCTGATTTGTATTGGAGGAGGAGACAGATAGGTTGTATCGGCTAGAGGAGGATCTTTCAAATCTTCCTGAAGATGACTTGTTAGACTCTTCAGAGGGTTGCAGTCCTGATCTGGAAGGTCGGTGGTGAGAGAAGGAGCTTCTCCGGATGGGATATTGACTATACCTGCACTCAGAAGAGAAATGACCCTTTTTCCCACAGCTAAAACATGTGAATTCATTTTTGTTAAAATGTCCAGTTTTAGAAAAAGTTTTCCTGTGGGTGTGATGTTTGAAATTTTGAGCATTGGGTCTTTTAGAAAATTCACCCATCTTGGCCATACCATTAGTAACTTTCTCAACAGAAGATTCATCACCCTCATCATCAGCATCACTAAGATATTCCTCAGAGGGGTAAAAAGAATTTTTAGAGTCAGCATTTTCAGAATCAGAAGAGGGATAAGAAATTTGAGGAGTGCACACAGATTTAGAGTTCTTACTCATAAAAGCAGTAGAGGAACTTTTGATATCGTTAAAGAGAGACTTTCTTTGAAGTTTGGTTTGTTCATAGTTTACCAAAGTTCCAAACAATACAGAAAGAGGCATAGTTTCCAAATCCTTGGAGGTTTTGATACAAGTACAGATGTTTTCCCAAAATTCAGGAAGTCCATCCATAAATTTGTTCAGCCTCTCCTCATTGTCATAAACCTTGCCCAAGAGAAGAAGATCATTTAGGAGAATGTTAAAACGATTGTAGTAATTGGTAAGAGATTCTCCTTTTTCATGAGAAAAGAGTTCATATTTTCGAACCAAAGTTATCTTTTTACTCTTTTTGACTTCATTTGAACCTTCGTACAAGACACACAGAGTTGACCACATCTCTTTGGCAGTAGGAAAGTTTACCAGGGAGTGATACACTTCGTCTGGAAGAGACATGGCTATGATAGCCCTAACTTTAGTGTCAAGGGACACTAACTTCCAGTCCTCATTAGTGTATTTCTTTTCAGTTTAAAATATATCTCCCAGAAGCAGAAGTTCTATCTTCATCAGAGGAGGACCCATCTTTATCTTTCTTAAAGCGATCCCAGACTCTAGGGATTAAAGGACCATCACGAAGAATGGTGAGGTATCTAGAGTCAATACCTTCCATAAAAAGCATCATTCTGCTTTTCCACAGAGAGAAGTTTGAAGGATTAAATCTAGGAGGTTTTGAAATAGTTCCATTTTCCAGAAAAGAAGCTACAGAATTAATAACACTTACAGTCTCAAAATATGACCCTGAAGCAGCCATTGCAGATCTGGTTTATTGAAATTAAACCAACCTGCTCTGATACCACTTGTTAGGTCTCAAAAGGAGATAGACTTGGCTATCAGGGTATTGTAGAAGGGGGGTTGAATACAATACTACAAAATATAAACACAGAGATATACTTTTTAAATTCTTTTATTGAAAAACTTCAACTAAGAATTACACTTAGTACACTTAGAACACATAGAACACTTAGAACTAGATTGTTGCGGAATACAAATAACTTAAAGCTACTTGAACAATCAAAACACTAAGACACTTAGAACACTTAGAACACCAAGAACAACAAGAACACAACTTTAGGACACTCAGTAAAAGCTATGAAATTGAAATGGTGGATGCACTCTCTCTCTGATTGCTATATTGCTCTGAATTTGAAAGCTAGAATGCCTTAAGAAGACTGAGACCAAAGTCTTGTATTTATAGTCACAGCTTCATCAAGTACAACGGACGCGTGTCAAGATTTGTCTTGCTGCATGAGGATCTACATAATGGGTATTGTAGCCAAGTCAAATCTTCAAGACCCCTTTTTGCAGATATTCATTCTCTAGTGAATATTTTGCATTTAAGGGGATATGTCAAACCTCCTGCAAGTGAATCTCTCCAAGAGGTATAGCATAGAGTCAAAACCCCTTGATTCCTTTTTGCAGGTAGACACGCTTCAATGAAAACTTTGTATTCATTGTGATGACACATCTTCAGACAAATTTCTAATCAAGCATTCTCGATCCACGAGCCATCCTTGGTCCATTGCACAAAGAGTTATCCAGATGATCTAATTGGGTGGACTCATCCGAATGGCCTCAAACGGATGGACTCGTCCGGATGGCTTGCCCGGATGGACTTGTCCGGATGACTCGCCTGGATGCACTCCTCTGATCAACTGCTCCGGTAGATTCCCCTGATGGAGTCTTCTCAGATACTTAGCCAAAATCACCTTGATCCATTTCATTGATGACTTCAGCTGATATCAATTCTTCTTCGAATAATTGATTTATTGTGTACTTGAGATGTTAGTTTACAACAACTAAATACAGAAGGATATCGGAGGACATCTTCAAATGCGGTGTTCCAACAGTATGAAAATGAAAAATACATAAAAATCAGTAACATATCACGAAAATTAGTTCTTTCACCATTTTTTATGGAGAAATTTAACGATTTGATGTTATTGATCGGGGTAAATTTGTGTTATTTCTTAAATCCCAAAAAACATTTTTCACTTTTGTTGGTAGTAAATATTGGAAATAAAAAATCCAAATTTAGTTAATTTATTGGATCTAACATGCTTTATATGGGATAGTAAAAATGTTTTTATAGATTTGGATTTAAAGTTTTCTACATGTATATTTTTAGTAAATTACATATTTTTTCCTTGTAGTTATATGGAAATTATGGACCTGATCTTTTAAATGAAATACTTACAGTTGTGGTTATCGTGGTTTGATTTTTGTTATGGATTTGATTCTTCAACCTAAACTTGTTAGAGACATGTATGTTAGATGTTCCATTTGCTATTCACGTGATGTGCATTGTTGTCATTTTACCTAATTATTTAATGTCCTTTTTTATTGTACAAGTTTATGAAGCTTGTGTACAATACAAATAACATCTTAAAAAACACAAAAGAAAAATAAAACTTGATTTATATGATAAAACTAGGTTAACTAGTTAACCGTTTAGCTTGATCAGTTATAACCCCGGACCCCTTAACCGTAATCGAACCGTAACCGGTTAAAGTCGTTCACTGTTTTTAATTGACCGGACCGATTTTTGGCCATTACTAACATTCAGTAAACAGAGACAATGGGCGGTATGGTGTTGGGCCTAAGCGAATCCACACCCAATGCCCTTCTAAACGTTCCCCCCTCTAACAAGAGTTAAAATATTGACCAAATTCCAAAGTTGAAAGAAAGGGATTTTTTATGATCTCCAATCTCCATTTCCATTCTTCTAATAATATTGTTCAAATCCACAACAATTCTTTATTCTCGGGTAATTGTTTTGGTCGATTTAGTGTTTTTACTTCAAATTTTGCACTTAGGTTTACTTCATATTTGCAAATTTCTGTTCAAATCTATGTTGATACCTGTTATATATATTTATATATATATATATAGAAGAATCATGGGAAAGGGTAGTAACATGGTGCTCGATGATAACATACTGTTGTTTCAAATACTACCAAGGCTGCCTGCAAGGTCTTAGGCCATTTTATGTGTGTTTGCAAGCAATGTCACTCGTTCCTAACAACAACTGTATTCATCAAGATGCACCTCCAACATGTAAACGATCAAAACCACCACAGACTTCTTGTCGTTCCTACCATAAAGCCGTACCACTACTTCCGAACCATCGACTGTGAAACACCTTCTTTAGAATATTTGATGTCAAGTTGTTTGCTAAATGAAAACCTATACTTTTTAGGACAATGCAGAAACAAAGCACATAAATGGTCATATTTGATTATAAGGTTCAACACCAACACTGAAAAGTTTACAGAGATAGCGACTCCGTTTTTGCAACGCGATGTGTGGTGTTGTTTTAGTTTGACGGTTGTAAGCGGATGTGCTTACTTGTGTGCGAGTTTAAAAGAAAATTCATGGGATAAATTGGACTTGTGGAAGATGGACATGAAAGGAGAGTGGATGAAAGTGGTAAGTTGTTGCCATAGGCTAAGTATGTAATGACCTGATTTTAGTTTGGTTAGTAGTTAACTTTGACTATTAACCTCGTTTGTAAAATCTTCTTAGTAGAGGGACTAATTGTGTCAATTCTTGAAATTTATTATAATTGTGGGCTTATACTTAGTCAAATGGGCTTGGCCTTAGTCTAGTATATTTAAGGGAGAAAAATTAGGGTTTTACCCATTTATGGTAAAAGATTAGTGTGAACTGTGTGTTTTGGAGAAAGAGTTGCCATCATCATCCTGATTCATCCTCTTCAATCCTTTCATCATCATCAGGTAACTAAATTGGCTTCCCTTGAAATCTAAACATTGTTGATTAGTTTTAGTTGATTGTCTTTGGATTAGAATGCATGTACTCAATGTGTTTGAAAAATTGGTATGATTTTAATGGATTTCTGGGTATCTGTTCGATCTCCTCGAACTGAAAACCCAGAAAACCAAGTTTCCCGATAGGGATTCCAAGGAAAAAGCCAATTCGGCTTTCCCCTCCCCCATGTTTTCCTAATTCGGCTTTTAAGCCCCCATGCACAATTCGGCTTTGTAATTAAGCCAAATCGGCTTTGGCATATGTGTTAACACACATTCGGCTTTTCCCCTATAACCATCTCCCACATCGGCTTTCTTGACCACCTCTCAAACCCATATCGACTTTTGTACCATACACACAATTCGACTTTTAGACCAAAACCCAATTCCGCTTATAACAATTTTCCTAATCGGCTTTTGCTTCCACACAACAATCGGCTTTTGTGTCCTTATACAAATCGGCTTATGTGATTTCTTGGATTCGGCTTTGTGCCATGGTCATAAGCCAATTCGGCCTCTGGCACATGCTTACACACATACATATCAGCCTTTGGTTGGAGGTGTTGGTCAATCGGCTTTTTGTTAAAGAAAACCCTAACCTTATCATTTCATGTGAGAAAACCCTAACCTTATCATTTCATGAGAGTTTAAGCATCGTTTTCGCATATCATTTCATGTAACCCTCATTCCTTTGTCGTCATTTCGTGTGAGGTTATCTGGCATTCCATGCGTCATTTCATGTGAATCTGGCTACCATTTCATGTAAACCCTAGTGTGTCACTCGAGAAACCCTACTCCATCATTTTATGTTGAGTTCTGGTCGGATGACGATTAGGATTAGGGGTTGCTGTCTAGGATCGGAATTCCTAGTAAGTAGAAATAAATCTTGTAATAACTCGTCCCACATCGGTTGGTGAGGGGAACAAAACACTCCTTATAAGGGTGTGGATAACCTCACTTGACATGAGGCCTTTTGGGTGCGTGGACTCGGCCCAAGAACAAAACCGTGCGGGTGACCTGGACTGGGCCAAAGCGGACAATATCGTGTCACGGGTATCTGGGGCGTTACAGATGGTATTAGAGCTAGACCCGGACCGATGTGCACAACGAGGGCGTTGTGTCCTTGAGGGGGGAGAGTGTAATAACTCGTCCCACTTCGGTTGGTGAGGGGAACAAAACACTCCTTATAAGGGTGTGGATAACCTCACTTGACATGAGGCCTTTTGGGTGCGTGGACTCGGCCCAAGAACAAAACCGTGCGGGTGACCTGGACTGGGCCCAAAGCGGACAATATCGTGTCACGGGTATCTGGGGCGTTACAAATCTGATCAGGTATTGATGTATGTAGGTGCGGATAAGGCAGAGCCTAGCATAGTCAAGGCAGTGACAGGTGAGTTCCTTTGCCTGAAATGAATGGATTGATTTTACTGTTTTCAAATATATCCATCCGGTTTGTGAAATGCTTTGATGATGATTCTCACATGATTTTATGATAACATGGTATGATCGATAATTACGTTTAAGCATGCTAAAAATGGTAATGTATGAATTAAATTGTTGATAGATGTGTTGAACTATGGACACTGGGTACCTTGGAACTTTATGTTCCTTGAGAAGATTTTCTAAGTGGTTCGATCAACCACTTGTGGGTACCTTGGGACTACGTCCCTTGGGAGTTATAGTTAGGCACCGGTTGGGCCTGGATTGATGGTCACTATGTGACGAAGATTTCTTTGTCCGCAACACATCTGAATTGTTGTGTGTTTTGAATTTAGGCCAGCGGGCTGGATTTTTGCAAATAAAATGTTTTGAGGGAATTCACTAGACCTCATGGTCTAACCCTCGTTTTCAAACTTTTAAAACCTTTTCAGGGAAAGATCGTGCTCTTAGAGGAAAAGAGAAGGTAAACTCTTAGAGTAGCGTAGATGGCTTAAATTTCAATACTTTAACCTTAGCTATCTCAGCTGTGGAGGGATGTTCCGCATGCACTCTAAACCACTTATTTTGAATTTAGTACGATATGATATTTGCGACTTAGATCACTGGGATTTATGGTTATTTATGTTATATTGTTATATTGGAAATCTGTGGTGTTACAAAGTAAGCGTGAGTTTTATGAACCATTGCACCTGATGAATAACGGAAATTGGCTCGTGGGTTCCAGAGGTAAAGTTTATGCTCACGAAGTAGATCTCACGATGAAGACGACAAAAGAGGTTTGGAGGCATACTCCTACTCCTACTAACGATCCCATGAAAATTATTTGGAAATGACGCATTCTGGAGGTACGGGGGCTTCGACCCCGGGCTGCATGCTTTAGTAGTCGGGCTTCGGCCCAAAATTGTCGAGGATTAGTCTGGGATACCTCTTCTAAAAAAATTCATGGAGACGATTGTGTCGATTAGCAGGTAAGTAGCTTCATTTGTTCGTTCCATCATTTTCTTTAAAGTTTATAACTTTATCAGAATGTTATTAATGTTTTTGGAAACTTGTGTTAATTTACAAACATTTTTTTATGTTTCGATTTGGGAGCTAATATGTTAAATGTTTGTAACGAGGGTTTTTGATCCCGCGTTGCAGGGAGATGAGACGTTATAAAAATATAACGATATAAATCAATAAAAAAACAGTTGAAATGTAATATAAATTGATAGGACAACTATGGCTCAAGCGACGATTAATCTAGAAAAGAAAATCTCATAAGAAAATATAAAATTAAAATCGGGTTAATGTAATTTTTGGAGTGGTCAGACTTAATTATACCGATTAAAATTAGGATTAAGTCTTCGAAATAAAATAACGATTAAGTCTTTGAAATAAATAACGATCAAGTCCTCGGAATTATGACGCGTTCTTTTAACAATTAAGTTTTTAACCATTTTCTAAAAGACTATATAATGGCATGCATTGTAAATATTTAAAATACTTTTACGTCGTATGTATTATATAAAAAATCATAACTAAATCAAAAGATATTCAATATTGGACTCATTTGAAAGGTGTCGAAGAGACTATTTAAATTAATATAACTTGTTAGAAATAAAACGTAATCTTTAACTCGTTTTACTTAAAATATGATTATATGTGTTAATATAATAAAAATGTAAAATGAAGTATTGAAAATTAAAATATATAAAATAAATAAGTACATAACCATAAACGTAAAGAATGTAAATTTTATAATAATCAAATATGAAAAAAGATGCATATATGTGGATAGAGCGTACGGAGAAATAATTTTAAACATATTTATGTGTTGTTATTTTTTATTATATTTTTTTCACTGTTCCTTAAGAATAGTGAAAAAAAGCTGGTAAATGTTAGGTTTTTTAATTCCTTCACTGACAAGTGTCAACCATCTCATATCTGACTGCCACCTTCTCTAACTCTCCTCTCTCATATCGTCTTCAACTACCCCCTCTCCATATTTAAACTCCTTGTAATACCCATTCGTTATCCAAATCCAAAATCTATTTGAAATCATCTATCAAGTCCTTGACACACCCATTTCTAACGAGTTCCACTTGACTAGAATGCAAGACAACAAAAACAAGAAATGCATACAAGACGAACAATGACGCATTTATAAAGATCATAATGGTGGGGGATTCTTTTTATAAAACATCATCCACAATAATAATAATAATATCATTATATGCTTGACAAGATGAGAATGTATCTAAAAATTGTTAAAAAAATAGTTAGAATAATCAATTTTTTCAGTTGGTTTAAATTTCTTTTAATTTCGTTTCATTCCCTTCACATTTCAGAGGCAAATTTTGGAAGAAAACTTAACATTAAATAGAAGACATACCCGGAGTGCTAATACCCGAGTTGATAGCAAGACAAACCACTCTCCTCCAAGCCGACTGCCTCTCGATCATTTCCTTTGCGAACTCCGGATCCACCAGCAGGTTCGCAAGATCCGGGTTCCTGTCATAAGCCTGCTTGATACGGTCCAAAAATATAGCACGAATAATGCATCCACCTTTCCAGATCCTAGCAAGCTTACCTAGTTTCAAGTCCCACCCTTGTTCTACACTCTTTGCACGTATCAAGTTCATTCCCTGCGCGTAACTACAGATCTTGGAGGCTGATAACTCCAAAATTATACATGTTTTACTCGTGCTAGTTCCCCACTTTTGTGTATGTTTTAGGCCTTATTTGGACTTAATTGCTACTAAAAGGGTGTGAATTGTAATTTCAGGTGAATTTGGGGGTGAAATACAAAAAGTATAAAAAAGAGGGTAAAAAGCGTCAAAATTGGAGATCTTATGAAGAAATGGAAAATATCTATTGAAGATCCATTTTTGGTCTTTCTTTCTCTCCAAGTTGGAAGATTTACTTCTAAAGAAAAGCTCCACCAAATCTGGAATACTCTAGAATCCTTCCAAGACAGTTACTTCCTCCATAAGAAAAGATTTGATCAGATAAGGAAGGAATATCAGCTCCAGATTGTTCCAGGATATTCCAAGCTGAAGACTTCTCTTCCAAGCTAGATGCCTTCCTCCCAAAGAAAAGATCCTTATCATTTGAGGAAGGAAATCAGCTAAATATTTCTGGAATACTCACTTCGCGCCGCCAAGTCGCCGTTTCGCGATCGCCAAGATGCACCTACCGATTTTATTATAAATAAAGGCCTTGGGTGTTCAGTTTTATTCATTCTTTTCATACACTATTATTCAGAAAATAGTCTAGGTTAGTATGGGAGCCACTTAGGGTTTCCAACCCAAGAAGCTGGAGGCTCGATGTGACGGCTGATAACACCAAAATTATACATGTTTTGGTTGAGCGTAATCGTATGACTTTACCCCATTTCTCACCCATTTATGATCATTTCACTCACCGAATGAGCTTATTATTGTTTATGTAGGATTTGGAGGCCGTGGAACGGAAGAGTACGAAACAAGGCGAGAAAACGTGAAAAATGCACAAGTTCAATACAGTAGCAATCTGGCGTCCGCGAGATTCCAGATCTGGCGCCGCCAGATTCGACAAAGATGAAGATCAGGGTTGACCTAAGTGTTTGGCACCGCCAAACCAGCAGTCTGGCGATCGCCAGATGGCCCCTGGACGTTTTCCTTTAAATACCAGCCTCCTCCTTCAGTTCAGAATATGGTTTTTACACGACACGAAGCAGAGACGATAGAGTGAAAGTCAGAGTGGTGCCGATACGCTGCGGGGTTCGACCTTTGATCATCCGTCGTTGTATTGTCGGTATCATGTCTACTATCATGTTTTCAGTTTTCAGTATGTTTAGTGAGTAGTCTTTTAATAGTGGTACTTGTCATGGTCGATGAACCATTGTGGATGATGATTTGATTCTTAATGTTTATTGGTTTGTTTTTGATTGATTGAATGTGTGTTATGGTTCCGTTCTGATTATTATTGTTTGGTTATTTGAACTCATTGGTTGGGTGTATCTGTTTGACCAAAATAGATAGACTCCGATAGGATAATCAACCTACCTTAACCTACCCTTAGACCAAGAGAGTTGTGTTAAGTGGTTACTCGGACCGAGAGTGACCTGGAGGTAGAAAACCATACAATAGAATTAGGATCGGATTTCCGGTACTAGGTTGCCTGACAAACGACCTAAGTATTGGACTAGGAGGACCGAGTCCTAGTTAAAGACCATAATCACTACATGTTAGGGTGTCCTAGACTTAAATTCCTACAATAATCAAAACAACCAAACCTTTGGCCTATTTAAATCATCCACTTGGGGATTCACTATACCATGATAAGTGCTACTGTTTTTCCTTCATATAGTTATTAATCAATCTTTTTATTGCTTTCTTAGTTAGTAGTTAATTTAATTGTCTTTTTAGTATTAAAACCTTTTTCATAAACCCCCCCCCCCAAAGCTTTAGCTTAATTAAACTGATTTAAATTAATAATCTACGATAACTTGACCGTTCCCAGTGGTAGATACGATACCTGGACTTTCCTACACTATATTACTCACGATCAGGTACGCTTGCATGTATATGTGGTAAGACAGTGGCTAGACATTAGAGGTTAAAACTTGTTACGCTTTTTATGTATGATAATTACCGCATCAAGTTTTTGGCGCCGCTGCCGGGGAACGGTAGTTGTTAGATTTTAGTCTTAGTTAGTTTTGTTAATCGATCCTTGTGAGGGATTCTTTCCCTTGCAAGTTTTTCGCTTTCTAGTTAAATTAGTTATTTATATTTTTATTTTTAGTTTATTTCTTTGTTTCCCGCAAGTTGCCCGTAACCGTTTGTTGTGGTTTCAGTCACGGCAAACTTGTTAGAGCCATTTGAGGAGCCGGAGAGAGAATTCAGAAAAAGAAATAAAAAGAAGTCAAAAGCAAACAAAGTTCGCCCGAGAGCTTTGATTTTTGAGATGGGAGACGAAAAACCGATGCTCATGATGACCGGAGAACCATCAAAGAAGAAGTGGACGGACATCTATACAAAGAAGTATGTGGAAAGCGATAGTGGAAGTGAGCCCGATTATGCCACGGATTACGACTCGGAAGGGTTCACCATTTCGTTCGAGCATCTGGGACTTAAAGGACCCGTTGCTTCAAGTGATGATGAGGAGGAAGATGGAAAGCAAGGCGGATACGCGGAGTTCATGATACCGAAGAAAGAGGATAAAGGCAAGGAGAAAGAGAAGGAAAAAGCACCGAAGGATGACCTCATCTACATTGCGCCTATCAAACATGATCCAGGAAGTTACAACTTACCTATTTCTTGTCATAAATTTAAAGGTCTTGCTTTGGTAGATTCAGGTGCCGCACTTAACATGATGCCTGTTGGTTATTGCAGGAAAATGGGAGTTAAAAAGATCATTCCAACAGACTATCAATACCGAGGAGTGAACGGTTACATGACAAAGCCGTTAGGAATAGCGGAAGGAGTCCCAATTCGCATAGGCAACTTTGTTTACTATACGGACTTCGTCATAGCTAATCTTCCACAGTACACGAAGATCCCGATAATCCTCGGGAGATCTTTCTTGCACACCTGTAACATCCCGTTATTACAATTATTATTAATATTAGTATTATTAATATTATTATTAAAAGTAAACCTTAGGGTTAGGGTTTTGGACTCGCGGGCTCTTTTCTTGCGATCTAAGTAAGGGAGGGAGGGTCCCGTTATTGTTGTTAAAAACCCTAAGGGTTGTAATCCCTCTCCATTGTGCTACTTGTGGTCTAAGGAACGAGAGAAAGAGAGGGAGAGGGCGTCGATTGAGGGAGAGATCGGAGAAGGAGGCTACCGGAGTGTGTTGGTTCGAGCCGTAGGTAAAACCTCGTTTCCTTTCGTGCATTAAACTAGGTTCCGGTAGTGATTAGTATCGGTGTTGTACTGGCGGCGGCGGTGGTCCTCCACCATTGTCGCCGCTGCCTTTAGGTTTAAGGGTCGGTGGTGGTGGTGGTCATCACCATCGCCACCGCCGTGTCCTCCGTGACAGGCGACGCCGCCAAACGGCGACAGCCGTAGGCGGTGGTGATGTTGTTGGTCGTTTCCGATGCCGACGGTGGCTAGCCGCAGCTAGTTGCCGCCGAGTGGCCGTGGCTGTTGTGTGGTGGTCAGCGGCGGTGGTTAAGCCAACCGCTGCTATTGCGGGGTGTGACCGAGGGCCAGCCCGCGGTGTCGAGGGTTTTTCCTCTGCCGTCGCGCCGCTGCCTTGTTTCTCGGCGGAACGACGCCGGCGCTAGCCGGCCGCCGCTGCTGGAGTTGGTTTGACCGGCGGTGGTAGTGGCAATCCACGGCCACCGTTTTGGCCGACGTGGTTGTGGTGTGTGTTGGCCGGCAATGGTGGTGGTGATCCACAGCCGTCGCCGTTGCCTTGATGACGATCGAGTGGCCGGCGGTGGTGGCGGAACTACGCTGCTGCCGCTGCTGCATTATGGTATAAGCGGGCCGGCGGTGGTGGTAGGATTACCCACCGCTGCCGCTGTGTCGTGGGCGGTACACGGTGGCGGCGGGTCACCGCCGTTGTTGCCGCCGTTACGTCCGACCAACGGTGATGGCTACGTCCGTGGTCTAGTTCGCGTCGTGTTATTTGTTTGTTTAAGCATGATGGTAATTTGAAAGTTAGCCTTGAGTAGCTAAATAATATCAATGACACGTAGGACCTTTTGTGCTTAAATTTCAGAGTGGTTGCGTGGGTTATACTTGTGAGCAAGACGTTTTCTTGCGCGTACGTGACATATTAAGGTGAGTGGGTTTTTACGTGCGATATGATGTAGTTAATATGTACATGATGTGGTGATGTGATGGATCGGGTTGCGGGATGACCCGAAGAGTGGGAAACCACTAAGGTCGGATTGCGGGATGATTCGACGAACGGAAAACCGTTAAGATGTGATTATTGTGTTTGATGTGATTATACGTGTTGATTGCACTTGTATTGTATGTAAAAATTTACTCACTAAGCGGTTGAGCTTACCCCTCGTTGTTTACTATTTTAGGTACGAGTTCGGGTGTTGATAAAGGCAAAGCTCCGGCTTGAGGGTTTCCGGCTAGACGGCGTTCCGATCTGAATATTGACTTTTTATCGCGTTGACTTTATTGTTTGTGGGATGTTATTTTGTTTAACTTGGAATTTTTGGAACAAATATTTTACTTAATAATTTACGCGGAGGTTTTATTTCTAATTTACCCTTAAAAATTTAAAAACGGGTTTTGGACGTTACAACTTGGTATCAGAGCCTAGGTTTAAGAGAATCAGCACACACACTTGCGAGTGTGTGTGTGGTTGGACTTAAACTAGGCGATTTTGGGAAAATCGGGTAAGATCGGAATGGCCAACAGAACCGTCAAGACGGAGGTGAGCATTAGTACCTTTAAATTATTGAATTGATATACGCATGCATGTTGTAGTTTTAATTTTTGACACATGCATAATTGTACGTGGATTTTATGAGGATGGAATGCATGTGATGAAAAACTGTATATGTGATTTTATGTGTCCATTTAGTCAGTAGGTTGAAGTCTAAATAGGATGGTATCAAAACCAAACGTAGACACCTTGGTACGTTGGGGATGGGTTATCGAGCATGTTCTTGTTTGATTGTTGCTCGGTGCTCTTGATCCAGCTATCTTGAATGGTCGGTTATAGTAATACGGCGCCAATAATAGTGTTACTATAAACACCTGTGTAGTATTGGATTTGATTAAGTTCTGGGGGCTTTAACTTATTGACGACGGTTAGGGATAAGCATGCTTACGGTACTACAGCTACATGTGGCTAACTGTTGTATGTGTGGTGCCTATATATGTGAACTAGTTTGTATTTAGCATGCGCGGAAAGGGGCTAGCAGTAGGGTTAGCATGAGCACTAGTAGTGATATATAGAATTGCTTCGTTTTAGCTGTAAACTAAGATGTTTTAAACCTTCAGAATGGTGCTAACCCGAAGCCAGACTGATGATGGTGAGGCCGGGCAGTCGGACCAGATCGCTGCTCAGATCACCGAAACCCTACAGCAAATGCTGCCTGGGTTGTTTAACCAAATGAGGGACGAATTAGTTCAGACTATGGATCATCGCATTGATGCGGCCCTCATGGCCCGTAGCATGGGGTCCGGGAGCACGGGTCAGTCTCAGACTCGCGGGATTACTTTTAAGGACTTTATGGCGTGCCAACCGCCATTATTCGACGGGAAAAAAGGACCCTGTGGCTTGCTACCGCTGGTACTCGGCGGTCGAGGGGGCGTTTCGTACGTGCGAATGCCCGGAAGGATCGAAGGTTTTGTTCGCGGTGAACCTTCTTCGCGGAGCGGGAAAGGACTGGTGGGACTTGACTCTCAAGAAGTACACGGAGGCGCAGATCGCCGCATTGACCTGGGAGGAATTCCGAGCCCTATTCGATGAGGAGTTCGCTCCTCGCATTGAAAAGGAGCGAATAGCAGCTGAGTTTCTAAAGTTGACTCAGACGACAGAGTCAGTGAATGAGATTACCGCGCAGTTTCTGGAGAAGCTGTTGTTTGTACCAGGCTACGCGAACGATGAGTCGCTGAAGATGACTCGCTATTTAGGAGTGCTGAAGCCGGAGATCAAGGGAGCGGTGGCTACGGGGAAGTGTAAGACCTTCAGCGAAATGCAGGAGGTAGCAAGGGCTCAGGAGCTGATTCTGGAGGAGCGTCAGCAGGGAAAGAGGAAGGCAGAGGACCAGCCGGCGCCGACAAAGAAGTTCAAGGGGGCACGGAGCGACAGCAAGAGCGGGTCCTTGAGTTTTCCTAAGTGCGGGCGGTATCATCGGGGCGAGTGCAGGCCGCGGGAGTTATCATGTTACAAATGTGGCAAGGCGGGCCACCTTAGCAAAGACTGCAAGGAGACTGCGAGGATCTGCTTTCACTGCTACCAGCCTGGGCATATCAAGCCCGACTGCCCTCAGCTGAAGAAGGCGCCAGCTTTGGCCCCTGCACCGGCGACACTTATGATTACTGACGGTACCACCAAAGGGAAGAGTGGAGCTACTACCACCCGTGGGCGAGCCTTTCAGATGACTGCTGAGGAGGCGCAGACGGCACCTGACGTGATTACAGGTTTTTCCCTGTTACGTTTTTACGAAGTTTCAATTGCTATATACCTTGTTAGTAATGTAAATAGTATGTCTGTTGTTAAATGTATACCTTAGGCGTTTTTCCTGTCAACTCGAAACCGGCTTTAGTGCTTTTCGACACGGGGGCCACGTGGTCCTATGTGTCGCGTAGGTTCTGTAAGGATTTCCAGATCGAGCTTGGCAATCTGGAAAGTCCTTTAGCGATTGATGTGGCTGCGGAGGAAGTACAGGTGGTCGAGCATGTGTACCGGGGGTGTAGCATTGATATCTTCGGAGTTCGATTCAGCATTAATCTCATCCCCATTCCCATGAACGGAGTTGGCGTGGTGGTCGGGATCGACTGGATGTTTCCAAACCGGGCGACCACGGATGTTGCGGGGCAGTTGGTACACATCCAGAATCCAAGTGGGGGAGAGTTGGTGGTGTACGGCAAGGGGAGGAGGGTGTCTACATCCTTCTGTTCTATCGCGAAGGCTCGGAAGTACATCCAGCGGGGGTGTACGGGTTTCTTGGTTTATGCCATGGCGGATCAGGCGAAGGAGAGAAAGCTGTCGGTAGCAGATGTACCAGTCGTCAGTGAGTTTCCAGATGTATTCCCAGAGGATCTGCCTGGCCTTCCGCCTGACAGGCAGATCGAGTTCGGCATCGACTTGGTACCCGGAGCGGCTCCGATTGCGCGAGCTCCTTACCGTCTGGCTCCGCCGGAGCTTCAGGAGTTGTCTGAGCAGTTACAGGAGCTCTCGGGGAAGGGGTTTATTCGCCCGAGTAGCTCACCGTGGGGAGCACCGATCTTATTTGTGAAGAAGAAAGACGGGAGTCACCGTATGTGCATCGATTACCGGGGGCTCAACAAGGTAACCATCAAGAATAGGTACCCATTACCTAGGATTGATGACTTGTTCGATCAGCACCAGGGGGCGTCGTGGTTTTCTAAGATCGATCTCCGGTCGGGGTATCACCAGTTGAAGGTGAAGGAAGCGGACATCCATAAGACCGCTTTCCGAACCCGCTACGGTCACTTCGAGTTCTTGGTAATGCCGTTCGGGCTTACCAACGCTCCAGCAGCCTTCATGGACCTTATGAATCGGGTTTGTCGACCGATGCTCGATCGGTCCGTGATTGTTTTCATTGATGATATCTTGATCTACTCGAAGTCAAAGGAGGAGCATGTGGTACATCTGCGGGAGGTACTTGAGATTCTGAGGAGGGAACGTCTCTACGCCAAATTCTCAAAATGCGCTTTCTGGTTAGAGGAGGTCCAGTTCTTGGGCCATATTATTAACCGGGAGGGCATCAAGGTGGACCCGGCAAAAATCGAGGTAGTTATGAACTGGGAGATTCCGAAGGCACCAACTGAGATCCGGAGTTTCCTGGGTTTGGCCGGCTACTACCGACGGTTCATCCAGGATTTCTCTAAGATTGCGGTGCCGTTAACGCGACTGACGAAAAAGAGTGAGCCGTACGTTTGGGGTTCTGAGCAGCAGATGGCTTTCGACACGTTGAGGCAGAAGCTGTGTGAGGCACCAGTTCTGACTCTACCGGAAGGAGTAGAAGACATGACGGTCTATTGCGACGCATCTCGGCTGGGTTTAGGGTGTGTGTTGATGCAGAGGGGTCGAGTAATAGCCTACGCTTCGAGGCAGCTGAAGCCTCACGAGGCTAACTACCCCACGCACGATCTTGAGCTTGCGGCGGTGGTCTTTGCCCTCAAGATATGGAGGCACTACCTGTACGGGGTGAAGTGCACCATTTTTACGGATCACCGGAGCTTGAGATACTTTTTGGAGCAGCCGAATTTGAATATGCGACAGCGGAGGTGGCTTGACGTAGTCAAGGACTACGATTGCGAGATTCTCTACCATCCAGGCAAGGCCAACGTGGTCGCTGATGCTTTGAGTAGGAAGTCGGAGCACGCGCCGCTTCGAATTTCACATCTGAAAATGGCGGTGACTACCTCCTTTGTGGACTTGGTTCTGCGAGCACAAGAGGAGGCGAGTCGAGAGGAGAACCAGAACGGAGAGCGGATTCGGGGCCAGATGGCCGCGTTGGTCAGAGATAGCCGAGGGTTGCTGACAAGGTTTGGTCGAGTATGGGTTCCTCGTGCGGGTGCGGCACGACAGACCTAGCTAGAGGAAGCTCATAAGTCCAAATTCTCAATTCATCCGGGAGCTACTAAGATGTACCGGGATCTGCGGACGGGTTATTGGTGGCCGGGGATGAAGAGGGACGTTGCTCGGTATGTGGAGTCGTGTTTGACCTGTTTAAAGGTCAAGGCGGAGCATCAGAAGCCTCATGGCAAAATGCAACCGCTGGAGATTCCCGAGTGGAAGTGGGAAAACCTCACTATGGATCTGATCACCAAGCTTCCGAAACCCCTCGGAAGTTTGATGCGATTTGGGTCATAGTGGACCGGTTGACCAAGAGCGCTATTTTCCTTCCTATTCGGGAGAGTTCTACAGCGGAGCAATTGGCAAAGATCTACGTGGATGAGGTGGTATCGAGGCACGGAGTGCCAATATCGATTATCTCGGACCGGGACGTGCGTTTTACTTCTCGGTTTTGGGAAAGGTTTCATTCGGAGTTGGGTACTAGGTTGCATTTTAGCACCGCGTACCACCCTCAGACAGATGGTCAGAGCGAGCGTACGACTCAGACCTTGGAGGATATGCTTCGAGCTTGTGTTCTACACTTTGGAGGTAGTTGGGATACGTATCTGCCCTTGGCGGAATTCTCGTATAACAACAGCTATCATTCGAGCATTGGGATGCCGCCTTTTGAGATGCTCTACGGGAGGAGATGCCGTACCCCTATCTGTTGGGGTGAGGTCGGACAGCGTGTTCTCGGTAGTACCGAGGTGGTTCAGAGGACTACAGAGGATATACAAAGGATTCGGGAGCGATTGCGGACAGCTCAGAGTCGGCAAAAGAGCTATGCGGATCGGCGGAGGTCGGACTTGGAGTTCCAGGTGGGGGACCGAGTGCTACTTAAGGTTTCTCCTTGGAAGGGCGTGATCTGGTTCCAAAAGAGAGGTAAGATTGGGCCTCGTTACATCGGACCGTTCACCGTCCTCGCGCGTGTTGGGAAGGTGGCTTATCATCTGGAGCTGCCTGAGGTGCTAGGTCAGATCCACAGCACCTTTCACGTTTCGCAGTTGCGCAAGTGTCTCGCCGACGAGACGGCGCACATTCCATTAGAGGACATTCAGGTGGACGTGGGCCTGAATTACGTCGAGAGGCCGGTAGCGGTGACAGACCGGAAGGTGAAAAGGTTGCGGACCAAAGAGATCAGAATCGTGAAAGTGCAGTGGCAGCATCGGAAGGGTTCCGAATGGACGTGGGAGCCGGAAGCGGAAATGCGGGAGCATTATCCGGAGCTCTTCTCGGACTGATTTCGGGGACGAAATCCTTGTAAGTGGGGGAGAGTTGTAACATCCCGTTATTACAATTATTATTATTGTAGTTATTAATATTAGTATTATTAATATTATTATTAAAAGTAAACCTTAGGGTTAGGGTTTTGGACTCGCGGGCTCTTTTCTTGCGATCTAAGTAAGGGAGGGAGGGGCCCGTTATTGTTGTTAAAAACCCTAAGGGTTGTAATCCCTCTCCATTGTGCTACTTGTGGTCTAAGGAACGAGAGAAAAAGAGGGAGAGGGCGTCGATTGAGGGAGAGATCGGAGAAGGAGGCTACCGGAGTGTGTTGGTTCGAGCCGTAGGTAAAACCTCGTTTCCTTTCGTGCATTAAACTAGGTTCCGGTAGTGATTAGTAGCGGTGTTGTACCGGCGGCGGCGGTGGTCCTCCACCATTGTCGCCGTTGCCTTTAGGTTTAAGGGCCGGTGGTGGTGGTGGTCATCACCATCGCCACCGCCGTGTCCTCCGTGACAGGCGACGCCGCCAAACGGCGACAGCCGTAGGCGGTGGTGATGTTGTTGGTCGTTTCCGGCGCCGACAGTGGCTAGCCGCAGCTAGTTGCCGCCGAGTGGCCGTGGCTGTTGTGTGGTGGTCAGCGGCGGTGGTTAAGCCAACCGTTGCTGTTGCAGGGTGTGACCGAGGGCCGGCCGGCGGTGTCGAGGGTTTTACCTCCGCCATCGCGCCGCTGCCTTGTCTCTCGGCGGAACGACGCCGGCGCTAGCCGGCCGCCGCTGCTGGAGTTGGTTTGACCGGCAATGGTAGTGGCAATCCACGGCCACCGTTTTGGCCGACGTGGTTGTGGTGTGTGTTGGCCGGCGATGGTGGTGGTGATCCACAGCCGTCGCCGTTGCCTTGATGACGATCGAGTGGCCGGCGGTGGTGGCGGAACTACGCTGCTGCCGCTGCTGCGTTATGGTATAAGCGGGCCGGCGGTGGTGGTAGGATTACCCACCGCTGCCGCTGTGTCGTGGGCGGTACACGGTGGCGGCGGGTCACCGCCGTTGTTGCCGCCGTTACGTCCGACCAACGGTGATGGCTACGTCTGTGGTCTAGTTCGCGTCGTGTTATTTGTTTGTTTAAGCATGATGGTAATTTGAAAGTTAGCCTTGAGTAGCTAAATAATATCAATGACACGTAGGACCTTTTGTGCTTAAATTTCAGAGTGGTTGCGTAGGTTATACTTGTGAGCGAGACGTTTTCTTGCGCGTACGTGACATATTAAGGTGAGTGGGTTTTTACGTGCGATATGATGTAGTTAATATGTACATGATGTGGTGATGTGATGGATCGGGTTGCGGGATGACCCGAAGAGTGGGAAACCACTAAGGTCAGATTGCGGGATGATTCGACGAACGGGAAACCGTTAAGATGTGATTATTGTGTTTGATGTGATTATACGTGTTGATTGCACTTGTATTGTATGTAAAAATTTACTCACTAAGCGGTTGAGCTTACCCCTCGTTGTTTACTATTTTAGGTACGAGTTCGGGTGTTGATAAAGGCAAAGCTCCGGCTTGAGGGTTTCCGGCTAGACGGCGTTCCGATCTGAATATTGACTTTTTATCGCGTTGACTTTATTGTTTGTGGGATGTTATTTTGTTTAACTTGGGAATTTTTGGAACAAATATTTTACTTAATAATTTACGCGGAGGTTTTATTTCTAATTTACCCTTAAAAATTTAAAAACGGGTTTTGGACGTTACAACACCGCTCAAGTGAATACCGATATGCGAAACCAAGTCACGAGCTTGGGGTATGGAGAAAATCGGATTTACTTTGATCCTAACGGAGAGCCGGTCAGACACCTCGATGAACCATACGAAGATCCTTCTCTGGCCTACAAGAAGAACATGAACCGCCCGTTACTCCCTCATGAACGTGGACGAAAACAGAGGATTATCCGAACCCGATACATCAAAAGGAGCAAACAACTAATGGGCCGGGTCCCTCCAAGAAGGAGTTCAGGAAGAAGAGAGGCTCGTCATCCCGACGTGCCAAGAAATGAGCTGAAAAAGGGGTCGAGCTCTAGACCCATCCAAAAACGAAGCGCTTCTCGGGAGGCAACCCGAGCATTTTCTTTCTTTTTGCATTCTTAGGTTTTTCGTGTGTGTTTTTGTTAATCTTTTTGTTTGATATTGCTTAGGTAACCATACGGAGGAGATAGACGCAAAAATCGAGCGAATCCGAAGCGAGATAGAGTTTTTGAAAAGTTGGAAACAGAAGCAAAGTTGCGATCGCCAGATTCCAAGTCTGGCGACGCGAAGTTGGTAAGTCATGGTAACAGGTAAAAATTTCGAATCTTGCGACGCGAAGAGGGCCGTTTCGCGACGCGAAGCTTTAAAAAATTAGGGTTATTTTTCAGAAACTGCCTGTTTCGTGACGCGAAACCCTGGGTTTGGCGACGCGGAAAACAGTGCAGACGGGTTTTTAACCCTCTTTTCTCACTTTTTCAAAAGAACACAACCCTAATTTCTCTTAGGCGCCGCGAAATCCTCTCACGTCCTTGCGAAATCCGACCTTCTTGAGCTTCAATTTCATCATTCACCATGAACAAGGTATGTTTCCTAACTTTAATTTCATGAGGATAGCTTGATTTGGGAGATTTGGATCTTGGTTTGGGCATCATTGGTGTGTTTATGCTTATATGGATTTGACATTGTTCTTGATACACCATTGATTGTTTACAGCTTATTGATTGATGCATGCACTATGTTTTTATTGAAATTTCATTCTAGCATGCTTGTTGGTCGTTTAATCTAGTGAATATGCTTTGATGATAAGTGTGGGGATTTTGGTGACATCAAAATCCCCCATTCGTTCTTGTTAGCTAGATTAGTTTGTAATTGAGGTTGGACTAAAAGTTCAAGTGTGGGGATGTGGAACATCCCCTTTGATCTTTGATTTGTGATTTTTCATATATGAATTTGATACTTGAACTTGTTAGTCGTGGAAGTTTGTCTCGTTGAGTTTTTGATGTGAATAAACCTTGTCTTGTGTTTATGGATTGAATCTTCTAAGACAATGGTATTTGGATTTTGTAGAGACAAAGGACCCGATCATCAACTTCCACCGCAACCAATTTCCGTGCACCGGATGGGAGTCACGTGTTCACCTATTTCATGAACGACCCAAATTTGGATGCTCCCGGATTCGTGGAGTACATTTGGGCGACTTCAAAAAGGCCGGATGGTTTTGATCCTCAATTGGCCTGGGCGGTTCTAGGTGAAGGTGACTATGGTGGTAATCTTAAGGTGAAAGGTTTTCTTGCTTCTTCAGATCGACTTCTACACCGCATGCTCATTCAAGCGGTGAATGCTCGTTCTTCAAGTGAGGAGAAAGTTTCGGTTTATGATCTATGGCTTCTTGAGCAGCTCACCACGGATGACAAATATCTGAATGCTCCGTATCTCATCGCCGTTCAACTTGCCAAAGGAAGTGGTTATCGAGAGGGTAGTCGCATAGTTGGTGGCCAGTACGTGACACTCTTGGCTAAGCACTTCGGTGTCCTTACCGAATGTGCCATTGCCTCGATGACGAACCTTGGGGAGATGGGATTGATTGACATGGACCAACTCCGTGGCATGGGTGTAGCAAGAGTTGAGCATTTGGTAGGAAGGGATTATAACGCATGGATCCACAATCCTCAAGCTTATGTGTTGTCCCAAAAACAATGAAATGAAGGAAGAAATGGATGGAAATCCTATCAATAAGATGAAATCAAATGAAGAACTTGGTGGAACTCAACAATGGTGATATATTGCCCAATTTGGTAAAATATGGAATCCAACAATAAAACCCTAAACATCCTTTTCCTTTTATAGGGAAAAGGAAGTTCAACAAAGTGACAATAAAGGCCCCCGAGGTTCTAAACCTCAAACAGGGGCTAAACAAAACATAATTGTTTACATAACAAGGAAACTAAACTAGAAAGCAGTTTAAAGATAGATGATTCTGACTCTTCTCAACACCTGGGTTCTACAATCTCCCCCTTTGAGAAGAAGTCAGAATGGAGGTGGAAGCTCCAGTGCAGGCTCCCACTTGGACATTTGCAGGTACTCTTCCCACTCGCCTATGATCCGCGCTCTCATCTGCATTGCAGCCTCTGCCCGTCTGTACATCATCCGCTCCTTAAGCTTCTTCTCGATCAACCTCATTGCCTCCAGCAGCTTTCCTTTTCCGTCTATGATTCTCCGACTTGGTACCTGATCCGCCAGCAGTATGCTCTGCATGCCATTATAGACATAGAGGAGGGTCCCGTCGCAGAACCTGGAGAGCTCTCCAAACCTCATGAACCTGCGCTCCTTCTTCTTCCGAGTCAAGTAAAGGACTCCATGCTCAGGTATCCTGGTTGGCATGTAAGGCGTGTAGGCATCGATACCAGGAACGAGCAGGTTTGGTCTAAGCAGGTTGACCTTCGGCTGGCGGCTTTCGATGGCAAGCTGGTAGTCCGTCACTCTCGCGAGAGAGATTGCGTGACGGACGTATTTCTTCAGTATCTCCGTGCCATCTCTGTAGTGCTCTGGTCGGAGGATCGGGCCTTGGAGGTATTTGATGATCGTGAGAAGGTCTTCTAGATGCACCCGGTCTAGGTCAGCTTCCGTGAATGTCCAGTTCTGCAGTTCACCTCGAGGGACACCGGTGCCGTACATGCGAACATCATATTCAAGGAATAACTGATGGCCATGTCTGTAGGGGCGCATAGCAGTTACCTTGATAAAGTGACGTCTGATCCTCTGGCGTCCATGAGTGGCCCAGTTGCACATTCGCTGATGCACGTACGCTATCCTTCGTCTCTTGTTCTTGATGTGAGAGATCCCGAAGTAGACTTTTCGGGACCAGGCGTGCAGCTTTTCCTGCTGGTAGATGCGGGTGAACGTTTCTTCTAGGAACGGGCGGAAGATGATGGAGTGGTTCCAGTTGAGCTGGATGACAGTAGGAGCAGCGGTTTCTGGATCGGTAGAATGGACGGTCCGTGGGGCTTCTGGAGTTGGAAACTTGAGCGCTGAGAGGAGGTTGGCGTAGTCAGGATCCTTGACGAGGTCGTCTCCCTTCTGATAGACCCTTAGGCTCTGAGCGAGCGACCGCAAGATCTTCCGGGCTGCTTCCGGAATCTGGAACTCTGAGGGATCAGTCGGCGCTGCTTCTGGGAGAACGGCATCAATCTGAGCCGTGTCCGTCATCTGGGGAAACTGAACTGACTCCCCTTCTGGAATTCGCTCATATCGCCAACTCCCCATGTCCGGAATGTCTTCTGTCTCAGAGTCGATATAGGGAGCTTCGGCGGCCTCGAGGTCTGTGGGAGCACTCGAAGGGGCGGCTGAGGAACCTGGAGCTGGAGCTGATGAACCGGAGCCGGAACCAGGTTGGAGGTCGGTGCGAAGCCGTTTTGTAGCTTGTACCTCCCCCTCATGAGGACCTGGTGCGGAGTCATCAGTGTCATCATGCCTCCTCTTCGAAGGCTGAGCCTGGGACCGACACACGGCCTCCAGTTCTCTAATCCTTTGCTGTAGCAGCTCGATCTGGGCCTGTTGCTCTCTGACCTGGGCAGACAGGCGGTCATTCTGAGTGGTGTAGGAGGTGACCATCATCAAGTGTTCCACCTCAGTGACGTAGCCTGGGATCGGAGGAAGGTCGCCCGAAGTCGGAGGAGCGAGCCTGAGGACGTCTTCTGATGGCCTGGGAATGGGAGCTTCAGTAGACGGGGCAGCCTCAGAGTGTTTGCCCTTGATCTTCCTTTTGAGCTCGTAGAGCTCCGCATCCCGGTCTTCTTGAAGCTTGCGCGACGCCTCAAGATCGGCTAGTCTCTTCCTCTCCGTCTCGGCCAAGGCTTTCTCGAGTGCCTCGACCCGCGCATCACGAGCCTGATTGGCTTGCTCCACAGCTAATAACCTGCTTTGGACGACTTTAAGGATGTCGTCCGAATCCGTCGGACCTATAAGTCCCGTTGGTGCAGGGGCGGTTTTAGGGATTCCGCCCGAATCCGTCAGGCTCAAAAGCCCCGGTGTTGCGTGAGCATCTTTATAGACTTTGCTCGAGTCTGTCGGACCCGGTCCCGGAAGAGCTAAACCCGGTGCCACTTGGGCTCCAGTTGACGAGAAGAGTCCTAAAGAGGTACTCTCTCGGCCCGATGTCACCGCTGGTATGATGCTGACGGTGTCGGGGCTTCCGGTGGATCCTCGAAGGGCGTCCGTTGACGCACCAACTCTCCCCGTTCCGGCCTCGCCACTTGGGCGGGCAGATGATGCATCCAAAAGTGTCCTAGTCAAATGAACGACCCTGAAGGTCTCTGTGAGTGGCTCTAGGACGACTGGTGCACGGAAAGATGTCGAGAGGCGGGGCAGAACCTCTCTCATTTCAACACCGGCAGACTCCAATTGAGTGGCCGGTGGAAGTTGAGCTAATTCCCCGTGAGAATGTGAAACGACCATCTGTTGAGAGATGGCCGAGTGGCTGGTTTGGGCGTGCAATTGCGCTGGTTGGCTGCCAGCGACTTGACCTGACGTCAGCGAGTGACCGGTCTGTGTGAGGGTTGCCTCTGTGGGGGTTGGACTCTGGGCTATAGGAATATCCGATTCTAACCTATGCGGCTCTACTTCTACGTCCGCCTCCTCTAATTGAGCCCAAGGCTCGCTTAACTGGACCTCTACGTCTTCGGTCTCTTTTTCTCTGCTCTCTCTCTCCTTTTCTCCCCTCTCTCTCTCTTCTTCTTCTTCGCTGTCTTCTCGTCCCCAGCCGGTAGCAACCTCGGCCTCACCTTCTTCCTCCTGACCGACAGTTCGGTCATCAGACGCCAGATCCGCAATAAGAGTGGGATCACCTGAAATCCGGTCGTCGTTGAAGGAAGAGGTGGCTTCATCCAAATCTATCACTTGGGCCTTCCCGCCCTTAGGTGGATCTGATAGTTGAAACTCGGAGTCGGATCCGTAGTCAACTTGTTCTGACTCTGTTGCCTCGTCATCGGGCTCACGACGGTCCGTAGGAGTGTGCTCGGAAGACTCGTGACCGTCGGAGTCATCGCCAGATGGTTCGCCTGAGGGTTCGCCTCCCTGAGAAGTGACGGCCGCCGAGTGAGGTGGTGGGGGAACATGTGCTTGTTCTTGTGGGGAAGCTTCCACGTCCTCCCCAGTAGGTTGTTGCGGCGGCGTCGGCGATCTACGCTCTTCCGATGACGAGTGGATCGGTGACTGCTGAAGGGTGCCCATGTACTGCTTTACCCTGAAATGACTCGTGTACTCGCGTGTGCGGATGGCATCAGTGGATTCCTCCACAACAGTAGGAGTGCGGCACGAGTGGCTCTGTTCTGGACCATAGTCTGGTATGCACCGGCTCGAGAAGTGTGCGGAGTGGCAGACGTTCCGACTATTCTACCCGCTCCTCCCCTAACGTCAACTCTCATCACTCCCGAGCCAGAAGCTCCCCCACTGGAGCTCTGGCCCGCCGTACCAGAGGCACGGCTTCTAGGTAGGACGGGTTGCACGTCTTGGGCAGGGCTCCCCGGCTCTGAGGAGTCCGTAGACGTGTCTTCTAAACCTATGGATATACGGTACATCCTAACACTCATTGACCTACGGTCTGCCAAGTTGAGCACGTTAGCCGGAATGTGCATTTCTACCTGACCAGGCCTCAGAGTCTTCTTGTTGGCTCGGCCGATCTGCTGACTTTCGAAGCGGAGATGGCTTGATCTGCGTCTGACAGCACGGTTCTGAGTCATGTGATCTCGGATGATCAGACTGAAGAAGCGCATCCACGGGATGGAGTTGTGTTTCGCACGTGCTGCCCCAGCTCTGACATCATTGATGATGTCTGCCCAAATTTGTTGAGCAAAGTCGATCCGCCTCCCGTAGGCGACCGCGTGGATGATGTGCCAGAACTGGGTGGATGCCTTGTCCACGCCATGGGTCTTCGAAGAGATCGTGCGGTTGAGTATGTTGAAGAAAGAGTACCAGATCGGGGGCAGCATTCCCTGAGTGATCTGGGAGATTCCTTTCGGCCTGTTGTTCTCGGTGTAGTGGACTCCGAGAGCGAGCACTTCGCTGAAGAGCTCAGGTCCAGACACGAGAGGATCAAATGGGGCCTCCGGAGTTGCAGCAGGCAGACGAAGGATTCTGCGAAGATCCTCCATAGTGAAGACCAGGTCAGTCTGGTCTACTCGGCCGATGATGGTAGGCACTCCGTCCCGGTTCTCGACACGGGAAGTGTTCCAGAATTGCTGCAGATAAATCATCGGGATGTCCGCAGTGGCTTGCATCGCGTATGCAAGGGGGTGAGCTCGGAGAATCTCGAGAACAACGTCATCTTGGACAGTGAAGTTCGCCAAGTCAACGAACTGGTTGTTCTGGTGGATCTCGCGGATGTCAGCCGGGTTGATTAGCGCGAGATCAGCAGCATTGGCGACGGGTGAAGTAGGAGCAATTGGTTGTTGATCAGCCATTTCTGCAAGACATTAAGTGTTAGAAATAATACAACGTGAAAAGACTATACCCTCGACTAGGCGCGAGTCGGAAAACCTCGAAAACCCAATAAAGAGTGTTTCGTATTTTCCGAGTCGAAAAACGAGCAAACTACGAGGGGAGTTTTCCGATTCGGAAAAGAGTGTTTTCCGATTCGGAAAACTCAACACTTAGAAAGATAACACAAGATTAAAGGAGACAAGTTTTCCGATTCGGAAAAGGGTGTTTTCCGAATCGGGAAACTCCTACACTTAGAGAAAATAAGAGAATAAAACTTGTAGGTTTTCCGAGTCGGAAAACATGGTTTTCCGATTCGGAAAATGTCACAACACTTAGAAAAATTTTGGCAAGACTTGGTCTCTCGATCGAGTCGGAAAACCTTGGAAACCCATAAGGGTAGTTCCACGTTTTCCGAGTCGGAAAAGATGCAATTGAAAACCGAGACCAAGTCCGATTCGGAAAACATAGTTTTCCGAATCGGAAAACATACATGAAGGAGCATCGTTTTCCGATGCGGAAAACTTGAACATTCAAGTTTTCCGATTCGGAAAACTTGAATGTTCAAGTTTTCCGAGTCGGAAAACGGAGACTGTTCGTATTCCGGATCTAAAAACCGCTCAAAAACCGTCGATCTAAGGCCCTAAACTATCAATATGCATCCTAAATCAGTTCATAACAAGATTATAAGCAACAATGGATCGTTTTAACGTCCCGAAATCCCATTCCAAGAAGTTTGGGTTTCGGGTAAGTTTTAAAACTTTTAGGCTTCGATCCAGGCATTAAAACAGATGATTTAGATGTTAAAACTATATAAGGGTTGATCGTTTACTTACCAGGAATCCGAATATGTAAAAAGATCGACGATCGGAGCAATAATGAGCAAAAACCGAAATCGAGCGCGAAGTGGGTTCGGGTGAGAAATCAGAGAGAAAAAGATGAATATTTGAATTTTGTGAAAAGTAATTCTTGAAAACCGGTATTTATATTTTTACCGAATTACACTGTGTTTGGATCAAAAACACTGTGTTTGGCTCTCCTTTTGGCTCTCTTAACCCGACTTTCACCATTTGGCAAAAACCACCCCTGGACTTGAAGTTTGAGAAAACTTACAAACAAGTCCCTGAACTTGTATTTTCAGAAAATTTTCAAAACAGACCCTGGACTACAAGTTTCACAAGATTTGCAAAACGAGTCCCTGAACTTTAAGAAACAGAAAGTGGCAAAGTTAGTCCCCGAACTTGTAAGTTCAAGACATGTACTCTACCGCCCCCTGAACTTTCAAGTTCACAAAAAGTTACAAGTTCAGCCCTCGACTCCCGAGAAGAGAGACTTACCTGGTGCGTCTCACTGGGTTTAGAGCGAGTCCTGGTCTGAAGTAACCAGAAGTCGTCGTGAGGATCCACACCTACAACATAACGTATAAACTGGTATCCAAGGTGTTGTGGATCCGAGAACGTTAGCACACATAAGAAAGATCAAGGCAAGACTTGGTACTCCCCCTCAATACATGCAATCTCTCAGAAACTCCCCCTACATACATGCATACTCTATACGAACTCCCGACTCCCCCTAGACCTCAGGCGGGGAGGTCTAGCATTCCTAATTTGCTTAGGAGGAAAAAGTGACGCTTTTCGTCAAACGGCTTGGTGAACAAATCAGCAAGCTGATAGTCACTCTCAACAAAGTATAGTTCAATATTACCTTTCTCGACGTGATCTTTGATGAAATGATATCGAATGTCGATATGCTTCGTCCGAGAATGTTGAACCGGATTTGCCGTGATCTGTATTGCACTTTTGGAGTCGCAGTAGATGGGAATTCGATGCATGGTGTATCCAAAGTCAGCTAGTTGGGTTTTCATCCACAGAACTTGCGAGCAGCAGCAGGCGGCGGCTACATATTCTGCCTCCGCGGTGGATAAAGAGACGCAAGTCTGCTTCCGGGATGACCAACTGACCAACTTGTCCCCGAGAAATTGACAGGCACCAGAAGTGCTTTTCCTGTTTAGCTTACAACCTGCATGGTCTGAGTCTGTATATGCAATTAGTTCAAAGCCAGAATCCTTTGGGTACCAAAGGCCAAAATCCGGTGTGCCCTTCAGATACCTAAGGATTCTCTTGACTGCAGACAGATGTGAATCCCGTGGGTCACACTGAAAACGAGCGCAGACACCCGTGGAAAAGACGATATCTGGTCTACTAGACGTGAGATATAAAAGGGAACCAATGATTGCCCGATATGTTTTCTGGTCAACCGGTTTACCAGAAGTATCTGCAGAGAGTTGAAAATTTCTGGGCATTGGTGTGGCCGCAGAGTTTGAACCACCGAAATCAAATCGTTTTAAAAGGTCTTGAACATATTTGGCTTGATTTATAAAAATGCCATCAGGGCGTTGTCGAACTTGAAGTCCTAAAAAGAACGTCAACTCGCCCATCATGCTCATTTTGAATTGGGATTTCATGGTGTTCTCAAACTCTTGGCACATCTCAGGCTTTGTAGACGCAAAGATAATATCATCCACGTATATCTGAACGATAATTAAATCTTTACCTGACCTCTTGAGAAACAGAGTGGGATCGATAGTACCTTTCTTGTAGCCAACTCCGAGTAAGTAGTCAGTGAGAGTTTCGTACCATGCCCTCGGAGCTTGCTTGAGACCATAAAACGCCTTGTCCAATATGTAGACGTGATTCGGGAATCGAGAATCGACGAACCCTTCCGGTTGCTCAACGTACACTTCTTCTTGAAGGACTCCATTCAGGAAGGCACATTTGACGTCCATCTGATAGACTGTCATGTTTTTGTGTGCAGCATACGCAAGGAAGATTCGGATCGCTTCGATTCGGGCTACTGGCGCGTACGTCTCATCATAGTCGATACCCTCTTGTTGGCGATAACCCTTGGCGACCAGGCGAGCTTTGTTCCGGATGATGAGATTATTCTCGTCGGTTTTGTTCCGGAGTATCCACTTGAGGCCAATGATTGTCTTTCCCCATGGTCGTTCTACCAAGCGCCAAACCTTGTTTCTCTCGAATTCGGCCAGCTCATCTTGCATGGCGATCACCCAGTCGGGATCGGTGAGAGCTTGCCAAACATCCGATGGTTCGAAATCGCTCAAGAATCCACCGAATAGGATCAGATTTTCAGTGTGCTTTGCAGATCGAGTGTTTACAGGTTGTGAGGGACTCCCGATGATCTGGGAGGGGGGATGATCTTTTGTCCACCTGCGAGTGTGAGGGTGAGTGACATAAGCCTGTCGGTTGTTGGTGGCGTCGTTCTCATCTTGCACGGCAAAGACCTCTTCTAGGTTCCCACTTGATGTGCCTTCAGCCTGGTTAATCCGCGGTGCAGCCTCTAACCGGGGCTCTCTGACTACCTGAGCATATGATCGTTGGGCTGTGCTCGGGGAAGGTAGTGGAGCTTCTTCTGGAATTGGAGTAAGAACAGGGTGCGGAGTCTGTTCTTGATCAGGTGCTGGTGAAGCTGCGGATGAAACTTCAGATGGGGAAGCCACGGGCTCAGGTGTCACGGAGTGAGTTGAAGTGCTGGAGGAGGGCTCCGTGACGAAGGCATCAGATGTCACTGTGGTTGTGGTCGAACCTGTTGTAGCGGGAACTACGATTGGACTCGTTAGAGTGTGCAGATCGTATTCCGCGAGATCTAAAAAGTCTAAAGCAGAAAAGTTAGAAGACGGATCTGTGCTCGGTGGTGAAGGGAACAATTCAGGGAAAGATGCAGACACACTGCTAGAACTAGCATTCAGATAGGTTTCAGATTCAGAGAAATCAACGTTTGAGCTTTCCAGGATAGTTCGGGTCCGTTTGTTGAAAACCCTGTAAGCCTTAGAGTTATGTGAATATCCGATGAAGATAGACTCATCAGACTTAGGGTCAAACTTACCCAAATTCTCCCGGTCATTAAGAACATAGCATTTACAACCAAAAACTCTAAAGAAGTCAATGTTTGGCTTACGCTGTTCGACCATCTCGTAAGCGGTTTTACCAGTCCGCTTTACGATCAGAGTCCGGTTTTGCGTGTAACATGCTGTGGAAACGGCTTCAGCCCAAAACTGTTGAGGAACTCCAGAGTGAGCCATCATGGATCTTGTTGCTTCGACCAACGTCCTGTTCTTCCTTTCTACGACCCCATTCTGTTGAGGTGTGCGAACTGCCGAGAAGTTGTGAGTGATCCCCACTTCTTCGAGAAAGGATTGCAGCTTTGCGTTGCGGAACTCAGTACCGTTGTCGCTACGTATTTTCCTCACCCGACGACCCAAGAGAACTTGTGTGCGTTTGATGAAGGCTATGATTCGTTCAGCAGCTTCTGATTTGTCTCGAAGAAATTCAATCCAAGTGAACCTAGAGAATTCGTCTACGAGAACCAGCATATACTTCTTTCTGGCAAGACTTTCTACTCTCATAGGTCCACAAAGATCTATGTGTATCAGGTCGAGGGGACTTTGGCAATTCGTATCCATTCTTGGTGGATGAGAGCTTCTGGTCATCTTTCCTTGTTCGCACGCAGGACAAAGAGTGTCCTTGGAAAGGCGAAGCTCAGGTAGTCCCCTGACTAAACCCTTAGAAACCAGCTTGTTCATATCTTTGAAGTTCTGATGACATAGTCTGCGGTGCCACAACCAACTGTCCCCTTTTGATGCTTTTGTGAGCAGACAGATAGCATTCTTCGGTTTAGCTTCAAACAGGGGGTGTGTTTGAGGGATTGAACGGAAGACGGTTGTGTAGAGATTGCCATTTCGCCTGGCGGAGAGAATAGCGTTGTTGTCTTCATCGTTCACGTCACTTCCGTACTGAAATGTCTTCACCCAGTATCCGTTATCACAGAACTGGCTGGAGCTAAACATGTTGTACCCCAATCCCTCCACATAACGTACACCCTTGATGATGTACTTTCCATTTGTGATTTTTCCCGACCCTAATATCGGCAACGGCGTTCTATCGGCAGTCTTTATGTATCCCTCAAACTTCTCAACGTAGTCGAAGATGAAGGACCGCTGCCCAGTCATGTGTGTGTGAGCCCCCGAGTCAAAGTACCACACATGACTGATCTGCTAAACAATTAGGCTTGTTTAGGGACCCATTGCCAAATGGGTTCCTTAGGGTCAGAAACAGTTGAATTGGTCGATGCAGTCTCCTTTTCGGATTTCTCCTTAGGCTTAGGGGACTGCACTGACGAGGAAGATTTTCCCTTTCCTCTTTTTCTCCCTCTTCTCTTTCGAGATTTGATTTTAGGCACATCAGCATTAAAAGAATTATAAACACCATAGCGCAGAAAATTGTCAAACATAAAGCACATGTCATTACGCAAAGAGTCAAAAGCATGAGTTAAATGTTGATTACGTTTTACAGACATGTTTGAATTAATTCCTACGCTAGGTGGAGCATAGCCAAGACCCGCACGGTTAGGACTATGCTGCTTAGGGAAAGCTTGAAAAGAGTTGGGTCTTCTTCGGTGATCCTTCCTTGGTGGCTTCACTTCCTGTCCACCATCCTTCTTCCTCCCATCTGCATTACGAGCATGGTGTGAGTTAGATGACGGTTTAATAGGAGAAGAGTTGCCACCCTTTCCAGAAGATGTTTTTGAAAATTTAGGTTTTGTGGAAGAGAAAGGTTGCTTTGGTTTTAACTGAGAGGTCTCACCCACTTCAAAGCTGCTTGAATTAAGGTCAAGACTTTTAATGGGTTTAGCTGAGTTACGAGCATCATTAGACTTTGAATGCTTTTTCTGGAGTCCTTTGGGAGCGTGAGGCTTAACTGACTTCCCCTTGTCAGTACCAACACATTTTTCACCCTTAGGGTTACTGTTCTCAGAAACAGGAGCTCGTGACTCAACAGACTTCTCAGGTTTTACAAAAACAGATTTTGGCCCTTTTGGGATAAAGCCTGAAGGATCATCACCTTCATCTAAGAACACCTTCAGATCGTATTCAACATTAGGATCATGGATAGTCTTTGGTTCAGTTATCCTGTGGTGTGAGTTGAGGGGTTCATCATCATCTGACAGTAAGGTGTAATAGTCCTCTGGATCCGTAACAGATTTGGTTTGGGAATCAACTATCGGATGGTTTAGGAGTGGAGTAGTCCTATCATTAACTGAGTCTGAAAGGTTTTCTAAGTACATGACTTTTCTTTTCAAAATGGAATTTGACACACGTTGGTTGGTTAAGGCCACACGATAATTGATCTTTTCGTCATGATCAAGTTCTCTTGTAATTTCTGAATGAACATTTAGGAGAACATATCGTGCCTTAAGATCCGCAACCTTGAGGTGAAAATTAGTAAAGGTTGAGGCTGCGGTCTCACACTCTGAAGACATTCTTATTCTCTCGGCATTTGCCTCGATCAAGTCTTTCTTCAAAGTGTGAACCAAGTTGTCTTTTTCAGAAATAAGCACTTTCAGATTCAGTATCTGATGTTGACATGCGTCCAGATCCATGGCTTTTAGTCTAAGTCCAAACATTTCCTTCTCTAGTTCGACTAGGTCGGGACTCTTAGTTGCGGAAACGTCCTCTGGTGGGATAACTAAGGTCTCCTCTGAAAATCCATCTTCCTAGTGTCATAACTAGTGTTAAGGTCTGAGTAGTTGATGGGAGGCATAGCTACCCTAGGGGTCCTAGCTTTGATGCCTTCCCAAGTGGACTTAGTGTTTGTTGGATCACTGGCTGGAACAAAGATTGGTTTATTGGGAATAGGGCTGGTGGGTGGACTGCTAGAGGTGCTGTTCGTTGGACTGATGGTCGTGGTTATGGTCTCACCGTTTATAACTTCGGTATATGTGACAGTCTGCCTAACAAATTCCTCGGTCACATGTCCTCCCACTAGGGCAGGTTTGGGTTTGGAGGCGGCCATGTCCTCAAAATTGTATAGATTAGAAGGTGCCTTTTCTAAAACATGGTTTTCAGACAGTCCAAGTCCGGGTCTGGCTTTATAGAAAGGATTTTTGTTGGCATGCTGCGTAAGAATGCTCAGGGTCTGTTCAGATTGTCCTCTTTTAAAGTTGTTATCTTCAAGCTCTTGAATTTTGGAAAACAGTCTAGTTCTTTCTTCTGAAAGCAACTGAAACTTTATTTGGAGCTCTCCATGGTCACTGTTAAGTTCCTCATGGGTTTTCTGAAGACAATTGAGTTTGTTGGACAAATTGGACTCTCTGACGCTAGACTCAAGAGTCTCACGATTGTACACTATGGTCAAGTCCTCAAGAGAGCTTTTGTATATGGCACTGTCGATTCTAAATTTCGTGACGAGAGATCGTTCCGATTGGAGACACCTCTCAAGTTCACAAATTCTAGATTCTAACATTGTCACATCATCAGTTAAGTCAGGAATAGTGGGTACCTCAGAAGCGTCGAGGTCTCGATATGTGCTGGGGCCAACAGCTTCAGGTCCTTCGAAGTCTGCCATCAAACACGGACCCCCCACTAGGTGATCTTCCTCGTCTGAGCTTTCTTCCTCACACACCCAGTTTTCTTCATCGACTAGCAGAGCAACTCCCTTCTCTTTCTTCCTCATCAATGTTGCCTTCTTCTCAAAGTATGCAGCATCCTTGTATCTGACAGGGCAGTTGTTCGCATAGTGACCCAGCTTGCCACATTTGAAGCAGGATGTAGTGGCACTAGCGGTCTTTTGAGGAGCTGGGGTAGGAGCACCACTATTCACCGGAGCTGGAGGAGCATTCAACCTTTGATCACCAATTTCAACTGGACCTTGTTGATGTCCTTCTCTCGGGGCTTGCCTAGAAGAACCACTCTGATGGTTGCCTTCTGGATAGTTTCTGTTCCCGTGATCAGTTTGTCCTTCAAATCCACGGTAGTTCCTTTCTTGTTCTTGTCCATATCCCTGACCACCTTGACCGCCTTCAAATCTTCCATATCTTCCATCTTCACGTCTTCCATCTTGGCCACCTTCGTACCCGCTGCCGTATCCTTGACGATCAATGTATCCTGATTCAGGAGTGTAGTTTCTCTGGTTTTGGCGATAGTTGATATGAGAGACCTGTCCTCTCCAATCTCCCTGATCTCCAGGGCCTCCCTGATAGTCCAGGTAGGTTTATCTCTGTAGCTTTCCCTCGCTTCCCTATACTGGCCTTGATCACCACGGTATCTTCCTGGATGCTGATTCTGATATCTGTCCCCTTGCTGGTATCCTCCTCTTCCTTGATTCCCAAACTGAACTCGTTCCTGCTGATAGTGTCCACCTCGGCCTTGCCCCATCCTTCCTCCACTGGGGTATCCAGATCCCCTAGGTCTGTTGTATCCACGTTTGGAGTTCAGCTTCTGCACGCTATTAGTGATGAGGGCAAGAGACTCATTCACATGGAATAGTTCATTATCAGAGATTGAGATGATTAGCGGATCATCAGGATGTTGATAGCTTGGACCATAGTTCGAGTTGAACTCTTGGTAGTTTGAACCATAGTTCCCGTTGAACTCCTGGTTGTAGTTCTCCTGATAGTGCTGAGGTGGTGAGTGGTTGTACTGCTGAGGAGATGAGTTGTTGTACTGCTGATGCTGGAAGGGAGCTGAGTTTGATCCTGTACATGGCACTGCCGCGAGTGCCAGAGGGTCAACAGTGTTTTTGAACTTGCCGCCAGTGATGAATTCCTCATGCTGAACCATCATGCTAAAAAGGTCATGTAGACCCATAATCCCCAGATTTCGACTCAGCTGTAAGTTGATCGCCAGATTTTGCCATGCCGGTGTTAGGTTCTTCAGGAACTTAACATTTACCTCGTACTTTGACTTCTCTATCCCGAGTCTTCGTAGGTCATTCACGAAGGCGTTCAGTCTTTGATAAGACTCGGTGAGAGATTCGGTTTCCCTGGCTTTGAAGCCTTCGTAAGCATTTAGGGCACTTTCCTTTTGACTCTCGAGGGCGGTGTCACCTCCCTGCATCTGCTGCTCTATTTCTAACCAAACGTCTCGTGCGTTTGTCAGACTATCCACTCTTGCGTACATATCATTAGGGAGAGCCATAATCAGAAGGGTCAGTGCGCGTTTGTCAACGAGGTGCCGGGCTCTTTGTTCAGGATTGAACATCTCAACAGGCTTTTCGACTACGTACGACGGAAGTTCGGGACACGTATCGGTTTTGGGAACAGCGGCAACCGTGACGGTTGGTCGGATTGGGCCTTCACGGATTGACTTCATGAGATTTCCATCGAGCATGTCTAGGAAGTGTATCATCCGGCGCTTCCATTGCTGGTACTCGCCCATCACCAGGACGGGAGGGCGAGTTTCGGAACCAATCCCCAGGATTTCCTTCGACATTTCTAAGAAAGGAATGAGACCTCCTTGAAAGATTCACTTGGCTTGAACACAGAAAGGTTTTGAAAAAGCTGGTGTTTCGAGCGCCTCGGGACACAGAAAGCTTGGTAAAAGTAAAAGGTTTTGAAAGCAAGCTTAGTGTCGAATTTGAGAAACAAACCGGCAAGAGTTTCGGCTCAAAGAGGCGAAATCCGACTTGGAAACAGATGTTTTCCGATTCGGATTTGGCTCAAAACAACAGGGTGCGGAAAAGCAGCTTTTCCGATTCGGAAAATGAGCTTTTCCGATTCGGAAAAGTTGGGTGCGGAAAAGGGATTCGGAAAAGAGAAACTTCTCAAGAGCAAGACCCCGAGTCAGAGACTCGTTTTCCGATTCGGAAAACAGAGTTTTCCGATTCGGAAAAGGAGAGTTCTCCGATTCGGAGAATGAGCAATTTCCGACTCGGAAAATTTGAGCTGATATTTCAGCTCTCGTTTTCCGATGCGGAAAACCTACACAGAAAGCTCCGAAAAATTTCAAGAAACCACTTAAAAACCTCTTAAAAATCAGTGTTTAGACCCCCAAAATGTAGGAAAATGCTTAGAAAACAATGGGGAATCACTTAACACTTAATTTAAGCCCTTTAAAAACACCTTTTGGATTAAAAACCCAAAAGTTTTGAAAAAACTCAAAACTCAAAAACCTTTAGAACTTTTCAAAAATCAAACCAAAAGCCAAGGAATCAACAAGTTTGGCTCTGATACCAATTGTTGTCCCAAAAACAATGAAATGAAGGAAGAAATGGATGGAAATCCTATCAATAAGATGAAATCAAATGAAGAACTTGGTGGAACTCAACAATGGTGATATATTGCCCAATTTGGTAAAATATGGAATCCAACAATAAAACCCTAAACATCCTTTTCCTTTTATAGGGAAAAGGAAGTTCAACAAAGTGACAATAAAGGCCCCCGAGGTTCTAAACCTCAAACAGGGGCTAAACAAAACATAATTGTTTACATAACAAGGAAACCAAACTAGAAAGCAGTTTAAAGATAGATGATTCTGACTCTTCTCAACACCTGGGTTCTACATTATGTGACGAGGAGTCAACCGAGAAGTCAAGCAAGGAGCACGCATGAGACCGGTGGAACGAGTGGGAGGAGTGCGGGAGAGCAACCGGCGGAATGGACAGCATATTCGGGTTACCAAGACTTGAGTAACCGACTCTCGGAGATGTCATTGTCTTATGGCCGTCATCATCAACATGTGGAGTACAACACCGTGGAGGCTCTTCACCAAGCCAACTGGCAAAGTGGAGTGATGAACCAGATGGCCTACCATTTCGGTATTCAATCGAATACCGCGTATGCTCCATCACCTTTTTGGCCATACTCCGAGGATGCTCCGCCCGGTTACCCGACTTACGAGGATTGGCAAAACCAACCTCGTGGCCCTTATTGATCTCTCTCTTTTATCTCTCTCATTCGATATGGTTGTCGTAAACAATTTTATTTTACTGCGTGGTTGTGTTTGGTTTGTTTGGACAACTTTTTATTTTGTTTGGTTTGTTTAGGATTTTAAGTACTTTTAATTGCTTTAGTTTGGTTTACTTTGTTTAGTTCGTTTTTACGTTTATATTTTTTCTTTTTGGTAGTAGATACAGCGATCTATGACCTTAGATCGAGCACGATACTTGGAACACACTCTCAGATCAGAACAGATTTCGTCACATAACCCGGGAAGTTTCTCTTTTTCCCAATTACTCCATAATTGTTTTGATTGTTGCATTGAGGACACTGCAAATTTTAAGTGTGGGGAGGGGTTATATAGACTTATCTATTTAAATAGGTTCACTTTTTGCTTTATGGTGTGTCGTTTTTCAAATTTTTGAAAGCTTTGAGATTTGACCCCAATTTTTTTCGAAATCTGAGATTGTTTTTGAGACTGAGTTGCTTGCATAGGAGAACACTGAATAGGATTAGTTGAGTAAAAGGATGCCTTGGAATACTGATTACCATGAGTGCCTCACCCAATTCCTTTGAGAGTTTGAGCCTTAATTGTTATATCTAATTAATTCGTGAGGAATACCGACTTTGACCCAAGGTAGAACTTGTCATTTGAATGCTTGTCGAGACCACATAAGAGAAGTATTTATCACCATTGCACTGATAGAGGCCTTCGTTTCTAACCCTTTTAGCCTTCGTCAGATAACCTCATCATAAGGTTATTTGATTTGTCTAGCCTTTGATTAAAAAGTACTCATCATTAGTACTTCATCCCTTGTAACCATTTTGAGCCTTAGCCTTTTCATTTATTTACCCACTATACACCTTATCCTTTAGCCTAATTGTTTTATCTATCTTTTGGCCGTAACTTAAATTTGATTCTTGAGATGTTTTGATCCAGTTTTTCAAATCTGACAGTTTTTATGGGATTGAGATTTAAAAGAGCCCAAAAGCAACATAGTTGCTGCTCTGAAAAAAGGAGAGGAAAAGAAAAGAAAGAGAAAAATATTTGAGACTCAGAAAAGAAAAAGAAAGATCAAAAGAGTCGAGAATGTTGAAAAAAAGAAAAGAATGTGAGCTGAAAAAATCGAAAAAAAATTTGTGCCCCAAATAAGCCATAGGCTTAGGCCAATTCTAAAAGAAAGAGAGGAGATGCTCATCCCAAAAGTTTCATTGTTCGAAAGTCAGATTGCTTCGCTGTTTGGATCATTACTGATTGAGTTTTCAAGTTTTTGTTGCAAAACCCTTAGTCACTTATATATCCTTTATCCTACCCTTAACCCTTAGCCTAATGTTATAACTCTAAAGTCCTCTTGACGGTTGACAACTTCTCAGTGGTGGAGATTAGATTTGGTGACAAGCTTATGCATGCGGGAATTAGTCGAGTATTGGTGTGATCACTTACATATACATTTTTACCCCCGAGAGATACACTTTATATGATTATTCATACTTTGTGAGGGTAAAAGGTTGATCTTGGTATCCGATTGCTTAATGAGTCTTGTTTGTGTGTTCGATTGTGTGAGTATACTTTGTTCTCTTGGATGATCTTGGGTGGAGATAATTTTGGAGTTATCTTTCTTATCTTTCAGTCTTTTGATTGAGGACAATCAAAGCTTAAGTGTGGCGATTTTGATAACACCAAAATTATACATGTTTTGGTTGAGCGTAATCGTATGACTTTACCCCATTTCTCACCCGTTTATGATCATTTCACTCACCGAATGAGCTTATTATTGTTTATGTAGGATTTGGAGGCCGTGGAACGGAAGAGTACGAAAAAAGGCGAGAAAACGTGAAAAATGCACAAGTTCAATAAAGTAGCAATCTGGCGTCCGCGAGATTCCAGATCTGGCGCCGCCAGATTCGACAAAGATGAAGATCAGGGTTGACCTAAGTGTTTGGCGCCGCCAAACCAGCAGTCTGGCGATCGCCAGATGGCCCCTGGACGTTTTCCTTTAAATACCAGCCTCCTCCTTCAGTTCAGAATATGGTTTTTACACGACACGAAGCAGAGACGATAGAGTGAAAGTCAGAGTGGTGCCGATACGCTGCGGGGTTCGACCTTTGATCATCCGTCGTTGTATTGTCGGTATCATGTCTACTATCATGTTTTCAGTTTTCAGTATGTTTAGTGAGTAGTCTTTTAATAGTGGTACTTGTCATGGTCGATGAACCATTGTGGATGATGATTTGATTCTTAATGTTTATTGGTTTGTTTTTGATTGATTGAATGTGTGTTATGGTTCCGTTCTGATTATTATTGTTTGGTTATTTGAACTCATTGGTTGGGTGTATCTGTTTGACCAAAATAGATAGACTCCGATAGGATAATCAACCTACCTTAACCTACCCTTGGACCAAGAGAGTTGTGTTAAGTGGTTACTCGGACCGAGAGTGACCTGGAGGTAGAAAACCATACAATAGAATTATGATCGGATTTCCGGTACTAGGTTGCCTGACAAACGACCTAAGTATTGGACTAGGAGGACCGAGTCCTAGTTAAAGACCATAATCACTACATGTTAGGGTGTCCTAGACTTAAATTTCTACAATAATCAAAACAACCAAACCTTTGGCCTATTTAAATCATCCACTTGGGGATTCACTATACCATGATAAGTGCTACTGTTTTTCCTTCATATAGTTGTTAATCAATCTTATTATTGCTTTCTTAGTTAGTAGTTAATTTAATTGGCTTTTTAGTATTAAAACCTTTTTCATAAACCCCCCCCCAAAGCTTTAGGTTAATTAAACTGATTTAGATTAATTATCTACGATAACTTGACCGTTCCCAGTGGTAGATACGATACCTGGACTTTCCTACACTATATTACTCACAATCAGGTACGCTTGCATGTATATGTGGTAAGACAGTGGCTAGGCATTAGAGGTTAAAACTTGTTACGCTTTTTATGTATGATAATTACCGCATCAACGGCTATGGAGGAGATTCAAGGGGATGTCGCGACAAATCTGCTGGTCTTTAGTTGGTTTGTCTATGCATTTATGATTAGTATGTCTATGTACTGATTCCTTTTGTTGTTTTCATTATGGTTTAAATACTTTTGGATATTTATTTTAAATAGATGAATGATTTGTTGAATGTTTATCTTTGATTCCGACTTGATGTTATTTTGTGGTTGTTTGAACTCATTGGTTGGGTGTGTCCATTCATTCTGAATAGATAGACTCCATTAAGATAATCGACCTTTCTTGACCTTCACTCTGGTGACACGAAGAGTTGTGTTAGGTGGTTAGCTTGGACCGAGAACAAACCAGATAGTAGGGTTCCACATGATAGCATTAAGTAGGATGACTTTTACTAGACTGCCTGACAACCAGTCCCTGTAATTGGGCCGGGAGATCAACCTGGTTTATAATCTTAGATATTCATGCTTGGGTGCTATGTGTTTAAATTCTGACAGCAATCATTAATCTATATCTCATGAAAAGTAAACCATAATGAATTCAGTTATCTCTAATGTATGTTTGTTCATCAGTTTTCCACTTCTTGGTTAGGTTTATTATTTATTTGTCTTTTATCTTTTAAAATACTTTTCCAAAAGCAAACCCCCCCCCCAATTTTCTAGATTAATTAATTATAGCTTTAGTTGACATCTAGCTTGACCGTTCCCAGTGGTAAGAACGATACCTAGACTTTCCTACACTATATTACTCGCGATCAGGTACGCATGCCTGTGAATGTGGTAATTGTGGTTAGGCATTAAAGGTTAAAACTTGTTTCGCTTTTTATATATAATATTTACCGCATCAGAGGCATAAAGGGCTTGCCTAACATCATCAATCAGCTTCTTTTTATCCACAGGTTGATCAGATAGAACGTCACCCACACCACCCGACTTGAACACCTTAGCCGCTTCAACCCTTTCTCTTTTCAATCCACTGAGGAATCTCGAGTCCAGAGAAGCGGCTATGGTGGGGGCCACCACTGACAGGTCAGCAGCTTGTTAAACAGTCCATTTGCCGGTACCCTTCATACCGGTTTTGTCCAAGACCTTGTCCACCAAATGCCCGTCTCCCTTGTCATCTTTGATTCCGAAAATATCAGCCGTGATCTCAATCAAGAAGCTCAAAAAAGTCCCATTTGTTCCACTCTGAGAACACCTCGTGTAGTTCCTCGTTGGATAGCTTTCCAACGGATTTAAGAACGTCATACAACTCTGCAATCAGTTGCATGTCACCATATTCAATCCCGTTATGGACCATCTTCACAAAATTCCCAGACCCACCTTTGCCGATGTAGGTAACACAAGGTCCGCTATCAGGAACTTGTGCAGCCACTTTGAGAAGAATGTCTTCGATATACTTGTAAGCCTCGAAGGATCCACCGGGCATCATAGAAGGTCCGTTTCTAGCACCTTCTTCGCCACCTGAAACTCCCATTCCTAGATAAAGCAGGCCTTTTTCAGCCATGGCTTTCTGTCTCCTCTCTGTGTTCTCATACCACTCGTTACCACCATCAATGATACAGTCTCCTTTCTCCAAGTAAATAGAGAGGGTCTCGATCGTTTGATCTACAGGCGCACCAGCCTTCACAAGCATGATCACAACACGTGGCTTCTGGAGTGAATTAATAAAGGACTTAGGATCATGGTGAAAGATCTTTTATGCTCAAGATTCATTATGTAATGATATTTGCTAATAACATATGATCCTATAGGGTCACACCATAAAACAAGTAAACACTAATTGATTATTTATTAAGTAATTTGATTATTAATGAATATTATCAACACTTGTATATAAATTGGAAATTATTGTTTATTGGAAATAATAATTAAAATAGCAAAAACTAGATATATTTATAAGGTATGAATATTTAAGTCATGTACATTATTTTGGAACCTTAGGCCATCCACTATGGTACCACTTGGTACCAATGGTACCAGCTGCCACGTCAGCGTCACGTCAGCTTTCCAATACATTACCAATTCCATACCAATTCATCCTTTATGGTACCATTTGGTACCATTTTTTTTTAAACTAAATTAATTAACAATATACAATAAATTCAAATTCAATATATTAAAATTAGTAACTAAAAATTCAATATGTTAAAATTAAAAAAAAACTTAAAAAATTAATTATAGGCCATAGAGTCCCACAAGTGTTCGGATAAATCGGCGCGGAGGTTGATGTGTCTCTCTTGGTTTCGTACGTAATGGACGTTTATTGCTCGGTCTTCTTCGGAGATATTTGTTTCAACCTCGTGCGGTAAAACCTCCGTTTCATCAAAAGGATAATTCGCGATACCTTCGTCTTCGCGAATCATGTTGTGTAAAATTATGCAAGTATACATAATTTCTTGTAATTTCCGATGTGACCATACCCGAGCCGGATATTTAACTACGTGTCACTTATCTTTTAGCGTGGAGAATGTCCGTTCTATGTCTTTACGAGCCGATTCTTGACGTGTCTTGAACTCCATCCGTTTGTCGTCCGATGGCCAACTAAACGCTTTGACGAAAGTCGACCATTCCGGATAAATCCCGTCGACGAGATAGTATCCGTGTTTGTACTGTGTGCCATTCACAACAAACGAACTATCGGGTGCTTTATTGTCGAAAAGATCGTTGAAAACCGGTGATTGGTTTACGACGATTATGTCGTTCGTAGCACTCGGAACCCCAAAAAACACATGCCAGATCCATTGATCATATGATGCGACCGCCTCTAGTATTATGGTCGGTCCACTATGATCCCCTCTATGGTATTGACCCCTCCATGCGAGGGGACAATTTTTCCAATCCCAATGCATACAATCCATGGAACCAAGCATGCCGGGTAAACCGTGTACATTTTCATGCAACGCGTATATAGCCTGAATATCACTAGCAGTAGGCTTTCGTAAGTATTGGCGCATATAGAGTCGAATAATACCTTTGCAAAATTGAGATAGGCATTCCCTAGATGTCGTTTCACTCATCCTCAAGTACTCGTCCGTAGAATCCGCAGCAGTCCCGTACGCCAATTGTCGGATAGCGGACGTACACTTTTGTATCGGAGAAAAACCCTTTACGCCTCTTGCATCCCACTGCTGCTTGAAAAAATCAAACTCGTTTTCAAGATCGCCAACTATCCTTAGGAATAGCCGTCGAGTCATACGAAACCGCCGGCTAAAGTCGTTGTCGTTGTACACCGGGTTATCCGAAAAGTAGTCAGCGAAAAGTTTATCGTGCCCCTCTTCTCGATCTCTATTTTTATGCGGTCCTCTTGTTCTTTTCGTCGACGGTTCAATTATCTCGTTGTGGATAATTATGCAGGCCGCTTCCATCAAAAGACCACCGGCGACACGAAAGTGTTGGTGGATGCGTTCCTCATCCGACTCGTCGGAAGACATTATTTGATAGGTGAATAAGAGGTGAATAAGAGGGAAAAATAAGTGAATAAGAGAGAAAACGAGATGAAGGTTAGGAAGAGGAATGAGATAATAAGTTGGTAGACAGGTTTATATATATATAGAGGTAAGAGAAAAATAAAAAATAAATAAATACCAACGGCTATATAGCCGTTAATCTCACCAAACACATGCCTCGTTGGAACCGGCAAGGGTATGCCGTACCGGCTACCGTGCCGGATACCCTCGGCGGTGTTGCCGGGGGTACCGGTCCGGTACCGGCCCCTTGGCGACTGCCATAGCGTATGGCCTTAGAAAGTCTAGGTATCTAACCATATGGAATGGAACTCACTAATATACATGGAACTAGCTAGTTTACGTTGAGTAAACATCACACTACCTTGCCATCTTCTCATCATGAAACCATGGGTTTCATGGCATGGGAGGGATGGCTTGTGATGTCTTTCATACTCATGGACATGCTACTTGGAAGACCTCACTTGCATTAATTCAAGGCATGGTGTCTTATCTTGGATGGAAGTATATAAAGAAGGCTTTGACATGAAAAATAAACTAGTTCTTTTTCTTCTTTTCTTGCATCAAAACCTTAGGCTTCCAAGCTTCTTCCCTCTCTCACTTTTCTAGCAATGGTTGTGTAGCTTTAAGTGATCTTGTTGCTTCTCCTTTTATAACTTATTTAGTATAAGTTATTAAGGCTTAAGAACAACAATATTTACAAGTGGAAACTAGCATTTCAAGGTGGTTTGGTGACTTGTTGGTGAATACATATAGAGAGATTCTTGCTTGGATCTTTGCCTTCTTCATCAACTATCAAGCCTTCCCTTGAGGACTCAAAGATCTACAAAGGTTGTTATTTCTAATTCCCTCTATGGTTGTGTTTAATCTTTCCATGTGTTGCATGATGATCCTTGTTTGGGAATAAAACTAGTTTTATTGTTATACGATTAAAATGCTTCCGTTGCTAAATATGAGTTTTATGAAACTAAAATTGTATAAAACCCAACACATGGAACCCATATAATGGGAGGTTCCCTTCATTCTTGGCCCTCTCTACTGTCTCATCAACATTTGAAGTCGTCCGATTGTAAACAGAAATTGGGAATCCTTTCTCGGCAATGTTGAGGGCGAGATTTTGACCCATGACTGCAAGGCCTGCAAGGCCGATCCTTGATGGGGTAGCCATTTCTTTTTTCCTGTTCATGACATAAGCTTTATCAATCCTGATTGACAAATATGAGGATATAAATTCATACCACTGATCCTCTCAAGAAAGAATCATGTACAACCCCTTTACAAATTCAACATATCTCAAAACCAAAAACTGACACGACAGCCCATTTATCTTTCTTTAAAAGCTTAAATTTTTATTTAACTTGTGGATCTTCAGTATTAGACACTATTGTAATTATCTTAGACTAGAGGGTATCTAAGTGTAACATTTATCTCTATATAGAGATCTATTGTAATCCCTTCCAACACACAATACAATATACGGTTGATTATGGTATTAGAGCCAGCGCTCTAACCCTAGCAGCCAACACCCTTCAAACAATTGTCGATTTCCTCTTGCTAACCCTAAACAACCACTGCCATCGATCATGGCTCTTCTCGCTGCCTTCACAAGTGCTGAGAAAACTTCTCACAACTCTCACAAGTTCGCATTCACTCTTTCTCCAACCAATTACGGTTACTGGAAGGCTATGATTCACCCCTTTCTTCTCACGAACAATTTATTTGGCTATGTGGACGGCACAATTCCGTGTTCAGCCAAACTCCTTCAACCTACCGATCCAAAAACGGATCCAAAAGAAAACCCTAACTATCCCGTTTGGGTCTCTAATGACGCACACGTACGTATGGTGATTATTTCGACAATCTCTGAAGCATCTTTCCGACATGTTCAAGGTACTACATCTCGTGATCTGTGGCTCTCGTTGGAACGTGCCTACGCACCCCACTCATCCTCCGGAGAATACACACTAAAGACACAATTGCTAAAGATGGAGATGAAAGGTGACAAAACTGTTGACGCCTATCTCAATCGAGCCCAATAATATGCTGATGCATTGGCTGCCATTGGTGAACCGGTTAAAGACAAGGATCTGGTAATGCTTGCTGTGAGCGATCTTCGAGAGGAATACAATAGTTTCAAGTCTACCATCACCGCTCGACAATTTCCTACAGCATTCAATGAACTTCATGTTCTTCTCAGTGATCAAGATTATATGCTTAAAAAGACTCACAATTCACAAAATACCCCTATTCAAGCCTTCCACGTTACCAACAATGATGCTGACAAAATCATTACCGGTTCTCTTGCATCAGTTGCTGCCCAACTTTCAGCCCTTGGACTTAAATTAGTTTCAGCCGCTGACACAGGTGCACAATCCTTAAGCTCACAAAGCTTTCTACAGTTCTCGTCAGTCAACCAACAACCGTGGCCGTGGACGTCGTGGGAACTATCGAGGCAACAACAATCGTGGTCGTGTCGATAATCGACAATTCAGTTGGGCGTCCAATCAAAACACCGTGTATGGAACGTGCAATTGATGTGGAATTGGACACCTTCCATCTCAGTGCCCTAGTCGTGATCCATCTACCATCCGAACCAGGCCCGCCGCAAATTATGTCAACAACAATGCATCCCCGTCAAATGCCTCTAATGCTTGGTTTCCTGACACCGGTGCCAACAGCCATGTCACACCAGATCTAGCGAGCATGGACGACTCTCGGTCATATTATGGCAATGACACTCTTCATGTTGGAGATGGTAAGGGTCTCCCTATTTTACATATTGGTTCATCTCATGTCCATTCACCACATAAAACCTTTTCTCTCTCAAATATTCTTCATGTTCCAGAAATCAAAAAAAATCTTCTATCTGTTCAAAAATTCTGCCTTGATAACAATGTTTTCTTTGAATTTCACTCATCTTTTTTTGTTGTTAAGGACGAATCTACACGCACTACCCTTCTCACGGGCCCCAGTGAACATGGTCTCTACTCGCTTCGTCTTCCTCAACTTCATTCCATTCCACCTGTTGCTTTTTCGGCTGCACGTGCTTCTTCTACCACCTGGCATAAGCGGCTCGGGCACCCGAATCAACGTCTCTTTAATTTTATGCTTTCTAGTTTATCTCTTCCTGTTACGAATAAAACATTGTCTACTTTTTGTTCATCTTGTCAACTTGGAAAATCATCAAAAATACATTTGCCTGTATCTACTTTTCGAAGCAATAATATATTAGATTTGGTTTAATGTGATGTTTGGGACCCTGCACCAGCTTTATCTTCTGATGGCCATAGGTATTTTTTGCTTTGTGTTGATCATCATTCGCGATACATGTGGTATTTTCCAATATCCCAAAAATTTGATGTACAAAATATTTTCAAAAGCTTTGTCACTATGGTCGAAAGACAATTTTCAACAAAATTAAAGCGTGTACAAACTGATCGGGGGGGGTGAATTCCGGTCCTTATCCTCCTTTTTCCTCACGTTGGGAATTATTCATCAACGATCTTGCCCTCACATAAGTGCTCAAAACGGCTTTGTTGAGCGCCGACATCGTCATGTTGTTGAAACCGGCCTTGCTCTTATGGCACAAGCTCACATCCCTCAACGTTTTTGGCACTTTGCTTTTGAAACTGCCGTATATCTTATTAATCGAATGCCCTCACGCATCTCCAACAAACGGTCTCCATATCAACATCTCTTTAATCGTGTCCCAGACTACACATTCCTTCGGGTATTTGGTTGCCTCTGTTTTCCTCATCTACGACCATACAATCCACATAAAATGGATTTTCGTTCCACACCTTGTGTCTTTCTCGGGTACAGCCCCCTGCATCACGGCTATCGGTGTCTCGATCTTCCTTCCGATCGCATTTATATCGCTCGTCATGTTCGATTTGATGAGGCATCCTTTCCCTTTGCCATCACTCCTTCACCTCCTCATACACTCTCCTCGTCCTCACCCTACACATCATCTGCCCCACCTACTGAGTTGGCTGATCACTCACCTTCCGACACTCCAACCACCTCCTCGGCATCACCTCACGTGGTGACCGTCATACTATCACCCAACAACCTCTCCACATCTCCTCCTGTGGTGACTAACACAACTCCATCACCCCCCTATGCCGTGCCTAATACTCCACCACCACCACCTCCTCCGCGTGCTCGTTCTTCTCATCTAAGACAAAACCCAAAAAGACGGATCGTTTTTAGCCTTCCGCTAATCACACCACCATATCTCCCACTGAACCCACGTCCTTCACCATCACCAACAAATCTCCAGAGTGGCGTCAAGCTATGGCCGATGAGTATTCTGCTCTCATTCGAAATGGTACATGGTCACTGGTCCCACGTGTCCCGAATACTAACATTATTGTTGGCACGTGGGTTTACAGGTTAAAGCGTGACAAAGATGGTGCTATCAGCCGTTACAAGGCACGTTTGTTGCCAAAGGCTCTCGTCAACAGCCAGGAATTGATTTCAAAGAAACGTTCAGCCCGGTTGTCAAGTCCACAACTATTAGAGTTGTTCTTTCTCTTGTCATTACACAACAATGGTCGCTACGGCAATTGGATGTTCAGAATGCTTTTCTACATGGCACTCTTAATGAAATTGTCTACATGGAACAACCTCCTGGTTTTGTTGATCCGCAACGCCCTGATCATGTCTGTCTGCTTCATAAGTCCATCTATGGTCTTAAGCAGGCTCCTCGAGCTTGGTTTCAAAGACTATCAATGGCTCTTTTCTCGATCGGATTCAAGGGTTCTAAAACCGATCCATCCCTTTTCATTTATTCATCTCAAGGCACCATCTTATATATGTTGGTCTACGTTGATGACATTATCATCACAGGAAACAATGATGTTGCCATCAATGCCGTCGTCAACCGACTTCGTACCACCTTTGCCATAAAAGATCTTGGTCCACTGCACTACTTCTTAGGCATTGAAATTGTTCCAACAGGTAAGGATGTCATTCTTTCTCAAAAGAAATATATTATGGAGCTCTTACAGCGGGCTGGTCTCTCCGGTTCCAAACCGACGCCTTCTCCTATGACCACAGCCAATCCCCTCTATGCAAATGACAGCCCTGCCTTTTCCGATCCTATTAAATTCCGGCAAATTATTGGTGCTCTTCAATATGTCACACTTTCTAGACCGGACATCTCTTACGCTGTCAACAAAGTGTGTTAATACATGCATGCTCCGATTGACAACCATTGGTCTGCCGTTAAGCGGATTTTACGATATCTTCACGGAACAGTTGATCATGGTATGCTCATTCGGAAGACCTCCAGCACACAACTTCAGGCCTTTACTGATTCTCACTGGCAAGGATCTAAGGTTTTCTCTTCTTCGCTTACAGCTTTCTCGGATGCTGATTGGGCTGGTTACCCGGATGACCGTCGGTCTACAGGGGGATTTGCCATATATTTGGGTTCTAACCTTATTTCATGGACCGCTCGCAAACAACGCACTATGTCTCGCTCCTCTACAGAATCCGAATACAAAGCTCTTGCAGATACAATTGCTGAACTTACCTGGCTTCAAGCTCTTCTTGGTGAACTTGGTATCAAAACAGATCCCGCTCTTGTATTATGGTGTGACAATCTAGGGGCCACTTATCTATCTATTAATCCTATTTTCCATGCCCGAACAAAGCATGTGGAGGTTGATTTCCACTTTGTAAGAGAGAAAGTAGCTAAAGGGGATCTTCATGTTTAATTCATATCCACGCATGATCAAATTGCTGATATCTTCACAAAGCCGTTGCCAACTCCAATATTTCTGTTTCTAAGATCCAAGCTGCAGATAGTTCCCCGTCCTTAGCTTAAGGGGGCGTATTAGACACTATTGTAATTATCTTAGACTAGAGGGTATCTAAGTGTAACATTTATCTCTATATAGAGATCTCTTGTAATCCCTTCCAACACACAATACAATATACAGTTGATTATTCAGGTGAGAACTCCATCAGATTACTTGAGGAGAAAAGGAAGGTTCCAAGAGTGTCCGAGTACCTATAGTGGTATTAGATTACTCTTCAAAAGCAACATATTCCATTGTGGAAGAAAGATATTTTCCTGAAGAATTCGCCTACTATCGTTCCAATTATGCCTCTATTGGATCATTGGCTAAATCTAAATTTTGTAACGCATCTGGGAATCCTATTGGCAAGGTGATTTGGGCCAATATATCAGACTCCGATATTATTGATCGCCAAGGAGAAACTGATAAGCCTAGCCGATGTGGAACTACGGAGTGCTTATGATGAAAAGTGTTTATCAGCTTATCAACTTTTCCAAGAAGTTAAAATTATTTGCCTTTCTTAAAAAACTGCTTATTGCTTTCTCAGAAAGCCATAAGCACTTCATCCAAACACCTTAAGGCTATGTTTGGCAAACTAGCCGATAAGCTAGTTGTTGATTGATAAGCTAGCTAGTAGCTGATAAGCTAACTTATGAACAAATTATGTTTGGCAAAAACTAGTTTATGAACAAATTATGCTTGACAAAAACTAGCTTATGAGTGTGTAAAATAACCAAAAAGAGTAACTACTTAACAAATTATGTTAAACTAAACTTAACTACATTATAACCAAAAGTTTTTCTCAATAAAAACTAAACAAATATATTTTACCAATGATAGATTTCGCCAATTAATGAGAAAAATAATTCAAAATATGTTTTATCACAATATTAATAGTTTTGATTATATTGATTGTGAAATAAGATATAATAAATATTTAAAAGTTTTATTGATTTTTATGTAATAAGAAAAATTAAATTGCAATGTTTAAAAATTAATGTGTTGGATTTAGATTAAAAATAAATTAAAATGAGAGTAAAAATATAAAAATTAACTATTTTATGATGTATACTAATTTAAATGCATTAAATTACCATAAATATTTTATTTATATACCCATTAATTGATAATAATTAAAAAATAAATATAAAAGGTTAAATCAATGAATGTGGTATAATAACTTTATAATTACAAAGTATATAAATGCTTAACCAGTTAATGATATATATGTATTTAGAAAACCTAATAAATAAATAAATAATAAAAACAATAGCACTATTAAAATGCCAACATATATTCATTTAGCATATTTTATAATAATATATTAATTCTTGTGTAAATAAGTAACAAAATTAAATAAAGCTACAGTTTTCAATTATATTGATTATCAAACTAATATATTGAACTATGAATAAAATAGATGTAACAACCGGCGTTTTAAAGTTAGCCATAAGGTTAGTCACCCGTTAACCTTTTTTTGATAAGAATTTTAAGGATGAGGGGTGAAATGCGACTCTTTTTAATTATGTTTAATAGTTGGGCTTATACCATAAATGGTATGGGCTTAGCCCTTTAGCCCATACTATATATAGGCTAAAGCTAGGGTTTTTGCCATTTTGGGGAATCACATTAGTGTGTGCTTAGTGTGTGTGTTTTTGGAGAAACAAGTTGGAGCCATTTTCACCAATCTCGAGGTCGGAAAATCATCGCGGAGGTAAGATCTCGATGTTATTTTGTGTACAACTCCTCTAGGTTGACATAGGATTAGTTTAGTGATCTTCTAAATTACTTTGGATTCAATCGGGTCAAGTTTTTGTCAAAAATTTGTGCTTTTCCGGATCTGTTCGTATTTCCCGAATTGGAAAATCATAAAACCCGAATCGGGATTTATGATTCCCGAATCGGGAAAGTTGCGTTTTCCGAGTTGAGATCTTGATTTCCGAATTGGGAAATCATAAATTCCGAATTGGGATTTATGTTTCCCGAGTCGGGAAATCTTGTGCTGAACTAATGCCTTTTTCCGAATTGCCTTTCCCGAACCGGAAAATATGATTTCCGAATCGGGAAATGGGCTGACTTGACCGTTATGCTGACCACGTTTCCCCGAATCGGGAATAGGTGTTTCCCGAATCGGGATTTGCCATTTTCCGAATCGGAAATGGTGTTTCCCGAATCGGGATTTGCGAGTCGGAAAACCTGCCGAGTCGGTTTTTGAAGGGTTTCGATTGTAGGGTTAGTTTTCGGAGAGGATTTGTCCTAGCGGAACCCCCGTGCTAAGTCTGCTTAGGGATGTCTTAGGTAGAGGAGTGTGTAAACACGGTTATTAATGCCCTAGAACTTATACATGCACGTTAGACGAGGTCTACGGCAGGACAGTGAGATTTTTGCTCAGGTGAGTCCCCCTACCCAAAATGAATAGACTGTTTTACGAAACTGCAAACTGTTTTGAATTGTGGGACATTTCTGATTGATTGATAAATAACATGAAATGATATTACATTTAAAGCATGCTTATAATGGTAATGACTTGGTAAATTGACTGATGTGTTGCAATATGGACACTGGGTACCTTGGAACATCGCGTTCCTTGGGAGTTTACCATTTGGTCTGATCCGCCACTTGGGGGTACCTCGGGTCTTGGGAGTTATTGTCAGGTGACCTAGACTGGGCCTGGACTGTGTTTTCTTTGTCCGCACACATTCAGTGGTTTTTTATTAGAAATACGGCCAGCGGGTCGGAACTGTTTATTTACTGTTTGGGGAATTCACTAGACCTTATGGTCTAAACCCTCGCTTTCCAAATTCTTTTCCTTCTTATCTGTTACAGGAGTAGCCCGAGGGAGAGAGAAGGGCAAGGATAAGGTCTGACGTCTAGATCGAGTCGGCTTTGGTTTATTTCTTTTACGCACTCTAGATACCTAAAGTTACTATCTCAGCCGTGGAGGGTTGTTCCACGTGCACTTAGACACGTTTATTTTTGCTGACTATTTAGTAATATTCCCGTTGCGTTAGATCACTGGGATTGCTACCATTATTGTTGTTATCTATGTTTTGGAAATTGGGGTGTTACAATAGACTTGTATATACAAAAACGTGTTTGATCATGAAAAGAATTTAGATGTTTTTTTAGGATGAAGCTATATATATACTTCATAAATTATCCCAACAATTATAATGTTAATTTCAATAGATTTTTCTAAAACACTTAAAATTTAACCGAAATATCAAAAATATGTATAAATGATTATTATCAATTATCAGATCTAGTAATCTCAAAACATCAAACTTTTATTCGAATATATACGATTCAAACGTAATAAATGTCTTATGATAATAACAAATCCAACAATATGAAAAAAGAAAAAAAATAGATAATAACAAATCACATTTTTTGAAAAATATAATTATACCACATCTTTTTAAAATCTTTCATGTCTTCTTCAACTTTTCATTATTCATCCTCAGCAAAAGAATTTTCCTAGGATTTCACTTTGTTTATGATTGTCACTTGTGAGAAACAAATATCGTTAAGAAATAAAATATATTCAACTCTCATCTTTATTATCCCCATCAAATGATCTATATAACTCAAAAGTGATAGATCTGAATATCGATCCACCATGATTAAGAAGCTTCAATTCAATCACAAATCTCACTTTTATTATATATGAAGAATATGAACACAATACACACTCTTAACTTTCTCTCTCCTCTAACAGTCACTTGATCTGACAATACGAATCCTCCTAAATCTAACTAACACAAAAGCTTTTATACCCCTAGGGTATTTACACTAAGCTCCCCTCAACTTTACTCAAAATACAAAATATAAACCAAACTTGAATACAACTATATTTTTAACCCTAACAATTACATTTTCTCTTTATATATTTACACAAACAAGCAATAATTAAAAAAGAGTAAATTATGATTTTAGTTCATGTAGGTTGTTTAAAATTATGATTTTCGTCCATGCGGTTTAGTAATTACCATTTTCGTCCCCATGGTTTGTATTTTGTTGTTATATTCGTCCGTTGGCACTAATTTATATATTTAAGTACAATGGACCAAAATATTAAAGAAGTGTAAACCATAAGGACCAAAATAACATAAATTATTGTAACACCCCCGTTAAAGCGGAATCGCGAGGTGCAACAGTACAGATTTCATAGCGATAGGAGATAAATACCATCATTCATTCATAAAACAAAATGTAAAGTTTACAAAAGTTATTACAACCAACCTAAATTAGAGTTTACAGACATAGTAAAACAAAATACGAAGTCTTGATTAATGACTACAATTGTCCAAATCAAACATTATCGATCACCTTCTGGTTTCCTGAAAAGCATGTTAAATCAAGCGTCAACTACGAGAGTTGGTGAGTTCACAGGTTTTTATATGCACAAAAGATTTCACATGCAGACTTTTATCGTAAAATTTAATCCTTGAACTTTTGCTAACGTCAAAATCACATTTATGCATAAGATATGTAAATTCGAGCCACTACCAATCCATTAACCCCAACGAATACCTCAGAGGTGGTAGCGAACCACATGGGCAGAGCGTTCCCGCGAACTACCTCAGCGGTGGAACTTAGTCCACATGTGTAGAACGCTTTCCAACGAATACCTCAGCGGTGGGGATTTGCCCCACATGTGTAGTCGTTAATTCTGAATTAGTGCACCCTCAACTCGTTAGTCAGTAAGGTGGGTATTGGTACCAAATAGCGCTATCCACTAAGTCATAGGCTCCTAATGAGTTAATATTAGTGTGTATTATACGGGGATTTACTCAATACATATCATCATAATGCATCAACACATGCTAAAAAGCAACATTTAATCACATTCCATATAACTTTTACTTGGAAGCATAATTTATATCATTTTATCAACAACACGCTTTTCACCCCAAATTCGTAAAAACGGTAAAATAGGGGCTGTGAATACTCACCTTGAGTGGTTTTAGCGTTTAGACAATCGTTAGTGCGTGATCAAGTCCCGGCTCCGAATCTAGGATTGCCCTATAACATACGTAATTGACGTAAGTTCTAAATTCAACGGTCCATAATTTAGTAAATCGTACCGATATCCTATATAATGCCTTTACTACATTTGTTAAGTTCATTCTTGATATAAAATGACTTTTTGTTACTTAAGATTATTATCCAAACACATGGGAATTATGAATGTTTGTAAAATAACATTTTTGAAAAATTCCAATTCTGGCAGATTTGTCCCAATGCAAAAGTGTCACCATTAAGCCTAGTTCCAAAGAGAGTTAAGTTTCAAAAATTTTATCTACTGAAATTGGGGATATTAGCAACAATCCCACCAAATTTCATAATTTTTGGAAGTGTTTTACATATTTTAAGAATTTTTGCAAAAACAGTGGACACCTTTTATTTTCAGAAATACATGTCAGTGATGTTTGCTTCATAAAGAATTCATTTTTCCACCAAATCACGAATTTCAAAAGGGATTTTCTAGATAACACAGATACCAAGCTAATGAGACAAATTTCACATCATTTGGGTGATTTTTGAGGGAGATATGGCCTCTTAAAGTCGTGCATGTGCATCTGCCACCATGGGACAGCCTACACCACTAACTTGTTTTCATTGGTTGAACCCTCAAAAGTCCACCAAATCACATGACTTTGGATTCTTTAGAAAGCTATCTCAGTGAACTTGAGTTTAGAATCAAAAATCGTGCATTTTGGATAAGTTGTCAAAGAGATATGGATGCATGAAGATGATACAAATTTTCTGACCAGAAGCTGATGAACATCAAAAAGTTTTTAGATGGTTGGAGGGGTTTTACTCCGAATTTTTGAGTGATTCAAAAGGGATTTTCTTCCTAACTCATCAAATCTCAATCTATCAAATTTTTGTAGAAAAATAACTCAGTTTACTATACCTTTGAGACGTCCAAACACACATGAAAAATCGGACAGCAACATTCAAAATCAAACTAGCTCTTTTTCACCAAGAACACTTATGAACTTTGAAATTTTTGGGGTTAATGATTATGAACTTCAATCCCCCAATCATATAACATAAAAATAGATGAAATAAACTTTGAATAACCACAAAACACATGCATGAAATACTAAAACGATTTTCAATCCCAAATGAGTATCAAAACATCAAAATGAGTGATTTTTCGCATCAAATCTTGTGTTCGTATGGAGGAATCATAGAACTTCACCATTTTCGAATGTTTTAACACATTGTTATGGTTCATTCTCTTCCTCAACATCAAGAATGATGTTCATCCAACAAAGAGGATTTAAACCTCAAAAAAAAAAAAAACTCCCAAATGGGGTTAAAATCGAAGTTTAAACCTACATTCCTTCTTACCTTTGATGATATAACTATAATAGCTTCAAAATCCTTGTTTGGATCTCTTTAAAACTCAGATTTTTGATGAGTATTTGGCTGGTTTCTAGAGAGAATTTAGAGAGAAATTAGAGAGAGAAAGGTTAGAGAGATAGGAGTTTTTGAAAATGACTTGAAAAATGGTGGTGATGATGTTTTAAGGGAAAAGAGGGAGAGAGAGGGTATAGGGGGGTGGCCGGCCCCTTGTGGGTCCCACCAACCCTCTTTCATCTCTTCTTTTTTTTAATTGTTTGAATAATTAAACTGCTTTTTCAAACGCAGTGTCGGTTTTGGCGCGTTTTCGGTAGAAACCGACTTTTTCGAAAGTAGTTTTGGATTATTTGGATCAGTTTATTTATATTTTTAACAAAGTCTTTTATTTTATAATTTGACTTTAAATTTTGGTATTATAGGATTTTCGGACGATTTCGGACCGGTACGGGCTTTTTCGGGCAGTTTTCGGGACTTTTAGGTTTTTGCCTAAATTTTTCACGCAAACTAACCTAGATTAATTGGGCAACTTAAATACTACATTTTTACCTACGGAAACGCTACTGAGTGATTAAACGAGTAGCTAACCTGAAGGTCAAAACTGTCAGTTGTCACAATTATAAATCATATGGACAAGAATAACAATAATTTACAAATCATAAGGACGAAGCTGAAATTTCTAAACCATAAAGACGAAAATCGAAATTTTTAACAAACCGCAAATAATAAAGTAGTAATTTACTCTTAAAAATTTACAAAAGCTCTCTTTTTGGCGTTGGATAAAAAACATACATTTATTATTCCTCATCAAGTAGATTAAAGTAAAATTAAATATTTAAATTCAATACTGGATAATTGTTACTTTTACAAAAAAAAAAAGTGTATCAAATTTCTTTGTTATAGAGAAATGATGTAATTAAAAATATGAAAAATAAAATAATTTATATCGAGTTATGATCTTTCAATAATAGATTCGTATCCAAATGTCTAATTAATGATGAAAAGATATTAGCTTTATGCCAATAAAAGAAAAATAATTTGTATCCACTAATGATTTTTCAACAATAGATTTCGTATTGTTGTGAATATATAGCTCAATATCCAAATGTCTTATAAATGATAATAGGAGATTTTACATTTAGGTATTGTCTCAAGCTTTATGTCAAACACAATGCACCTATATATATTAACAAAACCTTAATACTCTCACTTTAATATGGTTTCATCTTAAACAAAAGTGATATCGTATTTTATTAGTTGTAACGACTAATTACGTTTCATGTTAATTTGATTATATATTTCCAAACAAAAGAAACTTTGTCATCGTGCAACACGCGATGTCAATCCTCAATATAAATATATAAAGGAAGAGCCCTTAAAATCAATGAGAACCCTTCATTGATATTTTTCTATTTTCTTAGATTTTGGATTTTTTTGTAAAGATTGGTTTTTATGAATGGATAGAGTATTAGTGTTATATAAGTTGTCCCACATTGATAGAAAAGAATAAATTGGAAATGAAAGTATGTATATAAAATGTTGATTAGGCTCAAGTATTTATCAAAGCATTCGATGGTGAATTATTGTAGTTTTCTTGATTGTTACACATTTTAAATGACCGTATAAACTATAAAGTATAAGATAGTAGTTTAAAGGTTTAACTAAATTTTAATCCAAATAGTTGGTTTTTGTATACATGAGAACATATTTATACAATAGTTAGATAATTTATTATTTATTTTATATAAACTATTTTTTATGAAATAATCTCAAATTATTATTCTAATAGTATGTTAACATCTTAAGAAATCCTTAAGATGATAATATGATGCAATAAGGTTTAAATACTGATCAAATAGTGAATTGTGATGATTTATTGATTGTTCCACATTGGTGAGAAAAAGTATTTCATGCATTATTTAAATTTTTTTTTTCATTTTATATAAACTAAAATTATATGAAAATATCTCAAATATATAACAATGTTTTTAGACTAACACAACGAAAGATAGTGACAATTTACATATTTCTAAAGAGTTACTTATTCTACCGCGTAACACGCGGTTTTGCCACTAGTATATCTTAAAAGTAAAAACCACAAGATCCTATGTGGCATCTTCTAAAGCCAAGAAGCCTATTTATCTATTTTCTCAAATTTTTGATTTTTTTAAATGTTGGATACGTAAAAGACTTTTTTGCCCCTATATGAAAAATGTGTAATTCATGTTAGATCCGGTTATTTTTGTAATTTTGCATACCAAATTTTAACCCTCAAACTTTTCATTTGTCTTTTCATTTACTTTCTTTTATTTCTTAATAAATTTGGTTTTGAGATGTTGCAATAAGAAATAAATTGAAATCCTATAAATTCCCTTGATGATGAAGATAATAAGTTGAAGAAGACATAAAATTTTTTAAATAGGTATGTAAGTATACTCTCCAAAAATGTGATTTGTTATTGTCTATTTGTTTTCTTCATATTGTTAGATTTGTTGTTATTGAAAGACAATTGTGATTCCTTTTGAGTTATATAGATCATTTGATGGTGATGAAGAAGATAAGAGTTGACGAAAACCTTTAAACAATTATGTAAGTATATCCTCCAAAAAATAGGATTTGTTATTACATATTTATTCTTTTTCACATATTGTTGGATTTGTTGTTATTAAAAGAACATTGAGTTACTTTGAGTTATATAGATCCTTTGATGAGGATGAAGAATATGAGAGTTGATGAAAACTTCTAAACAGGTATGTAAGTATACTCTTCAAAAAATGTAATTTATTATTGCCTATTTATTCTTTTTTATATTGTTGGGGTTGTTGTTATTAAAAGACCATTGTAATTACTTTTGAGTTATATAGATCCTTTGATGGGGGATGAAAAAGATGAAAGTTGATAAAAACTTTTAAATATGCATATAAGTATATATATTTTTCAAAAATGTGTTTTGTTATTACCTCTTTATTTTTATTTTTTTTTATTGTTGGGTTTGTTGTGATTAAAAGACCATTGTAATTACTTATTGTTAGGACATAAAATGTCCTTATATGTGAACGTTTTATAAAGAATCATTTTAGTGTAAATAATAGAAAGGGAGGGCTTAAAGTGTAAAATAGTGTATAGATAGAGGGGCTAAAGTGTTGTAGTATATATAGAGATGGAGTGGAAATTGAGAGAGTTATGAGAGTCGTTTAAAGAGCTTTGTGTGTGTTTTCCAAGGTGTTCTTTGTACTTAGTTCCACCATGGATGAATAAAGTGAAGCTTTTGATTCTCAATCTCTCTATCCTCTTAATTGTTCTTGATTTCAGATTTAACAAGTGGTATCAGAGCAGGAGATCAGTGAAATTGTTGAAGATTTGAAGTGTTTCAGAGTATTTGACTTTGCTTCAAGTTTTTTCAAGGAAAACCGTTCGGTGAATTTTTCAACAATTTCAGATTTAAACATCTACTGATCAAAAGATCCGTTCGATTCATCATGACGACGAGAGAAGCTCTAGCAATTGGTTCCGATACCAAGCCACCAGTTCTTTTCAGAGGCGATTACAACATGTGGCGAGATCGATTTTTGGATTTCATAGACAGACAAGATTTGGGAGAGTACATTCGTTTATCGTTGAAAGAAGGTCCAAAAGTTTTTACTGAGGAAAAACCGGCACAACCTGATTCTGATCCTCCAGTTGCTGCTCATACGGTTCTCAAGAGATTTGAGGATATGACTGTTGAAGAGAAGAATAGACATAAAGCAGATAAGTTGGCAAAATCATTCATGTTATTGGGTCTTCCGAATGATATCTACTTTACTATTGACAGTCATAATTCCACTGGCAAGGAAATGTGGGATCAAATTGAGAAGCAGATGCTTGGTACAAGTGTTGGTACTCAGATGAAAGTAACGAATATTATCAAACGATACGAGCAATTCAAAGCAAGAGAAGATGAAAAGTTGGATGATACCTATGAAAGGTTTTGTAATCTGTTGAACGAATTGAGGAAGAACGGAATCACTAAGACAAAGATTGAGAACAACGTCAAGTTTCTCACTAATCTTCAGCCTGTCTGGAAGCTTTATTCCAATTATGTCTTTCAAAACAAGTCTTTAGCAGATATTGATATTCATGTTGTGTATGAAATCTTGAAACAAAGTCAAGATGATGTTCAAGATGCTTTGGATGCAAAGATGAAATCTGAGAAAGAGAAGACAGATACATTAACTTTGATGGCTGATAAAAGAGGGAAACAAGTAGTTCACAGATCAAGAGCAAGAAGTGATTCTTCTGACACTTCCGAAGTAAGCAGTGATTCAGATGTTGATGTTGCCGAATTTAAACAAGCGATGGCAATGATGACGAAAGCTTTTCAAAGAAGATTCTATAAGCAACCGTCTTCCAATAAGCAACGATATTCATCTACCTCTCGGAAGTCTGAGTACAGAGGTAGACATGAAGACAAGAGGAGTGATAAGAAGACTGATTCAGCAAGATATTATGAGAAAGGTAAATATGAGGAGAAAAAGAAATTTGGAGAGAAACGAATAGAAGAGAATGATGAGAAAAAGTCTGATGAAGTTCAAAAGTGCTTTAAATGTGGAAAGCCAGGTCATTTTGCGAGAGATTGTCCGAATGGTGGAGTCAAAGATTATTCGTACTACAGTCATAAAGCTTCTTTGGCAAAGAAGAAGGAATCTGGAAAAGCTCTACTTGCTGAAGAAGATCATTGGTTTAACGCCACTGACGATGAATCTGATGATGCGGTATGCATGATGGTTAAAGCATTTATGTCAAAGATGGTTCCTAAGAGTGGACGAAAGACTGATTTTTCTTTGAGGCGTTGTAATCCTTATGACTCGGATGATTCTCTTGCTGATTCTCTTGATGATTGGTTTGTTGATTCTTCTGATGATTCGGTGGGAATAATGGATGATTCAGTTAGTTCAGATGATGAAGCGATAGAGGTTATTAATGTGTCTGATGGTTCTGAAGATGATGATACTGAGGATGTGGTGATGGGTTCAGATTCAGAAGATGATGATTCTTCAGCTAAAAATCAACTTTGTTTGATGGCAAATCCAGAAGATCATTCTTCTGAGGACGAATCTGAGGTAACTCTTAATCCTCATGTCGAATTTGAAGCTTATATCAAGTCTTTAAATACGAACATGGAAAATCTTAAAAAGAAGTTAAAGGCTCAGATATTGCTCACAGATAAATGGGAAGCTCGTTCTAAACAGAATGATGCTTTAATAGTTGAGCTTTCCGACAAGAATGCTCAAAATGAACATCGTGTGCAATATCTGATGAAAGAAAATGAAAAGTTCTTAGAACAATCTGTCATTTCTGATAATAAGCAAAAAGCTAAATTCTCTGAAATTTCAGATAAACTTTCTATTCAGGAAAAGGAGTATAATGACATTCAAAAGAAATTTTCTGCACTTTCTGAAGAAAAAGAAGTTTTACTAGGGCATATTAAAAAGGTTGAGACAATGCTTTTAAAACGAGGACAGACTGATCAAACAATTTTTCTAAATAAACCAAAAGAGTTCAAAGCTTATAATGTTAGAGAAGGTTTGGGATTTGAAAATCCTCATTACTTGAAACGTGCAATCAGATTTGTTCCTACACTTTATGATACTATCTATTTTAATCTGGACAAGAAGTATAAAATGCGTTTTACAAGATCATCTGAGGAAGTTGAAGCTGAACATGATAAACGTAGAAAGCAAAAAGATAATGTTCAAATTCCTTTCAACTACGCACGTCTGAATGACAGTTATAGTAAAAGGGAAATTTCATTATCTGATGATTATATCAGAAGTTATTCAGAAGAGGAATTTAAACAGTTCAAATCTGATGATTCTCCGGTTGATAACAGTAAATTTTACGAATTTCGATATTATAAGACTCTTAAAGATCTTGATGATGAAAGAAGAATGAATTCTTCTGAAAAAGATCAAATGCTTTATAAAATTTCTGATCTTCAAAAACAAGTTTTCAAATTATAAGGAGAATTGCAGAAATTTTCAAATTCAAGTTCCTCTGTTCATAAGAGTTCAAATACTTCTGACATTTCATTTGTTTCTGCTTCACCTACTTCAGAAGATAGTGTAAAATCTGAGAATGCACTTCAACTTTCTACCATTGTGAATTCTATATGTTGCGTGTGTTCAGCTAAAAAGTTTGTTGAGTCTGAAGCTGTTTCTAAAGTAAAATCACTTGAGTTAAGAAATACTCAACTTTCAACTCAAATTTCAGATTTTGAGCAACTTCTCATTCTTGAAAGAAACAATTTTGAGAAAGAAAGAAAAGTTTTAGAAGAAAACATTCTTGATCTTTCCTCTAAGATTTCTGATTTAGCAATTAAGATGGATCTCGAGAGACAACAATTTCAATCGGTGAGTAAATCTTCTGAAGAGAAATCTTTAGAACTTCGAAACCAGATTGTTGCCTTGCAAAATCAGATATCTGATGAAAGGAATCAATTCAAAAGGAAAGAACAAGTCTTGAAAAGTGAAAAGAAAGCTTTAGAACACATGTTTGTTGCACATAAGAAAGAACCTTTTGTGGAAACAGATTTTGAAAAATAGAAGGAGTTCTTTCAATGTGAGATAAAAAGACTTACACATCAGTTAGCTGAATTCTCAACAAAAGCAATGACTTCTATGGTGAAAGACAATAAAAAGTTTGATTCGTCTAGTCTTTCTCAATCTGAAAAAGAACAAGCAGCGCATGTTTCAATCAATAAACCGAAATTGCATGAAGGTCAATCTTCTTCATCTATTTCAAAGCCCAGACAAAGGAATTTTTCTGAGGATACTAATAAATCAAAAGATAATTTCGTTCAGTATCCACAGCATTCAAGACAGAAAGTGAATGTTCAACAAAAGAATGGTTATTATTCTTCTTTTACTAATTCAAGTGCGTCTGATTTTTCAGATAATTTTCAAAGAAGACAAGTAAAACAAGTTTGGAGGAGGAAGGAGTTCACAAATTCATGTAGCCCTACATCTAGTTTTAGTAATACCAAAGTTAGTCATGATGTACGAAACAATGTTGCTTTTTCATACAATAATCGTGTATCTTTTCCACGAAATTTTTCAATAAAGCAATTTGTTGATATGCGTCGTGATAAATTTTGTTGTTCAAATTGTGGCTTGCATGATTTTGTAAACAATAGTGCTTTTCATGATTATAATCCTTATCTCTATAAGAAACGACCTTGGGTCTCAATTGCACATAAATCTTCTAACCCCTTAGGACCCAAATTGCGTTGGGTACCTAAAGTGAACTAGTTGGTTTTGCAGAATCATCATGTGTGGTATCTCGATTCTGGTTGTTCGAAACACATGACGGGACGTAAGGAGATTTTGCATAATTTCAAACCAAAGTTTTGTGGTTCAGTTCAGTTTGGTAATGAACAGTATGCTCCGATTGTTGGATATAGAGATGTGATTCAAGACAAAGTTACGATTAAGAAAGTATCGTTGGTTGAGGGATTAGGACATAATTTGTTTAGCATTGGTCAGTTTTGTGATAAAGATCTCGAAGTAGGTTTCAAGAAGAGGCGATGTGTAGTTAAGACTGAGTCTGGAAAGGAGTTACTTGTTGGTACTAGAAGGCGTAATCTGTATAAGATTGATTTGAGAGATGTTAAAGCTAAGAATACTCTTTGTTTGTTATCAAAGGCTTCTAATCAACAAAGTGTTTTGTGGCATAGGAGACTGTCACATTTGAATTTCAAAGGTTTGAATAAGTTGGTGATTGGAAACTTAGCTATTGGTATTCCTGATTTGAGATTTCAACAAGATCATCTTTGTTCCGCTTGTCAGTTAGGGAAGATGAAACGAGTTTCGCACAAGTCAAAGCTTGAGCATGGAACGGAAAAGCCGTTACAATTGATACACATGGATTTGTGTGGCCCGATGCGCGTTCAGAGTATTAATGGCAAGAAGTATGTCCTCGTTATGGTTGATGATTACTCAAGATATACATGGGTAAAGTTCTTACGATCTAAGGATGAAGCACCTGAGATTATCATTTCTGTTTTGAAAGAGGTTCAAGTGAATTTACAGTCCCAGGTTCAGAAAATTCGTTCTGATCATGGAACTGAATTTAAGAACAAAGTAATTGGTGGTTACTTAGAGTCGGTTGGTATCAAACATACTTTCGCCGCAGTTCGTACACCACAACAAAATGGTGTTGTTGAACGTCGAAACAGAACTTTGGTAGAAGCAGCTAGAACGATGCTTGCGTATTCAAAGTTACCAATGTTTTTGTGGACTGAAGCGGTTGATACGGCATGTTATACTCAGAATCGTTCAATTGTGAACAACAGGTTTGGTAAAACACCATATGAACTTATTAATAATCAAGTACCTAATATAGGGCATTTTCGAGTATTTGGTTGCAGGTGTTTCGTGTTGAATGATAGAGAGGATAGACACAAGCTTCAGGCGAAATCAGATGAAGCTATTTTCATTGGTTATTCAAAGAACTCGATTGCATATCGTGTGTATAACAAACGCACAAAGATGGTGATGGAAAGTTCAAATGTTAAGTTTGATCCATATGCTGAGATGGCTTCTGAACATGACAGTTCAGAACCCGGTTTAACTGGTGTTTTAGCGGTAAACTTGGTTAATCCAGATCATGTTACTCCTACAAAGCAAAAGGATGGAGCTTCAACGTCTACAAACAATCTTTCTGACTTGGATTTATTGTTTGAAAATTTTTATAATGAATATTTTGGTTCATCATCGTCCGATTCAACAACTAATAACAATTCATCTTATATTCACAGAGATACAACAGTGATTGTTCAGGAACCAGTTTCAATTTCTGGTCCGTCGATTTCAACTATCTCGGAAGATACGTCGAGTGTAGAAAGTCCTCAAGTTCAGAATTCGATCATTTCGATTCCTGAGAATCAAGAAATTATCCCGATTGTTGATAGTTCCCAAATTCAAGAGGCAGATATTGGTTCAAGTGAAGATATTTCAGATCTGATTCCAATTCGAATGGAATCCAATTTTGATGATTATTCTGAAGATTTACAAATTGTTCCTTCATTTGAATCCTTGCAGGATGTTCCTATAAGTTCATATACTGATTCTAGTTATGATCTTCAATTGTACAGGCCTCTCCCTCATACAACTAAGTGGACACGAGATCATCCACTTCATCAAATAATTGGTGATCCGAATGCTCCAGTGCAAACACGATCGGCGACTGCGAATGAATGTTTGTTTGCTGCATTTTTGAGCAATGTTGAACCACTAAAAGTTGTTGATGCTCTTGCAGATCCAGATTGGTTTATCGCCATGCAAGAGGAGATCAATCAGTTTGTGAGATTAAAAGTCTGGAGACTCGTACCTCGACCTGAAGGAAAATCAATCATTGATACAAAATGGATTTTTAAGAACAAGAAAGATGAGGATAACATTGTTGTTCGCAACAAGGCACGGTTGGTTGCCAAAGGATACAGACAACAAGAAGGAATAGACTACAATGAGACATTTGCTCCGGTTGCTCGTATTGAGGCTATAAGGATGTTTCTAGCTTATGCGGCACACAAAGACTTCACTGTCTATCAAATGGACGTGAAGACAGCATTTCTAAATGGCGTCTTGAAAGAGGAGGTATATGTTTCACAACCAGAAGGGTTTGTTGATCAAGATCATCCTGATCATGTCTACATTCTCGATAAGGCATTATATGGTTTGAAACAAGCACCACGGGCATGGTATGATTCCTTATCTCAGTTTCTTGTTGAGTCTGGCTATTCCAAAGGTAAAATCGACAACACTTTGTTCATTAAACGTGAAGGCGAGCATATAATGTTGGTACAAATTTATGTAGATGACATTATTTTTGGGTCTACTTGTCCTAATTTTTGTGACACTTTTTCTAAACTCATGATGACTCGGTATGAGATGTCGATGATGGGAGAATTAAATTTCTTTCTCGGTTTACAAGTTAAACAATTATCGGCTGGCATTTTCATTAATCAAGCAAAATACATCAAAGATATTTTAAAGAAATATAACTTGGAAAATGCTAAGATTATGAAAACACCGATGTCACCAAGTTGTGCACTAGATTCTGATTCCGATGGGAAAGCTGTTGATGTGACAACTTATCGAGGAATGATTGGTTCTTTAATGTACTTAACTGCAAGTCGACCTGATATAATGTTTTCGACATGTCTTTGTGCTCGTTATCAGTCAAAGCCTAAAGAATCTCATCTTAAAGCAGTCAAACGTATTTTTCGATATCTGAAAGGTACTGTTAATCTTGGTCTATGGTATCCTAAAGGTTCAGGATATGAGTTGACAGGTTATACTGGTGCGGATCATGGAGGATGCAAGTTAGATAGAAAGAGCACGACAGGACACATACAGTTTTTGGGAGATAAGCTTGTTAGCTGGGCATCTAAGAAGCAGAATTGTGTTTCACTTTCAACGGCCGAAGCTGAATATGTGGCTGCTGCAAGCTGTTGTTCTCAGATTATTTGGATGCGTACCCAGTTACGAGATTACGGATTCAAGTTTGATAAGATCCCGATTTACTGTGATTCAAAGAGCGCAATTGCTATTTCTTGCAATCCAGTCCAACACACGAACACCAAACACATAGATATCAGGTATCATTTTATTAAAGATCATGTAGAGAAAGGTACAATAGAACTTTATTTTGTAAATACTGAATTTCAGTTGGCAGACTTGTTTACTAAAGCTTTGGATGAAAAGAGGTTTAACTTTCTTATCACCAAGCTTGGTATGCGAACTCTGAAAACTTGAAATAGTATTTTCAAACTTTATTTCTTTGTATATTTTCTTTCTACATTTGTTTTCTTTTTCAGTTTAATAAAGTGTGTTTCTTTGTTTGAGGGGGGGGTAAATAAATAAATAAAACAAAAAGAGGTCATTCAAGTTTTGGTACAAGATATTTTTGAGGGGGAGCTACTAACTACATAGGATTCATTTTTTTTACATGAATACCAAATTTCTATTATCTGTTTTGTAGGTACTTCACATTTCGAGGGGGAGCTTATATGTGTATATATATAGTTTGGTATAAACACATATTTGAAAGATGAACAACTTTCGAGTATGAAAACAGTTTTTCATAATTGTTCAAATCACTTCTCTATTCTCAAAGTTTTTCATGAATCTAGAAGTGAATTTTCAATGTTTTCATATTGAGGAATTGACGCATGTTTTTCTAAACCGCGTGTTTCCAAAGATTAATACTTGTGTATTATCTTTTCTTATACTGTTTAAGTATTCATACACATTGGTTTATGTTCTTTTTGTTTAGTTATTACCATGTCTCTAAAACGATCCAATTATTCGATGGTAATACACTCGTTTGAAATTCCAATTTGCGTCTAAGCGTTCGTTTGATCAGTCTGATACACCTTGTTTCATAAAGATATATCTATATATCGTTCATATAGATATTTTCCTATCTTTTTGAACCATTCCTTTTGATCATACCATCTGATGAAACAGTTTTCTCAAACAATTCTTTGTTTTTAATGTGCATTCAATATCTATAATTGTTTGGAGATATCTTTTTGCTTATGTATTGTTTCTATACATCTTTTGAGCAAATTTTATCAAAGGCTATATGATTCAACCGATGAATCATCGATTTTTCTTGGTTAGGAAACATATTTCACGGGGAGTGAGGTTATTAAACTTCTATGGACTGCCAGTGCCGGTAGCCCTACCCAAGAAGTTATCCTTGAGAGAAATGAGGGGTGAAGGGTCTCAATCAAAGAGTGGGGGAGATAACTCATCCGGTTGGGTTATTCTCATAGTGTTAGAACGGAAAAATGGAATAAGAGAGCTTGGTTAGAAGTGCGGATGATTAAAAGAATTGGAGGGTGTGAGAACAGAGTTAAAAGAAACTTAAAACTCTGCACCAACCATTTCTAAGCCGGGTAACCACATAATCTATCGGTTTACGTTCTTTGGTGACTGATATTGAATTAAGGCAAAGCCCAATGCCGACTCTCGATTAAACCCCACCAGCTACTCATTTTCTTCTCAACAAGAAAATGTTTCAATTCAGCACGGGGACACAACATATAATCTATCAGATTTTCATTCAGAAAGTCGATATTGAAAAAGAAGGAAGCTGTCTTGCCTTCGAACTTCATTTCTTGCACATCGAGTCAGTGAATATGTTTTTCACTATGTTGAGCCTTTTAAAGCATTTTATGCTATTTCTTTCAACACTTTGCACACAAGGAAATTTGTTTCTTTGTCGGAACATTCATAGAAATACACCGGTATTTCAATGATTGAATGGAAGTCCTGGGGGGTGAACGTCAATAAAGCCCTTTCTACAGTACATCCGTTGTACTAAGTGGCTTTGTGCTACTTACAGGCGTTTTAACTGTTTCATGTGTTGATTCAGGGTTACCACTCTATGTCTGAATTTGAAAAGATTCGGATAACTTTTGCAATTGACGGATGGTTTACATTTTTGGATGGTGGTTCGGGAGGAAACGGATGGTGACTGATCAGACTGTTTCTAATGTTTTGGTTGATATGGGGATTCAAGATTAATCATTTCTACGTTGTGATTTGATGATAAACTTGTTTTTCATCAAATAGGGGGAGAAAGAAAGCGAAATGGGGAGAAAGAAAGAGAAATGATAAAGTTTTGATATGATAAAGAAAGAAAGCGAAATACATGTGATGTTTGTATATGGTGAAGTGCTTGAGAAATGTTCAAATTTAGTGAATGTTTTGGTGATTCAAAGAGTGAAGAAAGATGGTTCTTCAACGTACTTGAAGATATTTTATTCAAAGTTCAAGTTGAGTTCTGAAGAGACTTTGTGCTTAAGTGAAAGATCAAGATGAAAAGTTTTATCAAGATAATCATGTTGTCAAAGTTTTGATTATTTGAAGACATTGGAGAAAGGTCAAGTGAAGACTGAAGATTTCCAAGTTGTTGGTTCTGGATGATGAGAAAAGAATTTGAAGTTTTATGGAGAAAAAGAGATGAGTTATTTTCTGAAGGTTGATTGGATGAAAATATCTGGAGATTGATACTTAAGTGATAATCAGTTGGTGAATTCTGATTCAAGCTGAGTTTATTGAAGGTGTATACTTCAAAGGAGATAACTCGATTTTGCGGATAAAGGGGAGTTTGTTTACTTTGAAAAGGTTGAGAAATTTTTCTGAAGAACGTTGATGATTTTTAAAGACAAAAGGTTCTCAAGTTGAATTCAAGTTGGTTATCTGTATTTCGTGAAGATTTCTGATGCTGAAAAGTGTTGTTCGTTGATGATTTTGATAAAGTGAAGATTGAGAAGATTGTATATGTTTACAAGTTTTGTGATAGTTGGTTATTTCCAACTTGAATACAAAGGGGGGATTGTTAGGGTTAAAAATATAGTTGTATTCAAGTTTGGTTTATATTTTGTATTTTGAGTAAAGTTGAGGGGAGCTTAGTGTAAATACCCTAGGGGTATAAAAGCTTTTGTGTTAGTTAGATTTAGGAGGATTCGTATTGTCAGATCAAGTGATTGTTAGAGGAGAGAGAAAGTTAAGAGTGTGTATTGTGTTCATATTCTTCATATATAATAAAAGTGAGATTTGTGATTGAATTGAAGCTTCTTAATCATGGTGGATTGATATTCAGATCTATCAGTAATTGATATATGTAATAAGAGTACACCAAGAATTAAACCAAATGTGTTAACATAATCGGAAACATATGAGATTAAATGTTTAGATTTGTAAAATAACCACTTTTACCTTATAGTGTTTATTTTCACGATTTTTATAGTCCAACATCACATATTTAACTTCAAAAATTAAAATATTCACAATCTAATACGACATTATAGTGCGATCAAAATCACCAATTTGTTGAACATACTTGCACAAATGTGATGAAAATCACGAACCAAACCTATATAAAACCATATTGTGGTTAAAATCACAAAACAAAATGCATAAAACTATTATGCGATCCAAACCACAACATCACATATTTAACTTGAAAAATTAAAATATTCACAACCTAATACGACATTATAGTGCGATCAGAATCACCAAATTGTCGAACATACTTGCACAAATGTGATGAAAATCACGAACCAAACATAGAACCATATTGTGATTAGAATCACAAAACAAAATGCATAAAACTATTATGCTATCCAAACCACAAAACAAACACACATGAAATTACGGTGCTATAAATCCTAAAAATTACGTAAATAAAATCCTTATCTTAGATCATAAGACAAATGGTGATCATAAACATAATCTTACCTTATAACCGCAAAATCCCAAAACGAAACCTGACAAATCTGAATACATTGACAATTTGAATGATTTGTGTTCAAATAACCTACATAAATATTTGTAGAAGCAAAATAAACTGTCAACAACAAATTAATATGTATAAATTAGGAAATACCAAAGAAAGTAATTGAGACTAATTAGAGATTATGAATTTGAGAGGTGAATAAGAAAGAAATATATGTATATATATATATATGAGGGCACAAGAAGATGGAGAGGTTAAGAATAACTCTTAGTATTTATGATGGTGGTAACTTTAAGGACTCACAAATCATATGATATATACTATTAACTTGGACGAAATCAAAACTGAAAAGTAATTAATAGGTAATTATTAGAGAGATAGAGAAAAAGGAAGCCAAAAAGGTTATTGGTATGTTATCTTGAATTGCAAGCATGTAAGTTACAAAAAAGTCCTTGTTAACAATGAAACAAACATCAATACATAAGGGTAAAAAAGTCTTTACAATCTTAAACATTTAAAAAAAATCAAAATTCTAGAAAAAAAGAAAAATAGTAATGGAGCCTTGTCATGATGCCAAGTCATTCTCTTTGGTTCTTCCTTTAATATATATAAATGATATTGATGATTCCCTTTTGTCTCTTTTGTGTTATCTCCTAAAAAGTTTGGGGAACATGAATATTGTTTACTTTTATATGCTTTCCCTTCCTTTCCTTTGTTTTCCTTTGTAAAAATGAGTTTTGAAAACACGATGTAACAGAATTAGGGGGCGTTTGGCTTACAAGAATCAAACGAAAGCTAAAGGAATTGGAATGACCAATTCCATTGACCAAATTACAGTCAAGCGTTTGGTTTACCTCTAGAATGAAATTGAATTTCATGCATTTCACCATTCATGAATTTAGTCATTCCATCACAACTGAGAATAAATTCAATTTCATTCTATCTCATTTACTCAAAAAGACAACCATTCCTATATTCCCAATCGGATTTACCAACCACATGCGACTCTACGGTGTTGAACCACCATTGACTACCAACGACCTGAACCACCGCCGATCAACACCGACCTAAACCGTTACCGACTACCATTGTTCTGAACCACCGACAACTACCACCATTACGAACCATCAATGACCACGACCAGTCTCAACAACCAACGACCACTACCGTGTTGAACCACCATCGACCAACACCAACCTGAACCACTGCTGACCACCAGCCACCGACCACCTTCATCGACCACCATGGATCTGACCACCACTGTTCAGAACCATCGGCGACCACCACTTTTACCAACCACCAACGTCAACCACATTGACTAACTCTATGCCAGCAGCCGCGGTAATACAAAGGAACACACTTGTTCCACTTTATTTTACTTTATTCTCAAATAAGTGTTATGCCAAACATAGAACATTCATGTATATTCCGACATGTCTTGTCCAAGTACCCTCATTTCATCATGATAATGTTATGTCACCAACAATAACTTTTTTGTAAATATCTTTTTATAAAACATGTAAATCAAAATCATTTATAACAAAAAGGCTTTACAATAGGAGATATTTGACTTAAATGCTAACTCTTCGAATAGGCAGTTGCCTTCCAACTTTTGTCCAACATAAATGCCTACACACATATACCACGGCTTAAATGACAGTACAAGGCTCTAGCATGCCATTTTCCTTTGTCCAATGTTCGAATGTTTTGACTCTAACATGCATGTTATTTCAACATATAGACCTTAGTAGTTCACGGTTAAGTGAATAATACCATTTAACAACAACATTTCAACTTGAAACTTTTTTTGGATAAGGTTCATCTAGACTTCGTCTAGACTACATCATTGGCAATTTGATACTAAAACTAAATTCGACCGTCTGAGACTAAGCCTGGCCACAAGATGTGTACGAGAGGATTTGAACCTGGGTGAATGGGATACCATTAGGGGTGTAAGTGAGCCGAGCTGTTCGTGAGCTACTCGGGATCGACTCGTTAAAAGCTCAACTCGAGCTCGAGTTAAACGAGCCCGAGCCGATGTAACACCCGGAATTTTGTAAACTCGAACTTATTTGATAAAGGTAAGTAATAGAAATTCAATTAAATATAACGCCTTATTTCCCAAAGTTAATCATTAGCTCGTATTTAAGTTCATAGGTTGAGTTGAGTATTTAACTTATTAGTTTCGGGGCGAAAAAGTAAATACCCGAAATAGGGGGGTTATAGTGAAACTAGTTCACCAACTAGTTGAAACCCTTCCCCCTCATTTCCTTTCATTGTGTGTGTTTGTGTTTGAAGAGAGGAAAAGGGAGAAAAGAGGGAAAAGAGGGTTTTGAAGAAGATTTGTGAACCAAGAGAGAGATCGAGCACTAGAGGTGAAACCAAACCGTGAAGTGTAGTTGAGATCTTATTCCTAACGAAAGGTACCGTTTAATTTACGTTAATTTCGTGGTTTAGTCTAGATTTAGAGTCTTGAAAGCTAGGGTTTATAATTGGGGAAAAACCATAGATCTTGATGATTATCGGTGTTTTTCGAGTTTGGTTGTTAGTTATCATGTTATGTTGTCGTAGGATCGTTCATAAACATTCAAAGGGTGTTTTGGAAGTCAAAATCGAGTTTTGGATGAGTTTGGTGGGTGTTTGCAAAATCA
>CM058044.1:51598198-51623900 GCA_030169165.1 Centaurea solstitialis | reverse complement strand
TATCACGCCCAAAGGCCCATAAGTAGGTCAGAACGGGCCTGTACACTAAGGGGCCGTTTGTTTTCTTAAGTGGTGCTGAAGACTGAAATCTGTTTCCACTTCTGAATTTTAAGTGATGTACTGAAAGACTGAATCTGAATCTTATAAAACTGTTTGTTTTTTATGTAAACATCAGACATCTTGAATCTGATTTTAAGTACAACTTTAATTAAAATGAAATTTCGATTTTGTATCGAATCATTTTGTAAATTAAATTATCAAACATCAAAACCCAATTTCATGAATATCAATTAGATCAACCTGTTTTTTCCCAACCCCTCTTTTATCATCATCTTCTCAATCTATTTCTTGAAAAAACCTCCATTAATGGAAGCCATCATCTTTCTCACAAATCTCCCTTTAATCTCACCCACAAATCTATCACTTTCTAAATCTCTGCGCAATGGAGAACAAGTCTTTCAACAAGAACTCAAAAACCCACCACCACCGGCAAGAAAACCCACCACCATCGACACCACGACGACCACCCACCACCACCGGCAAGAAAACCCATCACCACCGACATTGCGACGACCACCCACCAGCATTGGCAAGAAAACCCACCACCACCGACATCAAGACGACCACCGCCCACCACCACCGACATCACGACCACCACCCACACCAGCAGCCATGAGAACCCCGGTGGTTTCTACTTCAAAAATAGAAAAAATAAAACCTAGATGTGGTGGAAAGGGTCTCAAAGATTTCTACAAGAAAAAACCACCATTGATGATGGTTGAAGAAATGGTGGAAAAAAAAGTGGGTAGAAATATTGAAAAGAGTGCAGGTGATAGATAAAAGCAAAAAGGGAAAAAAGTGTTAACCTACTCACTTGTTCGGTCAGATGATAAAAAGTGAAAGTTGCACTTAATGGGGAAAAAAAACAAACAGCCTTAATTTCAATTTCACTGACCGAATCAGTGATAATTGAACATTAAGTACTGAAATACAAAAAACAAACAGCACCTAAACCGACCGGTTCAATCCGGTTCAAAAAACTCCATAAAACCGGTCACAATTGACCCGGTCCTTTCACCGGTTCCCGGTTCGACGGGTTCGACCGGACCTGTTCAACAGGTTTTTAAAACATTGGTTGTGTCTGTAAATCACCAAAGCAATGCGTTTGGATAACCTATTAAATGTGGTGTAGCCAAGTTAATTGCACTAATTTTCCTTAAAATGAAGTAATTTTCTGTGTACACATCAATTAATCTTCGACCATTAATACTATTTTGCCAAAAAATATTGTGTTTTACACCAAATTTGTTAATATTTTTATATCCCAATTCATCTACTATTAAAAAGTGGCCAAAAGCAAAAGCATATGATTAAAAAGGTTGTTAATATTAGAAACTTGAATATGTTATGTCAAGTTTGATGTTTTAATGTTCACAAAAGTATGAAGTGGTGCGAAATTATGGAAAAAAATGGGTTTGAAGTAAAATAATGTTTATTAAAGATAATATATTAAAATCCGGACACCAAAATCCAAACTCTTAGGCCATCCTTAGCCATACCAACCATACCACCCATTTCTGCTGCCACATCAGCTGCCACATCAGCTTTACCACTACCCTACCAATTCCATACCTTTCATCCTTAACCATACCACTCATACCCCTCATTTTATTTTATTTTTTTTCTAAAATATATCTAAAATACAAATTAAAATTCAAATTTAAAATACATTAAAATTAAAACAACTAAAATTAAAATTCAAATTTAAAATACATTAAATTAAAATAACTAAAATTAAAATTAAAACAATTAAAATTAAAATAAACTAAAATTAAAATTACACTAAAAATAAAATTTCGGTCACCAATATTTTTGCCACCCATATCTTTCGGCTATGATTTCCTTCTCTTGCAACATGATTTGCAATTGTATACCCGTGAGATGCTCGTGCGGTTCCATGAACGTTTTTAAGTCTACCGTTCGTTGCCGGTTGTTAATCGATCCCATAATCGAACCCACGTTGGTCGCGATGGCCTCTAAAGAGTTCGCGATGTTCGACACGCTTTCGCTTGACGCGGCCGTATTGGAAGACCCCGCACGTCTCGCGGCGTTTCGACCCATCGGTCGTGGCCGCTCGGTTGGGGAGGGGATGTCATCATTGCCGACGTTCACATGGTGAGTACGAGCGTCGGATTCGCCGGGGGAGTCGGTTGGGGTTTCGGACGTCTTTGACCGTTTATATGTGGGTGCACGGATGTTTTTTGGGTCTTGCATCCTAACGTAATCGAACTTCGGACAGTCTTTGACTTGTCTCCAAGCGTGTTCGTGCGTGAAAGCCTTGTGGTACTCGGAGTGGAATCGGTCCTTAGCTCGATTAAGAAGGTCAATGTCGGTTTCGCCACTTCGTCTATAGTTCGATGGATTATTGTAAACACATGCGAACTTGGCGACGGTAGATAAGAGCATTTTTGCCTTGGTCGGAATGGCGTCTCCGGAGCGGACGTTGAAGTCGTAATGCATGCGTTTGTCGAAGTCCGCTTTAATCGCCCCCCAAAAGTTATCTACTATCCAAAACGAAAAAATTAAAACCACATTAGAAAAAAATTAAAACAAAATTATTAGGTTTTTTATATACCTTTATTTCGATAGTTACCTATTGTTGAGTCCTCCGAAATTGTGACCCATGATCTTGCCAAAGCTATCTCCTCGTCCAACGACCACGGTTTACACGGCGCTTTACCCGTGCTTGGATTCTCACTCGTGTCCGTAGCCGGAGCCTTACCCTTGCGTTTGTATTTACGTTTGGTTTGTGATGGTTCTTGCGGCGGCGGCGGCGGTGACGGCATTGGTTGGGTTTCGGGTACCGTGTCGTCTATATCGTCGTCGTCGAGATTGATGTTATCGTCTCGTATATCCCACACTCCCGGCGGCGATGGGTTGACGTGTTGCTCACCGGAAGGTTGGGGTACCGTAGGCCATGTATGTTGCGCAAGCAAATGAGCATAAGCCCAATCTTGCGGGAATCCCCATCCCTCGACCCCAATCGGCCTCATCATTTGGGGTCGGTAGCCAACCGGTGGAGGTGTTGGAGACGTTTGGGTAGTCGGTACCGAAACATTTGGTACCGACTTACCACGCCTTGACCCGGAACCGGACCCTTGTTTATCCATGGAAGAGTAAAGAGTAAAAGGATGAATAGAGTGTATAGAATGTAGAAGTGTAGAAGAGAATGTAGGAGAAGGTGTAGAGGTAAAAAAAATGGTATATAAAAGTTTGTATTTATAGTTGGTAAAAAGAAAAAAAAAAAAGTAAAAAAAAAAAATAAAAAAAATTAGCCGTTACATAGCCGTTGGGCGGGGGGGGGGGGGGGGGGGGGGGGGGGGCGGGGCGTTTTCTCAATCGGTAACCGGGTACCGACCATCATCCCTACCGGTCCGGTACCGGCCATCCACGACGGTGTTCACCGTCGGTAGTGGCGGTACCGGGTGCACATGCCGGACGCGCTAAGGATGGCCTTACACCAAATTTTGCACCATTTCATGTCAATGCATCTTGCACCAATTTGGTGGTGTTGAATAGTGTACATCAAGTTGGTGCTGAATTGGTTATAAAGTTTGTTAGTATTAACTACTGAAAACAAGATTATGATCGATCGATGAAGATGATTTTTGACAGGTTTTTGTAATTAGTCATAGTGCAACAATGGCCACTGATCTAAAAATGACAGTCTTACTTGATAAGGAATGAGAATCTTAGAGGGTGAAATCGAAGTGATTATTGGGTCACTTATCTTACTGAGAACCTTACAGTGTCATGTGGCAAGAATCGAGAATCTTGCCAGGTAAGTGCTTGCTGGTTCGGATGGAAATAGCAAGTATCAAGAATAAAAGAAAGGATCTTACCATCCATGTAGCTTAGTGTACGTTTCATAATCAAACTACTAGAGGTATTCCGTAAACATTAAAGCAATTAATTAAATTAAACTGTCCGCAATCCCTTGCAAATTATTGATGGATTATTGAAGTATGACATTTATAAAATATTTAAAACCATAAATTAAATTAAGTTAAACTGTTGATAATCCTTGCAAATTACTAAGAGCAACTCCAATGCCCTCTAAAAACATTAATAACACCAATTTAGCAATCTAACCATACTCTAGACTTAAAAAAATGCCCTCTAAAAACATTAATAACACCAATTTAGCAATCTAAACATACTCTAGACTTAAAAAAAGAAATGGTGTAGGAAGACAGAAAAAGTGCTTTGGCCTCCAAATTTGGAGGTCAAAATCCACACTCTATTTTTTGTGGTGAGACCAACATTTTACCAACAGAGATTGTTACATAATATAAAACAATACTTTAAATAATAGTTAAATCAGAACTCTAGATCCTTTGGAACGTAAGTATTAAAACAATAAATATGTTATCTTATTTTGCGAAATACATATGAAATTGTAAACTTCATACCAAATGTTATGTATTTTTTGAAAACATGCAAATTTGAAATAAAAGAGATCTCATAAAGCATGGGTCATTTCATCAATACTACATAGATACTATTACGGGAATTGTTTTATTTCCTTCTTTTGATTTGCAAAGTTTGAAATGAATTTGAATTGTATTATTTTTAAAAAGCTATTAAAGAGATAAAAAAACAAAAAATTTAACTTTCATCTACTAAATTATTAGATAAATTCTTTTTTTTTTTCCAGATAATTAAACCAAAACTAAGATTGAAATAGATATGATATTGAAAACCACCACCTCCATTGCATTCCCTTTTAATCAAAAAGATCAAATTTGGACTATAAAAAGGATTGGATTAGATTTGAAATTGAAAACCACCCAACTGCATTGCATTTCTAGGACATCAAAGACCTTTATGGAGCAATTAGTTTTCAGGGAAATCAAAAGACCTTTATGGAGCAATTAGTTTTTAAAATGAAATTTGATTGAAATAGAATCTATAAAATGAAATTCATTGAACTAGAATCTATAAAAGGAATTTGAGATATTTGAATTAAAATGATACTACATGGACTTTGACCAACCACTTTGTTAGTAGAAATTCTTTGTTACCAACAAAGCGGTTTCTCTCAATGAATGATAAAATTCTTCAAAGGAATTCAAAAGATTTCTCAATTATCATTCCAAAATTTATAAAATTCACAATTTTAAATTCAAAAGTTCTACCCTATGTTCTACAAAAACTCCAAAATATCTTTTGAAAAAGGAAAAATTACCATTTTTACCAATATACTATTCATCTTTTTCTATTTTTACCAACCTTCTTTAATTTTTACCAATTACATCATTAAACTATCAAAATTTTTTCAATAAAGCCATTGTGTAGTTTTTTTCTCAATAGTTTCTACCCCAAATTAATAGTAAATTACATTTTTGGCCCCTATGGTTAATACTCATTATCAACTTTGATCATTTTTTTAAACCTAATTACAATTTTGGTAATCATGGTTATAATAATTTTCCCATAATACTTTTACCTTTAATTGGTTCATATTTTCAGAGATTACAAAATTAACTATATCATTTTTTTAAACAGCCAAAACTTTATTACCAATTTACCACAAACAAAGATTTACACAACAAAATACAAAGCCAATAACGCAAGACCTAGTACAGAGAGAGACAAACACAGTAGATTACTAGCCTCCCTAATACAAATAGATTATATCATTGAAATAATTTGTACATATAATAATTTATTTATTTATTATTTATCTCTTGTAAATATTTAAATTTAAGATTTTTTTATAGAAAAGATATAATAAAAAGTTATTTCTCATTCATGATGATAATATTTTTGAGGATTCATTTGCATTTTGAACTGTTACCACTTTTTTAGGATTTCCAATTTGGAGAATACATTAAAGCAAATGTTTACCTAAAACCCCAAATTTGAAAGATAAATTCTTTTATCTCTCGTTCGTTTCGATATAAAAGTCGCTTTTATTTTTAGCTTGAATATACGCCAATTTAGAGCCAATATGTCTTTAGAAACCACACCCCATTGACTAGAAGCTTAAAAATAATTTTATCAAAAGATTAAAGTTGTATCTTAAATCATTTATCTGCATATTTTGGCCCCCATCAGAGTTTTATGTTAAAATTGGGGGTGAGCATAACCGGGTACCTGGCTTTTTTTATGGAACCGACGGATCCTGGAATATAGGAACCGGAACCGGTTAGAGCGGTTCTTAATTTTTTGGAACCGGTTCCGATACCGGGTGCCCGGTGACCTATTTTTTTAGTTTTTTTTCAAACATTGCATACATTATAAATGTAATAAAACCCCAAGTTTAACGAATACATATGACAAAGTATAAAGTACCAACTTAAAAACATAATAATCCGATAAAAAATGCTCGTAAAGTCTTAACAATAAATACAAAAAATGGCGAAAAAGTAATCTATTTAAAATATAAAAAATATATATTTAAAAATACCGGGTACCCGCCGGGTAACGGTTCCAAAATTTTGAGAACCGAAACCGAAACCGGTTTTGACCGGTTCCCTATTTTAGGAACCGGAACCACTGACACCGGTTCCGGTTCTAAAAGCGGGTACCCGCTTTTTATGCTCACCCTAGTTAAAATGTAACACCCGAGATTTTGTAAACTCGAACCTATCTGATAAAAATAAATAATAGAAACTCGATTGGATATAACGCCTCAATTCCCAAAGTAAATTAGTAGCACGTATTTAAATTCATTGGTCGAGTCGAGAACTTGACTTATCAGTTTTGGGGCGAAAGGGGTAATTACCTGAATTGAAAGGGGGTTGTAAGGTAACTAGTCACCAACTAGTTATAACCTTATCCCTTTCTTCTCTTTTCATTGTGTGTTGTGTTTGAAGAGAGAAAAGAGAGAAAGGAAGGGTTTGGAAGAAGATTCAAGAACCCGAGAAGGAATCGAGCTTAGGAGGCGAAATCAAACCGTGAAGTGTTGTTAGAATCGAGTTCCTAACGAAATGTATGGTTTACTTCGTGTTAATTTCGTGTTCTAGTCGAGAATTAGAGTCTTGAAAGTTAGGGTTTATAATTGGGGAAAAACCATGGATCTTGATGATTATTGGTGTTTTTCGAGTTGGTTGTTAACTTATCATGTTATATCATAGTAGGATCGTTCATAAACATTCGTAGGTTGTTTTGGGAGTCAAAATTGAGTTTTGGATGAGTTTTGGAATGATTTAGCAAAACAGCCCGCGGGATAGTGCAGGTCAGGCAAACCCCGCGACCTAGGCCCGCGACCTGAAGTCGCGCGGCTAGGTCGCGCAAGTCCATGTTCGCGCGACGAACATTTTTCGTTTCCGATTCTTTTTGGGTTTTGGCTTTGGGCTTTCCTTAAGGGTTATATTAGATAATGTTTGGTGGATTTTGGGAGCCATTGAGATAGTCTAGCCTAGCTTTAGACTAGTGTTTCGGTTGTGAACTGTAAGAGTCGTTTTTTAGAGTTTTACTTATGCATACCATGACATGATTGTGTAGGTGCTATCTTGTGACGTATCTAGCTATCTAATCCACATTCGATTGTGAATTAGACCAAGGTGAGTTGCTAAACCCCTTTTGTTAAAACTGAGAGCGCATCACCTTAACTGATCTATATACCTTGCTTGAATGACTGTCTACATGGAATTGCTTGTTGTATGCTACCTCGTACGAGTTATATTCTTATGGTCATATGATGAATGTATGCATGATAATTGTATGTATTGAATTATGCCATGGAATGATGCGAAGGGCTTGAGACCCTCGATTAACGCCTATGATAGGTTGAGATGAACGTATGAGTCTTTCTAGGCAGTACACACATGCCTCCGAAGGTGCCATGATAGAAATGGCATTGAGGTTGATTAAATGTAAATAACATGGACGATCCAACGCAATGTGTCCACACCCAATAGTCTTGGGAGGTCCTGAAATAGGGACGCACCTATGTCGCCGGCTTCCGGGTGGCTCCGAGATGCGCGGGCCTCGGAAGGTGTCATAGTTGAAATGGCATCGAGGTATTGGGAAACAACGAATGTAGGGGAATTGGTTTGGTGGAAATGGGTCGCTCCCATTGTTTCCGAAGATAATAATAAACCAGTTTAACATGCTACTTCCGTCGTTTGTATGATATTGTATATTCGCATGCCTTAACGTATTTTATTTGCATAGTGTCATTTATACAACTCACTAGGCTCCTTTAGCCTAACACTTGTTTGGTGTTGATGTGTCTCTCAGGTACTAGGGACGCGGTTCCCAAGTAGGAGCCGGAATTAAAGAGTGAGCTTTGGGGGATGGGTGAAGAGTCCGGTCCTTCAGACCGCGCGTGCATTGATAGATCCGACAACCCTTTTTGTAGTCTTTTTCCTAGATAGGATTTAGACTAGACGGTTGTCTAATTCTTTATTTAGAATTACAAACATTGTAATTATACACTACTTATACCCCTGTTTTTGGGAAGAGCTCGCGCCTTGGCGTACATTACTTTATCATCTTTCTATTTAAATGAAAGTTTTTGTTGACTCCAATTTTTGGGGTGTTACATAAAATTATAGTATTGGTTTGCATTTAGAGTATCTCTAGCAATTATTTTAAGATTAATCTATTATTTTAATTATTTTCAATAATGAAATTTAAATTATTCTATGATCTAATAAGACAACAATGAGAAATGACAAAAGAAAAGCTACAAGTATAGAAATAACCTTAAACTAACTAACCTTTATAATTAAATTTATTCAAATGGACTTAAACTAAAATAAAGAGGTAACCATGATTTACCAAAAAAATTAATTAGTTTAAAAGAGGGACGGAAGTTGATAATGAGTATTAACCATAGGGACCAAAAATCAATTTACTCTTAATTTGGGGTAGAAATTATTGAGAAAGAAACTAAACCTTGGCTTTATTGAAAAAAAATTGATAGTTTAATAATGTAATTGGTAAAAGTTAAAGAATGTTGGTAAAAATAGAAAAAAATGAATAGTATGTTGGTAAAAATGGCAATTTTCCCTTTGAAAAATTTTACATTAAATTTTTCATAAATAAACAGCAAAGCATTGTATTAAAAACTGGTTAAACCGACTCGATCAAACCGGTTGAACTAATTAATAGATCGATTCAATTGTGACCGGTTTTATGACATTTTAAGAATCGACATTTTAAGAATCGGATAGAACCGGTAGCTCAAACCGGTAAAAAACCGTTGACCAATTTTAAAAAACATTTAGTGTAAAACTTGTTGTTATTATTATTTTAATGTTTTCTTTATTAATGTAAAAGTTAGTGTAATATATATTTTAAATATTTTTAACTTATTGATATCAAATTGCTGGTTTTATAGATATATGAACGTAAAAAAAATAGAAAATGCTTGGAACCGGTTGAACGGGTGGAACCATGAATCGATCATCACACATGTTCAACTAAAAAACCAGTTTTTAAAACATTGCAACAGAGTAAAATGTAGATAATAAAAACAAAAACTAGAAAGCAATCTATGTGTAGATGGAGGATGTTTAATGTTTTAAAGGCTCAGTCCCTTAGATGTTCATAATTATGCGATCATGCTCGCAAATCATTACAGGTCTGTGTTATTATTCACTCATCACCGCCAAATCCAATCATCATCCTCCAAAATCCGATTAAAAGAATTTAAAATCATCAAAACAATAAGGTAATCAACGGTATCGTATGTGTATAAATGTAGCTGTACTAGTGTATATATCTCAATCGAATGAGATTTAGAAAGAAATTTAGAACAGCACGCTTGATTTTGCTTCTAGGGAACGAGTCGGGCAGAAACTGATTAAATTCACGCCGACCAGATAGCGAAGCCTTTTTTATCTATCTATCTATATATCAGACACACAATTATTATAAGCTAACAACAATTACACACTTTCAATGGCTGAATCTAGAATTATCACATAAACCCTAAAACCCTGATTGGACTTATTGGAGATGGGGGATGAAGAAGACAATGAGTTTTGAGTTTATGTAGACAGGTACGGCCTGAGATGGACGGCTAAGATTTTAACGTGTCTTTTAAACCCTAGTTCTTTCTGGTGCTAGGCTTTGTTAACATTAGGCCCAATCATAATTTGGGCCTGTGATGTAAATTTTTTCTTAGTCTTGAAGTAATTATTTAAGATTTTGTATAGGATTGTGTAAAAAGTTGAGTTGATACCACAAACCTGAGAAATGGATTTGAACCATTGATCAATTTTAATTTTAAGTTCATCCAAGAATTGGGCTCGGTGCGAAGATTGATCCGGTGCACAAGGGCGAATTTACATTATGCAAATTTTCCATTTTTATTATTAGTTACATAGAACTTTTTTTTTGGACCTACTTTAAAAATTTAAAGAAACTATCTTAAAAATTTATTTTGCAGCTTAAAGAAAACAAAGAGTTTGGTGGCATGTTGGAAAACCCCTTGTGTTCTCTGGCTTTAATGTTTGATTTTTAATTTTAATGATCCAACCGACAAAAGTATAGTTGACACATTTATTTCTTTCAGCTAAACTTATTTAGGGAACCATGTAGTTTGTGTTCTAGATTTGCCACTACCAGTGCATCTCATCCGAATGTGCATCCAACGATTGATAACTCAACTTCTCAGCGAAATCCAATCCAATCCATATACATAGAAGATGAGAAGGGAGATCATGCGAAAATTTAAGGCCAAGATCACATATCTAATTATATATAATCAAACAATCCAAACTTAAAAGATGTAAGCGACTTGGTGACAACTTTTGTAATAAACTGCCAAATACACATATACATGAGGAGAATCTAGTATATGATTACAAAATGGTTCCTGTGGCATTGGCAAAAAACAAAGGTAACGTGTCGCAACTAAAGGAGCTCTCTCCTGGGTACTTACACGTACACCTATATATATTTCATGTAAAATCTAAAATCAAATATAACATATGAAAATTTTATTTAGATGACAGTATTTTTTGTATTGTACCTATATTATAAATAAATAAATAAAAATGGTGCAATTATTCTATATGAGGAAGGTTCAAACGAGAATGACATCAATTTAAAAGAATACGAGAATGAATCTCAACCAATCATCTCAGCCCAATCATATATGAGAATGACTTTTGTGTACAAAATTATATATGATTAACAAAGGAAAAATAATGTATGTACAAAATCATATATGATTCATATAGTAAATCATATAGAAAATCACATGTGATTAACAACGTGCGCGACTTGCCTCGCGACCAGAGGTCGCGCGTGTCCTTTTTTTTTTGTGTACAAAATCATATATGATTAACAAAGGAAAAGTTCAGGTATGTACAAAATCATATATGATTCATATAGTAAATCATATAGAAAATCACATGTGATTAACAACGTCGCGACTTGCGCAACTTACCCTGCGACCAGAGGTCACGCGTGTCCTTTTTTTTTCATCAAAACTCGAATTGAATGGCTGAGATTGCTTCTCGTATTATCTTAAAAAGATGTCATTCTCGTTTGAACCTCTTTCTATATATCATGTATATGAGGTTTAAACGAGAAACATATCAATTTAAGAGAACGTGAGAACTAATCTCAGCCATTCATCAAGTCAGCAAAGGCGGCTTTGACCAGTCCCCCATTTAATAATCTCTACCCTTCCATGAATCGCGTCAATTCTTCGTGATCACGTCCACCGTAACCGCAAGATGAGTGATTAAGATTGCTTTTCACGTTCTCTTTAAACTGTGATTCTTCTCGCATGAACCTTTATCTCTCTCTATATATAAATGGGTACAAAAGATGATTGATATATATTTTAGGAAGTAGTTGTAGTAGGGGAAGGAAGGAAGGAAGAAAGGCATGTGTGGAATATTGGCGGTGTTGGGTTGCTCCGATGACTCCCAGGCCAAAAGGGCTCGGGTACTCGAGCTATCTCGCAGGCAACCTTCTTTTATTCCTCCTATTTCTTCTATATTTTTATTTCTTATAAGAAAAAGATTTAAAAATATTCAACAAATTATTATATTATGCCATTATGGATTGTTAACCTATTCTTTTTTAATGAAAAGTCATTTTTAGAATAATATAGCTTTTAATCTATTCTTTTAAATGAAGAAGTTGTTAATTTCTTTTTTAATTTTGGTTGATTAAATGGTTAAACAATTTATTTTAAATAAATTATTTATCAAAAATTTAAAAACTACTTATCTACATCTTTTTTAATAAAAGTAAAAAAGGATTGTAACTAAAAGAAGATTTTGAAATAAAAACACATTATATAGATTTCACTTAAAAGAATGGAAGTAGCAAATTTTTATAAATTTAATATTTTATTTTATTGAAAAAATTGTTTATAGACTAATCATTTAAATTAATAACATTTAATAGTTTTTTTTCGTTTAAAAAGTAGTTAAAGGACTTAATCATTTAAAATAAAAAAGATTAATATTTTTTATTTAACAAAATAATTTAATGACTTAATCATTTAGAATAATTTAGTTCGTTGGTTTTTTTAAAACTCATTTTATATAATTAATATTGTAATCCATTTTGTAAGGAAGTTAAAAATAAATAGTTCAATGACTTAAGTTAAAATTATGGAAGTCTAACGAATTTTCTTATCAAAAAAATAGTTTAGAGATTTAATCATTTAAGATTAGATAGTTGATTGGGGTTTAAACTTTCCGTAAATATATAACTAAAGAAAATGTAAAAGTTGTCTACCAATGTTGTGGTGGAGTGGATAAGGCTTTGGAGGTTCATAGCGCCCGACTCGGGTTCGAATCTTCCATGCGCAACCTATGGACATTTACAAAGGGGGCATGCTTTAGCCCTGATCTTACCAGAGATTAGTTGGGCCATAGGCTCGGACACCCTTCAAAATTATAGTTGTTGGTTTGGACACCTACAATCATTCAAAATGATCGAACAATTTAACTTAAATGTTATGTTATCGACTGTAATAATATAGGCTAAAACATCGTGGTCCCGACTGGAGCGGTCTTTACCAGCATGACGATTGCTTTATAGCTCATCAACGGCTAGCCATCGTCGATCCAGCTTCCGGTGATCAACCGCTCTACAACGAAGATAAAAGTATCGTTGTAGCGGTAAGTCGTCTAACTGTCCCATTTATGTTATTAGGGTTAAGGTTCACGTGAGACCAACATGCATGTTTTTATAAGACCGATGAGACCAAAATTTTACACTTGAAACTTCACAGCAAAACACTCTGAAGGTAAAAAAAAAATCCTATCGTTCACAGGATCTCACGAAAACAACTTGGTCTCATGTGATCTCAAATCTATGCCATTGTTCGTCAAAATTAAGTGATATATGGTTGATAATTTCGGTTTAAAATACAGGTAAACGGTGAGATATATAACCATGAGGATCTCCGTAGTCGTTTGCCCGATCATAAATTCAAAACCGGTAGCGATTGTGAAGTTATCACACATCTTGTGAGTACTTCTTTTTGTCCCTTAAGATCACGTCTCATAAAGTTTTTGTGCACGGTCTTGTATTTATTATAAGTTTCTTCTTAACGTAACTTATGGTCGGTATTCAAAATGCATACCTTAAAATATAAATACGTACCCTAGACTTTAACCAAATCTTATAAGAATTTTCTTTTAGATAATTGACAATATTCAGGTTTATGAACAAGTCAAGTCGTATCAGTTATTCGAGTTTAGGTCGATTTTTTTGGCCAAACTCCAGCTCGACTAACTATTTCACAGTAGGGCTCGAGCTCAAATACTTTTTCAATGTGTGAGCTCAAGCTCGTTACAGCGTACAGGCTCAAATGGATTAACTCGCTTATTGGCTCGACCTTAATAATATTTAGACTGCGATTATATGATTTCTGAACATATGAAATATTATATGTTTGGCTCGGGAAAAAAAATACATACTCAAATGGCTCGGCTTGCTTTGCTCGACTCAAAACTTTAATCGAGTTGAGTCAAACATTGGTGTTATGGAGCCGGACTCGTTAAGTTAAATGAGTTTTAGTGTGTGCTTGAGATTGACTTAGCTCATTAAAATCTCGACTAAATTAACTCCCCTAGATTTATGGGTTAAAAGATCATTGAATGAACTTTAATTTCCGATGTACATCTTGTAGTACGAGGAGCACGGAGAGAACTTTGTCGACATGCTAGACGGGATGTTCTCTTTTGTGTTACTCGATACGCATGACAACAGTTTCATTTCTGCCCGTGACGGTATTGGGATCACGCCGCTCTACATTGGTTGGGGACTCGAGGGTAATCGTTAAATGATTTCGTACATGTACATACGTCAGATTTTGATTCGATAACGCTAACTTCTGAATGTTTTTCTCTAACTAGGCTCGGTCTGGATTTCATCGGAAATGAAAGGGTTAAACGACGAATGTGAGCATTTCGAGGTGTTTCCACCGGGACACTTGTACTCGAGCAAAGTAGGTGGCTTTAAGAGGTGGTACAACCCTCCGTGGTTCTCGGAGACCATTCCATCGAATCCCTATGATCCTATTGCTCTAAGACACGCTCTAGAAGACGTAAGATTACATTTTAGCCCCTGACGTAAGATAGGATCTACCGGTAGCTTGGGTATTATAATTGTTCTCAAACACATGTTACCTTGAACTAGTAATGAAAGTATTGCGTAAACTGTTAGGCTGTGATCAAAAGGCTAATGACGGATGTACCCTTCGGAGTTCTCCTATCGGGAGGTTTGGACTCGTCGTTGGTCGCTTCGATTACGGCTCGTCATTTGTCCGGTACAAAGGCTGCCAAACAATGGGGAGCTCAACTTCATTCCTTTTCGATCGGTCTAGAGGTAATTAATTAACCTTAATCTCGATCGTCACTTAACTTTTAGCCATGAGGGTGCATTTTGTACCCAAAGCGGGATGGGAGACGACATTAAAAGAACTTGTTCCACGTTTGACGTGATATTAAACTGTGATAGGATGAGACTGAGTGTGATAAAAGTTCATTTTCTTTGCGTGGAGAAAAAGTAAGACCGGTTATTAAAATATTATTCATATTAAATTAAAAAAATTAAAACCATTAATAATACTTTCAACCATCTAACCCACTCTTGTCCGTCTAGCACTGTCCAGTCTTTTCCGTGTGGTACTTTGGACGGGTATACATCAAACCCAGACGTTCTTGGATGTGAACCTCTTTTTCAAACTATATAATATTTATATCCCACAAATACTTATATAAGTTCGATATTTGAGTCTTCGATAGGGTTCGCCGGATTTAAAGGCCGCAATAGAAGTAGGCGATTACTTGGGTACGGTTCATCACGAGCTTCACTTCAGTGTTCAGGTACGAGTTTATGCATCCCGATTGTCACACCGTATGCTATGATATCTAAGTGAACGTTGCTGAAAATTTGTATTCTTACTTGATTACAACACAGAAGGATGGTATTGATGCGATAGAAGATGTAATTTACCATATCGAAACATACGATGTGACAACGGTGAGGGCAAGCACTCCGATGTTTCTAATGGCACGTAAGATCAAGTCCATGGGAGTGAAAATGGTGATCTCGGGTGAAGGCGCCGATGAGATATTTGGTGGGTATTTGTACTTCCATAAGGCACCCAACAAGGAAGAGTTCCATCGCGAGACTTGTCGCAAGGTATTCGATTTACGTTATCATTTACTCAACATAGCACGCTTTCGCACAAACCGAGGTTTTTCACTGAAACAACTGTTTTACCCTGCGTTCAAGCTAGATATATGGGTTTGTTTGGTTTGGTTATTTAGTGATCGTAAAGCAAAGCAAAAAGATTCGTATTACGAGTATTGTTGGTAACATTTACGAGTATCTTAGATAAAAGCAATTCATTTGTATGATTGCTTGAGAGCGAACAAGTCGACATCCGCTTGGGGCTTGGAGGTCCGAGTGCCGTTTTTGGATAAAGAGTTCATCAACGTTGTAATGAGCATCGACCCCGAAATGAAGATGGTAAGAAATTGACTTCTCCATTGATCGAGACTTTCGACACCACCCTGTTTTTATGCCGACAACTAGGTCATGCACAACACTATAAAATAACAAGTATTTTTTTCTTCTTCATAGATTGATATCGAGAAAAACCGCATCGAAAAGTGGATTCTTCGAAGGGCTTTCGATGACGAAAATCATCCGTACTTGCCAAAGGTACCGAGTTTCTATCATCGATGTTGTATTTTTGGGAATTTGATCGCATCATAAAAGCTAATTCGCTTTTGCCGTGCAGCATATTTTGTATCGACAAAAAGAACAATTCAGCGATGGCGTTGGGTATAGCTGGATCGATGGACTAAAAGACCATGCCGCACTTCATGTAAAACGGCCTCCGATTTCTTTAAAAGTCGAGAACAAAAACTACTTATCGATTTTTTGAATCATCGTATTTGACTGTCGATCCAGGTGACCGATAAGATGATGCTTAACGCCACACATATATTTCCTCACAACACGCCAATGACGAAGGAAGCATACTACTATCGAATGATCTTCGAACGGTTTTTCCCTCAGGCACGTCCTTCGTGAACATATTACTTGTGTACCTTCCGCTCTGTCTAAAGTACCACGGTTGATCGATCTGATTGTTTTCTCCTGCTCGTTTCAGAATTCCGCGATCTTAACTGTGCCCGGTGGTGCAAGTGTGGCTTGCAGCACCGCTAAAGCTATCGAATGGGATGCTGCTTGGTCCAACCATCTTGATCCTTCCGGAAGGGCAGCTTTAGGAGTTCACCAATCGGATTACGAGCAGCTGCTCGCTCCTGACAAGAATACCACAAAGATTGTCGATAACGGGCCGAGGTCGAAAACGGAAAAAACCACCACCGAACTCACAATGCAAAGCTAGAATACAACGGTTTGTAACCAAATAACGTGTCAACTTTTCGTCGATCGACATGTATTAATAATAAATACTCGATTGTCAAAATGGTACATTTGGTCATCCGAAACCCTAATAAGTTACCTAACTCAAGATATCAAGTTTGTTATGATTTGTTCCGTTTGTCGGACACAAATCAAAAACTGTCTGTTACAAGTGTGGCAAGCCTGGTCACCTTGCAAGTGGAAACTTGCTTGAACAACGGACCGGGCCTAAAAGAACAATGCGGTGTAGAACAGTTGGTTCCACGTATCTGGCAAGCCCGGAAGGCACCAATGTGTGCAATCCGGGGTGTGGTCAGGGTTCGCCTTTTGACCGGTGCTTGTATCCCCGCTGTAGATCGATGGGTGGGCGTCTTTCCTCATGGCCGAAAGCGTCGTGATATCGAGAACGTAAACCGGAGTTTGCATTTGCCGGAGGACGGCGTCCACCACCTTCATCTCGTTCGGGTAGACGGCGGAGAAGGCTGAGGCGGTCACCGGAGCCGTCTCGCCGTAGCAGTTCTTGGTGGTGGTGGCGGCGCCTCCGCTCCATTCCGATGGGCTGCAAAGAAAATCCGGTTACATTAATTTTTTTGAACAGCAGATAACCCACACACGTCCCACACGAAGTCGATGAGGTATCAGAGATCCATACTGGAACCGGACTAATCCTCGGCGACCATGGACCGACCCGAAAGCCGTCCCATGGTTAGGGTACCGCCACATGCTACCCCATGAGTTGAACTCGGATAGACAAGAATGTCATTAACTGTCCCTCCTAAGAATGTTATCGATCGTTGGGCAAATGATAATGATGTTTTTGATAATTCCGTATATGATTAATTAGATATTATAAAATGTACAGCAGCACCCATGTGGCTGGTCACATGCACACACGTGTATACATATGGGTCCTACATCGTGGGTGGTCGAAATACAGTAGAGGAGGGTGCATACTCGTAGTGTGTGGGCGAGAAAGACTGGAAAAAGAGTCTGGTTTTGGTAGTGTCGATATTGGAATCGACCCATCGGCCCCACGTCCGTACGGCTGTTTCCATCGCAACCATCCGATCCATATCTTGATAAGTCGATCCACCGGATTCCATTACATCCCACCTGCACCGTATAATTTTCAAATAATTTACTCATGGTGTTGCAGGATAATTTTGTTGTTCTCTAGATAATAAACGTAATAACATTTTAAATAAGTTAATAAAATTTTAAAATAGATGATTTTAACCGGCGGTCAGTTACGGAGTAATACTAATTTTTTTTTCATCGGCATGTTGATGCAATGGAGTATCATCGTGCCACCATGGCATTAAGTCACGATGACCTAAGTTCGAAACTTCTCCAAGGAGAATAACCATCCCTAGCCTAGCCATCCAGTTTTCATTTAAAGGGCTTCAAGACATCAGCTGAGATTCGAATCCAGCATCTGTTCAGGGAAAATCTTCCACAATGGACTCCAGCATGAGTCGAACCTTTGACCTTCACTATATAGGAACTATAACCCATGCATTAGACCAACTAAGGTGGCCAATACAAATGGTGTAGATTTGAATACAAACCAGTTATATTTTTATGGTCATGGTGATAACATCTTTTACCCTTGTAGTATATTTACGAAATATTTGAAAACAAAATTTTAAAACAACTTCAAATTTTTTTGATATAACAAATTATATAAAAAGCGAGTATATCAATATCTTTAATTTAATATCTATGTCATAGTTGAAATGGCATCGAGGTATTGGGAAACAACGAATGTAGGGGAATTGGTTTGGTGGAAATGGGTCGCTCCCATTGTTTCCGAAGATAATAATAAACCAGTTTAACATGCTACTTCCGTCGTTTGTATGATATTGTATATTCGCATGCCTTAACGTATTTTATTTGCATAGTGTCATTTATACAACTCACTAGGCTCCTTTAGCCTAACACTTGTTTGGTGTTGATGTGTCTCTCAGGTACTAGGGACGCGGTTCCCAAGTAGGAGCCGGAATTAAAGAGTGAGCTTTGGGGGATGGGTGAAGAGTCCGGTCCTTCAGACCGCGCGTGCATTGATAGATCCGACAACCCTTTTTGTAGTCTTTTTCCTAGATAGGATTTAGACTAGACGGTTGTCTAATTCTTTATTTAGAATTACAAACATTGTAATTATACACTACTTATACCCCTGTTTTTGGGAAGAGCTCGCGCCTTGGCGTACATTACTTTATCATCTTTCTATTTAAATGAAAGTTTTTGTTGACTCCAATTTTTGGGGTGTTACATAAAATTATAGTATTGGTTTGCATTTAGAGTATCTCTAGCAATTATTTTAAGATTAATCTATTATTTTAATTATTTTCAATAATGAAATTTAAATTATTCTATGATCTAATAAGACAACAATGAGAAATGACAAAAGAAAAGCTACAAGTATAGAAATAACCTTAAACTAACTAACCTTTATAATTAAATTTATTCAAATGGACTTAAACTAAAATAAAGAGGTAACCATGATTTACCAAAAAAATTAATTAGTTTAAAAGAGGGACGGAAGTTGATAATGAGTATTAACCATAGGGACCAAAAATCAATTTACTCTTAATTTGGGGTAGAAATTATTGAGAAAGAAACTAAACCTTGGCTTTATTGAAAAAAAATTGATAGTTTAATAATGTAATTGGTAAAAGTTAAAGAATGTTGGTAAAAATAGAAAAAAATGAATAGTATGTTGGTAAAAATGGCAATTTTCCCTTTGAAAAATTTTACATTAAATTTTTCATAAATAAACAGCAAAGCATTGTATTAAAAACTGGTTAAACCGACTCGATCAAACCGGTTGAACTAATTAATAGATCGATTCAATTGTGACCGGTTTTATGACATTTTAAGAATCGACATTTTAAGAATCGGATAGAACCGGTAGCTCAAACCGGTAAAAAACCGTTGACCAATTTTAAAAAACATTTAGTGTAAAACTTGTTGTTATTATTATTTTAATGTTTTCTTTATTAATGTAAAAGTTAGTGTAATATATATTTTAAATATTTTTTAACTTATTGATATCAAATTGCTGGTTTTATAGATATATGAACGTAAAAAAAATAGAAAATGCTTGGAACCGGTTGAACGGGTGGAACCATGAATCGATCATCACACATGTTCAACTAAAAAACCAGTTTTTAAAACATTGCAACAGAGTAAAATGTAGATAATAAAAACAAAAACTAGAAAGCAATCTATGTGTAGATGGAGGATGTTTAATGTTTTAAAGGCTCAGTCCCTTAGATGTTCATAATTATGCGATCATGCTCGCAAATCATTACAGGTCTGTGTTATTATTCACTCATCACCGCCAAATCCAATCATCATCCTCCAAAATCCGATTAAAAGAATTTAAAATCATCAAAACAATAAGGTAATCAACGGTATCGTATGTGTATAAATGTAGCTGTACTAGTGTATATATCTCAATCGAATGAGATTTAGAAAGAAATTTAGAACAGCACGCTTGATTTTGCTTCTAGGGAACGAGTCGGGCAGAAACTGATTAAATTCACGCCGACCAGATAGCGAAGCCTTTTTTATCTATCTATCTATATATCAGACACACAATTATTATAAGCTAACAACAATTACACACTTTCAATGGCTGAATCTAGAATTATCACATAAACCCTAAAACCCTGATTGGACTTATTGGAGATGGGGGATGAAGAAGACAATGAGTTTTGAGTTTATGTAGACAGGTACGGCCTGAGATGGACGGCTAAGATTTTAACGTGTCTTTTAAACCCTAGTTCTTTCTGGTGCTAGGCTTTGTTAACATTAGGCCCAATCATAATTTGGGCCTGTGATGTAAATTTTTTCTTAGTCTTGAAGTAATTATTTAAGATTTTGTATAGGATTGTGTAAAAAGTTGAGTTGATACCACAAACCTGAGAAATGGATTTGAACCATTGATCAATTTTAATTTTAAGTTCATCCAAGAATTGGGCTCGGTGCGAAGATTGATCCGGTGCACAAGGGCGAATTTACATTATGCAAATTTTCCATTTTTATTATTAGTTACATAGAACTTTTTTTTTGGACCTACTTTAAAAATTTAAAGAAACTATCTTAAAAATTTATTTTGCAGCTTAAAGAAAACAAAGAGTTTGGTGGCATGTTGGAAAACCCCTTGTGTTCTCTGGCTTTAATGTTTGATTTTTAATTTTAATGATCCAACCGACAAAAGTATAGTTGACACATTTATTTCTTTCAGCTAAACTTATTTAGGGAACCATGTAGTTTGTGTTCTAGATTTGCCACTACCAGTGCATCTCATCCGAATGTGCATCCAACGATTGATAACTCAACTTCTCAGCGAAATCCAATCCAATCCATATACATAGAAGATGAGAAGGGAGATCATGCGAAAATTTAAGGCCAAGATCACATATCTAATTATATATAATCAAACAATCCAAACTTAAAAGATGTAAGCGACTTGGTGACAACTTTTGTAATAAACTGCCAAATACACATATACATGAGGAGAATCTAGTATATGATTACAAAATGGTTCCTGTGGCATTGGCAAAAAACAAAGGTAACGTGTCGCAACTAAAGGAGCTCTCTCCTGGGTACTTACACGTACACCTATATATATTTCATGTAAAATCTAAAATCAAATATAACATATGAAAATTTTATTTAGATGACAGTATTTTTTGTATTGTACCTATATTATAAATAAATAAATAAAAATGGTGCAATTATTCTATATGAGGAAGGTTCAAACGAGAATGACATCAATTTAAAAGAATACGAGAATGAATCTCAACCAATCATCTCAGCCCAATCATATATGAGAATGACTTTTGTGTACAAAATTATATATGATTAACAAAGGAAAAATAATGTATGTACAAAATCATATATGATTCATATAGTAAATCATATAGAAAATCACATGTGATTAACAACGTGCGCGACTTGCCTCGCGACCAGAGGTCGCGCGTGTCCTTTTTTTTTTGTGTACAAAATCATATATGATTAACAAAGGAAAAGTTCAGGTATGTACAAAATCATATATGATTCATATAGTAAATCATATAGAAAATCACATGTGATTAACAACGTCGCGACTTGCGCAACTTACCCTGCGACCAGAGGTCACGCGTGTCCTTTTTTTTTCATCAAAACTCGAATTGAATGGCTGAGATTGCTTCTCGTATTATCTTAAAAAGATGTCATTCTCGTTTGAACCTCTTTCTATATATCATGTATATGAGGTTTAAACGAGAAACATATCAATTTAAGAGAACGTGAGAACTAATCTCAGCCATTCATCAAGTCAGCAAAGGCGGCTTTGACCAGTCCCCCATTTAATAATCTCTACCCTTCCATGAATCGCGTCAATTCTTCGTGATCACGTCCACCGTAACCGCAAGATGAGTGATTAAGATTGCTTTTCACGTTCTCTTTAAACTGTGATTCTTCTCGCATGAACCTTTATCTCTCTCTATATATAAATGGGTACAAAAGATGATTGATATATATTTTAGGAAGTAGTTGTAGTAGGGGAAGGAAGGAAGGAAGAAAGGCATGTGTGGAATATTGGCGGTGTTGGGTTGCTCCGATGACTCCCAGGCCAAAAGGGCTCGGGTACTCGAGCTATCTCGCAGGCAACCTTCTTTTATTCCTCCTATTTCTTCTATATTTTTATTTCTTATAAGAAAAAGATTTAAAAATATTCAACAAATTATTATATTATGCCATTATGGATTGTTAACCTATTCTTTTTTAATGAAAAGTCATTTTTAGAATAATATAGCTTTTAATCTATTCTTTTAAATGAAGAAGTTGTTAATTTCTTTTTTAATTTTGGTTGATTAAATGGTTAAACAATTTATTTTAAATAAATTATTTATCAAAATTTAAAAACTACTTATCTACATCTTTTTTAATAAAAGTAAAAAAGGATTGTAACTAAAAGAAGATTTTGAAATAAAAACACATTATATAGATTTCACTTAAAAGAATGGAAGTAGCAAATTTTTATAAATTTAATATTTTATTTTATTGAAAAAATTGTTTATAGACTAATCATTTAAATTAATAACATTTAATAGTTTTTTTTTCGTTTAAAAAGTAGTTAAAGGACTTAATCATTTAAAATAAAAAAGATTAATATTTTTTATTTAACAAAATAATTTAATGACTTAATCATTTAGAATAATTTAGTTCGTTGGTTTTTTTAAAACTCATTTTATATAATTAATATTGTAATCCATTTTGTAAGGAAGTTAAAAATAAATAGTTCAATGACTTAAGTTAAAATTATGGAAGTCTAACGAATTTTCTTATCAAAAAAATAGTTTAGAGATTTAATCATTTAAGATTAGATAGTTGATTGGGGTTTAAACTTTCCGTAAATATATAACTAAAGAAAATGTAAAAGTTGTCTACCAATGTTGTGGTGGAGTGGATAAGGCTTTGGAGGTTCATAGCGCCCGACTCGGGTTCGAATCTTCCATGCGCAACCTATGGACATTTACAAAGGGGGCATGCTTTAGCCCTGATCTTACCAGAGATTAGTTGGGCCATAGGCTCGGACACCCTTCAAAATTATAGTTGTTGGTTTGGACACCTACAATCATTCAAAATGATCGAACAATTTAACTTAAATGTTATGTTATCGACTGTAATAATATAGGCTAAAACATCGTGGTCCCGACTGGAGCGGTCTTTACCAGCATGACGATTGCTTTATAGCTCATCAACGGCTAGCCATCGTCGATCCAGCTTCCGGTGATCAACCGCTCTACAACGAAGATAAAAGTATCGTTGTAGCGGTAAGTCGTCTAACTGTCCCATTTATGTTATTAGGGTTAAGGTTCACGTGAGACCAACATGCATGTTTTTATAAGACCGATGAGACCAAAATTTTACACTTGAAACTTCACAGCAAAACACTCTGAAGGTAAAAAAAAAATCCTATCGTTCACAGGATCTCACGAAAACAACTTGGTCTCATGTGATCTCAAATCTATGCCATTGTTCGTCAAAATTAAGTGATATATGGTTGATAATTTCGGTTTAAAATACAGGTAAACGGTGAGATATATAACCATGAGGATCTCCGTAGTCGTTTGCCCGATCATAAATTCAAAACCGGTAGCGATTGTGAAGTTATCACACATCTTGTGAGTACTTCTTTTTGTCCCTTAAGATCACGTCTCATAAAGTTTTTGTGCACGGTCTTGTATTTATTATAAGTTTCTTCTTAACGTAACTTATGGTCGGTATTCAAAATGCATACCTTAAAATATAAATACGTACCCTAGACTTTAACCAAATCTTATAAGAATTTTCTTTTAGATAATTGACAATATTCAGGTTTATGAACAAGTCAAGTCGTATCAGTTATTCGAGTTTAGGTCGATTTTTTTGGCCAAACTCCAGCTCGACTAACTATTTCACAGTAGGGCTCGAGCTCAAATACTTTTTCAATGTGTGAGCTCAAGCTCGTTACAGCGTACAGGCTCAAATGGATTAACTCGCTTATTGGCTCGACCTTAATAATATTTAGACTGCGATTATATGATTTCTGAACATATGAAATATTATATGTTTGGCTCGGGAAAAAAAATACATACTCAAATGGCTCGGCTTGCTTTGCTCGACTCAAAACTTTAATCGAGTTGAGTCAAACATTGGTGTTATGGAGCCGGACTCGTTAAGTTAAATGAGTTTTAGTGTGTGCTTGAGATTGACTTAGCTCATTAAAATCTCGACTAAATTAACTCCCCTAGATTTATGGGTTAAAAGATCATTGAATGAACTTTAATTTCCGATGTACATCTTGTAGTACGAGGAGCACGGAGAGAACTTTGTCGACATGCTAGACGGGATGTTCTCTTTTGTGTTACTCGATACGCATGACAACAGTTTCATTTCTGCCCGTGACGGTATTGGGATCACGCCGCTCTACATTGGTTGGGGACTCGAGGGTAATCGTTAAATGATTTCGTACATGTACATACGTCAGATTTTGATTCGATAACGCTAACTTCTGAATGTTTTTCTCTAACTAGGCTCGGTCTGGATTTCATCGGAAATGAAAGGGTTAAACGACGAATGTGAGCATTTCGAGGTGTTTCCACCGGGACACTTGTACTCGAGCAAAGTAGGTGGCTTTAAGAGGTGGTACAACCCTCCGTGGTTCTCGGAGACCATTCCATCGAATCCCTATGATCCTATTGCTCTAAGACACGCTCTAGAAGACGTAAGATTACATTTTAGCCCCTGACGTAAGATAGGATCTACCGGTAGCTTGGGTATTATAATTGTTCTCAAACACATGTTACCTTGAACTAGTAATGAAAGTATTGCGTAAACTGTTAGGCTGTGATCAAAAGGCTAATGACGGATGTACCCTTCGGAGTTCTCCTATCGGGAGGTTTGGACTCGTCGTTGGTCGCTTCGATTACGGCTCGTCATTTGTCCGGTACAAAGGCTGCCAAACAATGGGGAGCTCAACTTCATTCCTTTTCGATCGGTCTAGAGGTAATTAATTAACCTTAATCTCGATCGTCACTTAACTTTTAGCCATGAGGGTGCATTTTGTACCCAAAGCGGGATGGGAGACGACATTAAAAGAACTTGTTCCACGTTTGACGTGATATTAAACTGTGATAGGATGAGACTGAGTGTGATAAAAGTTCATTTTCTTTGCGTGGAGAAAAAGTAAGACCGGTTATTAAAATATTATTCATATTAAATTAAAAAAATTAAAACCATTAATAATACTTTCAACCATCTAACCCACTCTTGTCCGTCTAGCACTGTC
>CM058044.1:51587860-51598098 GCA_030169165.1 Centaurea solstitialis | reverse complement strand
TGTACATCAATGACCATATGATGCATAGTGGACGACTCAAGGTACAAACCATGGGTGGTTGAACTTGCTGACCGCGTGAGGTTAGCAGATGACTCAACCTATAGATCGTGGGTGGTTGAACTTGATAGCCGACATGTCATATTGATTATTATTTATAGTGAACGATTATATCTATAATCAACAAATGACTCAATCTATAGACTATGTGTGGTTGAACTTGGTGACTGTGTAATTCTTAATGAAACTTATTACCATAGACATCTGACTTACTTTTGTGTTCGCGACATTTGTGGATGCATGTGCCTCTTGTCACTTAAAGGTGTATTCCTAGATAGGGTATCATCCATGTTTATATTTTGGTGTTGATTATAGCTATGTTGTATATTAATCATTCATAGTCTTGGTATATTGGAACTTATCCATAATTTATGAATTCGGGTATTGAGCCTTACCCTTGTCTTTATGTTTTGGATATTAGAGTTTTATCCATGTTTCAATATCTGAATCTTGTGTTTTGTTCACGTTTTTAGTGTGTATCAAGTATTGAGTTCATATTTGAATGGGTGCTCTAATTAAAGTTTCCATCACAAAAATGGAGGCTTTTTGGAAGATGTTGCTTTTATGATAAAGACTTTTCTTATGAGAAATTATTATTTAAATAAGCACACTTTCGATTTTACCATTTTATATAAATGATGAAAACTATTTGAACTCACCAAACATTTAGCATAACCTTTTTTATTTATCCGTATGTGCATCAAGTCTTTGGTGGGAATGATTAATGTCACTATGATGAGAGTGTCAATTAGAGACATGAGAAGAATTAGCAAATTGGAGACATCCTCCGTACTTTAGAGATAACGACAATTATTGGGTTTTAGTAACACCCGACTTTAAACTACACTTGTGTGAGGTTTGCTTTACCTATTGTTGATGTTAAATGTAGTTTTACTATACGAGGTTGCCAAATATTGATTGATAGAAAATGAAATATCCTTTATTTCATTTATATTTAAAAAATATTAAATTAGTCACCATTTCCAAATTTAGGGGTGTCAAAACTTTGCAATGTATAGAGGTGCAATCAGCCTTCCTTAGTTTAGAACATTTTAATGTCATAAAATATATTATAACTTTCATTCGGAAAAAAAATACCATTAAAGATATTAGCTATAGTAAGTGTTATTGCACTTTTAAAGATACTCATATTTAGGTGATTATGATACAGAAGTGAGTCATGAAAATCTAGAAACACATGCTTTTATCATATACATTATTGTGTGTTATTATTTGTTTTTGATTTTATTAAAAATTAGAAAATAAACCCTTTTGATTTTGATGATTGTATTTGATCCACCCCTTCGATTTGTTTGATCATTAGGATTTATAAAAGACTAAGGGGTTTTGGTCTGTCTATAATAGGGGTTAAGAGGTTTAGCTTCAGTGCTTGGATTAGTAACATAATGAAACCAACATATAGTGAAGGGCAAGGGTTATACCCCATTACAATTTTCTTCAACTCCAATGCTTGGGTTAGTGACATGAATGAATGTCTACTTCCAATGTTTGGTCACAAAGGCCTATAAATGAGTATTATCACTAAAGTTGATCAATGAGTGCCACTATTGAATATTCTAAACCATCGATAAGCTATTAAGTGGTAGGTAACCACTAGTAACTCCATATGCACGTCATTAAGAGCTTTTCGGTCTATGTTCTAACATAGAAAACACAACAAGATTTATGTGTTTTGCTCTCATTTTTGTATAAGAAGTAGAATGTGATTTTTATCATCTTTAAGTAAGTCTCTTGACATTCAATTGTTGATATCGTTTCAGATGTAGTTTGTTATTTATACATGTGAGAAACTAAATTGTTAGTTATATAATATATTTATTTCTTTGTAATACCATAAGAGTATGCCATTATTCTTTTTCTTTTTTGCTAAAACAACATGATATATGAATAGATTTATTTAGGGTTAATTACATAAGTGTGTATCCAACTTGTCACGTTTTTTCATTGTATGTACCCAACTTTTAAACCTACCATTGTATGTACTGAACTTTTTAAATTTCTCATTGTATGTATCGATTTACTTGTTACTTACAAAAATGCTGACGTGTACAGGTATATCTGACGTGGATTTTTTTTCTTTTACAAAATGAGTAAACTACAAATTTGGTCCCTAAGGTTTTTTTAAAAAGAAAATGAAAGAACAAGGGTTAAAACTGTAATTACCCTTATATAACCCCCCCCCCCTCTTTCTTCTGCAACTGATCCGGCGACGTCTCCGGCCACACCACCCGTAACCACCTCTCTCCGGCGACGTAACCACTTCTCTTCTGCGACGAAGGTCAGTCCCCCCCTCTCTCTGTATCTATCTCTCTCACTCTGTTCAAAATCGCAACCACCACCACCCTAATCCCAAAATAAAATGAAATCCGGCCACACCACCCCCGTAACCACCACCTCCGACACCCCCTCTCTCTCCAGATCCGGCGACATCAACCCCCTGTTGGTTTTTTGGACATCAACAGTCCAACACGTCTCCGGCGACGTCTCAAAATCAACCATCGAAAAAGGCTGTGGTGGTGGTCGATTTGGGGTGGTCGATTTCGAAAGAGGTTGTGGTGGTGGTCGATTTGGGTGGTCGATTTCGATTTGGGGTGGTCGATTTGGTGGTGGTGGTGGTTTGGTGGTGGTGGTGGTTTGGTGTTGGTGGTGGTTGTGGTGGTGGTGGTGCTGATGGGTGGTGGTGGTGGTGCTGATGGGTGGTAGTTGTGGTGGTGGTGGTGGTGGTGATGGTGGTGGTGGTGGTGGTGGTGGTGAGTTTGGTTTTTCAAAAGAGGCAAAATAGATCCTTGGGACCAATCAGTAAACTAGAGAGACTAAATTTGTAATTTACTCAATCAGTTGGCATCCTATGTGGCATTGTGACCGGTTACATTACATACAATGAGAAAATTAAAAAGTTCAGTACATACAATGGTAGGTTTAAAAGTTGGGTACATACAATGAAAAAACGTGAGAAGTTGGATACACACTCATATAATTAACCCATTTATTTAAATCAAGAAATTTTAATTTAATACAAAGAAACAGGGCAAACCAACATTAAATACACTTGACCAAAAAAAAGAGGCAAAATAGATCCTTGGGACCAATCAGTAAACTAGAGAGACTAAATTTGTAATTTACTCAATCAGTTGGCATCCTATGTGGCATTGTGACCGGTTATCTACTCAGCAGGTAACCTGATACATACAATGAGAAAATTAAAAAGTTCAGTACATACAATGGTAGGTTTAAAAGTTGGATACATACAATGAAAAAACGTGAGAAGTTGGATACACACTCATATAATTAACCCATTTATTTAAATCAAGAAATTTTAATTTAATACAAAGAAACAGGGCAAACCAACATTAAATACACTTGACCAAAAAAAAAAAAACAATTAGTCACTTGGATAACCAATAACAAAGAACTCTTGCATGTTTCACACGTAATATGAATCCAAAAAAATGTGACAATCTTCAGGTAAATTTAATAAAATAAACTGGTTAAACCAGTGATTAATAATCCTATTATTTTAGCTTTCGATTTTTTTAAGGGTATTCGGGGCTTTATCCTGACTAATCCCGGCAAGGTTCAACGACAACTAAAGCATGCTGTCATGAGTTAATCCCCAGTGGACATAATCTGTAAGCGCCTGGATTCGAACCTGGGGTATAAGGGTTAACTAGTTACTTCCCCCACATTGTGGTTAAATAATTAACCAACTCTACCAAGGGAATTTTGTTTAACTTTCGACTTGGTTTGAAGAAAAACAACAACAAGCAATCAAAAAAGAGGAAAGCTAATTGCATCCCTATAATTTAAAATCCTTCCCACACACATCATTATCACAATTAGTTTTTTTACATTTTCAAATGTGTAGAATGACCTGAATTTGACTTTATTAAGGGTGCAAATAGCAATCTCCTTAAAAAGAACATTAAACAGAAAAGCATTGAATAACAAGTTATTGAAGTCAAATCACGACAAACATTTGAATGTGTTAAATCAAATCGATAATCAACCTATAGAGTTATAGCGTGTTTAAAAAAACAGCAAAGAAAATTAAATACACTACATTTTTATTCAACAACAAACGATCATACTTAAGAAACTACAGTATATTACAATAACTAGAACATTATATCTAATATTAATTTGTTTAAAAGATTGGTCCTACATTGTACAACTGTTTTTGTTATTTAAAAACCATAAATTAGTTCAAAGTTCAAACAAAGCTACAAAAATTTCATACAAACCGGTCTTTAAAAGCAAAAAGCAAGATTTGGTATTTCACTGCAAGTTGCAACATCACACATTTGTAGATTGGATTCATGTGAGGCGAATTTAATTTCGTGAGATTATATGTTTATAATTTAAACTTCATAGCAAAATATTGTAAAAGTAAAAAATTATTATTTAATGTACTAAAGTTTTAAAACATATTGTTTAGTGTATTGGGAAACTTGTTGAAGAGGTAGAGGTAGCCTGTCATTCCGGCCATCCGATCATCTCCAACGACTTTTCCGGCGACCACACCAATCCGGCAATCACAACCATTTTTTCCAGCGACCTCCATCTCCCCACCCACTATCTTCTCTGACCATACAGATGTGTGTGTGTGTGTGTGTGTCTCCGGTTGGAGTTCGTTCATCGTGCAAATCTCAACCATGGAGAAGTGATCGCCGTTAAGAAACTATTGCCGACGACAACAGCCATTCCGTACCGACGACAACAGCCACAGTCTTGAGCACGGTGGAGATGAAGGTCGTTGGAGAAATCACCTGAGAAGATGGTGGGCAAGGGAGATGGAGGTCGCCAGATGTGTCTTGTGGTAGCCGGAGAAGTCAGCGGATGTGGTATGTGGTCATCGAAGAAGTCGCCTGAGAAGATGATCGGTCGCCGGAAAAATCGCCGGAGAAGATGACAGGTCGGCGGAAAGTCGCCGAAGAAGATGATTGGGTGCCGGAGTGGGGGTGACCGGCTGGCAACCTACTATAAGAGGTCACGATGCACTAAACGGTAGGTTTTGAAACTTTGGTACATTAAATGGTAACTTTTAAAGTACAATACATACAATAGCAAAAGGTGACAACTTAGATACATTTAGAAATACTAAACCCTAGCAAAATATTGTAAAGGTAAAAAAAAGTTCGAACTTACACAACAAAAACATTGTGAACGTTACTTTCACATTGTATTATTATGTATATTCAAATGTAAAATTATGGTTTCACAGGTTTTACGAAAAACGGTTTGGTATACATATATATATATATATATATATATATATATATAGGGGTGGGTTCAAATACAAACCACCATTTCGTTGTGAACGTGAGGACAGCCCAGAGCGCGACACGTGGCAATCTGAAACGGCGGGTCAAGTCATATTCAGTCTGAATAAAACTGCATGTTAGTGTTATTCATACTGAATAACGCTTGACCCGCGGATGACCCGCGGCTGACCCGCCCGCGTCCAATTGCATCAGAGTGCATGTTAGTGTTATTCAGTCTGAATAACGCTTTATTCAGTCTGAATAACTAAGTCGAAATTTTTTCAAATTGCCACGTGTCGCGCTCTCGTTTGTCCTCACGTTCACAATGAAAAGGTGGTTTGCAATTGAACTTTCACCTATATATATATATATGTATATAAAAAAACTTCAAATGTGAACTCAATTTTGGTTGTGAACATGAGAACGAATCCCAGCCACTCATCCGCTCAATAAAGACGGCTTTGACCTGATCCCATTCTTTAATAATCTCCACTCTCCCATGAATGACGTCAATTATCCATGATCGCATCCACCGTAACCGAAGATGTGTGGTTGAGATTCGTCCTCACGTTCATAACCAAAATTGAGTTCACATTTGAACCCGACCCTATAGGGTTAGGTTCAAATGAAAGCTCGTTTTTCACTACAAACATGAAAACAACCAAGAGCATGCTACATGTTAAATTCACGATAAACAATCATGTATAATTCAAAAAGTAAATAACACAACATTCAATGTTATTTAGATCGAATAATATCATTATTCACTCTAAATAACACACTGAATGTCGTGTTATTCCCTCTAAACAATACATAATTATTCAAAATGAATATTCCACATGTTATCATCTCAACAGCTTTCACGTTCGCAATCAGATATGAATCTTCGTTTACAACTCTTATCTACACAAATACAACAAACATATACACATAGTGATGGGGGTTACCGATAAAGAAACAATAATTTAAAAAAACCGATTTTCTTTTTCTTTTCTTTTTTTCCTTTTGGGAAGCATCATGAATGAGAATTGGCTATTTCTTACTTGGCCACAACGTTTCGGCAATTCCTAATATATCTCTCTCAATAAATCAATTATTTGGGGTTTTAAAGAATCGATTTTTTTGGGTTAAGTTAAAAACAAAAAAATACTTATAACTAAAACCCTCCACCAAACACGTTCAAACTGGGGATCAAAACTCCAAATTTTCCAATTCCAAAACCTTCAATTCATCAATGGCGGATGACAACATTCAAGAGGCAAGACTGCTTTCAGAGGAACGATCAAGAAAACGCAAGAAACTCGCTTCGATTCCCATCTTTTTAACCCAAAAAGTCGAAGTAATGTCTGCCCCATTTCAGCTATTTTTTCTTAATCTTTCAGCATCTTAATGGTTCTGGGCTTATTGATCATCATCATATATGAGAATCTGTGTGTTTTTCCATCTGGGTGTTTTTGTCTTTTTGGGGGTTTTTGTTTGTTTGACTGATTGCATGCTTTGATTTTGCCTGCATTGTGTTGTTGTTATCCATTGTGCATTTTCTTGATTCTTTTGAGGGTTTTGATCAATTGGGGTTTTTTTTTGAAGCTGATTGTTAAATTGATTTGATTTCAATTGGTAACTATTTTGTCTGTAATTACTGTTCTAATTTGGGTTTTTGGGGTTTTGGGGTTTAGCTTCAATTTTTTTTTAATTTAATTCCAATTTAGTGGTTTAATTGCTAAGAAAATTTGGGGGTTCTTAAGTTTTGTTCCTTTTTTGGGTTTGTGATTCCATGCATTGTAATTCTAGGCATCAAGACACTTGCTTTTTACCTGATTTCAATACAAATTTTGTGTCTTTAAGTTACGAAAAAATCGTTTCAGGTGAGAAGTATCGAAGAGGGGTTCGATGGTTCGTGGCATTGCGGAACCGTGATCGATGCTAAAACGCAGGTTTGCGTGGTGAAATACGATCACCTTTCACTTGACGATGGTTCTTCGGATACTTTGGTTGACTCCGTCCCGTTTATGTCCACCGTTAACGGGAAATATCCTTCTAAGTTGCGTAACTATCGCGGCAGAATAAGGCCGCTGCCCCCTAAGTTTGACTGTAACGGAAAGTGTCTTCATTACGGACAATGTGTGGATGTTTTTCATCAAGATGCATGGTGGGAAGGTGTCATTTTCGACCACGATGATGTGTGTGATGAACGATCGGTTTTCTTTCCGGACATAGGCGATGAACTTAGGGTGTCGATCAAGAACCTACGGTTTACTCGGGATTGGGATGCGGATTCCGACAAATGGAAGCTTCGTGGGGATTGGATTTTTCTCGAGGTTCTTGAGGAGCTCGAGCTCGAAAGATGGCCGATTTTTGTATCCGTGAAACAAATTTGGTACGAAGTGAGGATAAAGAAGCGGTTTTTGAAGGAAATGAAGGAGTGGACGTGCGAAATGCGGGAGCTTTGGAAAGAAACCGTTAAGGAAGTGATCGTAGATAATTTGAAGTTAACAATGGCCGAGTTTTTCGGTAGAGTGCAGCAAAAAGGCGAAATCTTGGATATCAACAAGCGCTTTCTTGATTTAATGGTGGATATCAAACCATCCTTCTTTGAATCTCTTGCGGCCGAACCGTTTGATCCGAATCTTGTAGCTGCCGAGGAGGAGGAGGAGGAGGAAGAGGAGTCTGATGACGATGATGATGCGGGTCCCCCGGGATTTTCGAATTTAACGAGTACTAAATCGGAAAACGAAGACGATAGTGTTCCGTCTGTAGATATCCGTGCTGGATGGACTGAAATGAACGACCTATGCACGGCTGAACCTGATCTTTTTCTTGAACCCGAGTGCCATCCCGATTCGATCTTTCAATACAACGAGCACACGAAACTAGCGTCTAGGCCTCCGGTATCTTTGACATCGGAAGTTCGGCAACATTTGTTGTATTTAGGTTGGAAAATCGAGCTCAAACGAGACATGTTTAAAAAGAGGGAAGCCATTAGATATCGTTACAATAAAGCTGGCGTAAAGACTTACTTTTCGCTTAAAATTCTCTGTGCGGATTTATGCAATCATTCATTGGAATATACATCTTCGGTACCCAATAAGCCGCTTCCCACACGGGATTTAGAGGCTGAACCCGAACACTGTCCACAGGCTGTGGTCGACTACTATTCCGTGACCTTAGAAGAAAATTCCGAGTTCAAGAAGAAAGATATCGGGTTAAAGGAAATGCAGAGTCAAGCACGGAAACATCTTCTTGCCGTTGGATGGAAAATGTCGTACCCCGATGAATTGAGTAATCGGGTTGTGTACGTTTCGCCAAGTGGAAAAAAGTATCAATCTCTTCGGCAAGCATGCAACCATTATATTTTGGAAAATTTCGGTAATGGGTCCGATACCGCTTCCGAGATAAACGTCAGCGAGCGAAGCGAAGGAGAGAGTCAGAGCGAGCGTGCGAAAACCGGAAAAAACCAAGGAGTCGGGAGGCTCATAATCAAGAAAAAAGACGGCGTTTTGTGCATCGAAGCGGCCCCTTCCTTGCCGTCAACACAACAACGGGCGGTGAAGAAAAAAGGACCGTTATTGAACTCGATAGATGAAGAAGCTGGAAACCCTTCGACGGTAACCCGTGTATTACGGTCGAGCAAGAGGGCCCGTGAAGAGATTTCTCCGACGCACCAAACCCCGCGAACCGTTTTGACTTGGCTGATGGATAATAATGTGATCGTACCGAGGTCGAAGGTGCAATACCGGTGTCGGAAAGACGGGCGTACGATGAAAGAAGGTCGGGTTACTCGTGACGGGATAAAATGCGGATGTTGTCAGACGGTTTTTAGCGTCTCTAAGTTTGAGTCTCATGCGGGAAGCACTTATCGACGGCCTTCTGCTAACATATTTCTCGAAGACGGGAGGTCGTTGCTAGACTGCCAGATGCAAATTAAAGGCGATCGGAATGCAAGATTGTGCATGACGGAACCTCGTAGATCAAAGGGCGGTCGACGTCAAATAATAAAGGACAATGATTATATATGTTCCGTTTGTCATTATGGCGGGGAGTTAGTTTTGTGTGATCAATGCCCATCTTCATTTCACACACATTGTCTAGGGTTAAAGGTAAGCATTAGATTCTTTAAACACTTGTTTTATACTAAATTTGGAGTTTATATTTATTTGTGCTATTGGTTTTGTTTTTTTAGGAGGTTCCGGAAGGTGATTGGTTCTGCCCGTCGTGTTGTTGCCGAATTTGTAACCAGAATAAATACGGTTCTGATTGTGAACAAAATACGGACAGTAACGTATTAAGCTGTGAACAGTGTGAAAGAAGATGTACGTAGGCTCGGATTTCTTCATATTTTGTTGCGTTAAACTTGTAAATTGTGCTAATTTATGAGCAAATTTTTGTGCAGATCATATCGGGTGCTTAAAAGGAAAAGAAGGTTTCATGAAGCTCGAGAGTTATCCTCCAGTAAATTGGTTCTGTTGTCTAAGATGTGAAGAGGTATATATAGTTATCATTAACTTCCATTTTAGCCAATTATCTGCTCCATCTGTTGCAAAATAGTTGCAGCATTTCCGTTAATCTCTTCCCAAATTGGCGAATTGTTTGCCCATCGTCATCATTACATTAATGGTGCTTGGATTTGGTTCACAAGATTCTTGGTGTTTCCATTTTGTTAGTATTGAAGGGTGTTTTAGTCATTTGACGAATACTGAACTAGTTTTCTTAAACTATGTGATGATATGATATGATATAGAACGTTTATAGTTATTTTTGAACTTAGTTGGCTGTTGAACGTTCATTATAATAACCTTTGTTCCATATGTTTATAACATATAAGCGATTATATCAGAAATAACACTGTGTAGTCTTAACGCATGTTTGTTAGTATCTTAATGAGCTTAACGGGAGTTGCAG
>CM058044.1:51227444-51578080 GCA_030169165.1 Centaurea solstitialis | reverse complement strand
CGAGAGCCCGAGTGAAAAAGGAAGGAGATCAAGAAGAAAAGGCTTATGGAGGTTGACACGGACTCGGATTCGGAAAATTCAAGCCCGGTTTCCGTTCTTGAATTCCCAAACCATCAAGAAGCTTCACATTCAGGTTTGATTTCTAGAAAAAGATTTTTTTTTTTAACTTTTTGTTGCAAGATTCGGTTTTTGTGATCTGGGTGTGAATTATTTGCAGGAAAAGAGGATTCGAAGTCGAGAAAATCGAACTTGAGGAGGGAATTGAGAGCGGATCTCGAGAAGAATGCGGCATCTTCGTCTTCAATGGATGATGGTGTTGAATCAAGCAGAATTGATGGTAAGAAATGTGTTGGAATTAAAAAGAATAAGAAGAAGAATGTTGTGATTGAAGAGTTTGGAGAGATGTGGGAAGAGATTTGCAAAGTGGCAGAAAAAGATTTGATGGATTCAAGACGAGAAAGATGGAAAGGTGAAGATTTTGTTGAAGAAATTGGTGTGAGTTTTGAGTTGCAAATTCTTGATCAATTGATACTTGAATTATTCACCATCACATGAACAAACACATTCAGGTTTTGTAATATTACCAAGTTTTCTTTATTGTTTTCTTGTTTGGATACATGCAAAATTGCATCCGAAATGCGAGTACATTTCGTAGATGTTATCTCGGTTAATTTGTGAACGGTGTTAGATTTGTATTCGAGATCTGTAGATTATGAGAAACGATCTCGAACAACTTGGAGATGCTCAATTATGACGGTTTAGAAAATCTCAACTCAACCCAACCCAACCCTTCCAAATTATGCCGGGTTAGATTAGGTTGGTGGTTGGTAATATACATAAACTTGAACTCAATTATGATTTTTTAAACTCGACCTCAAACTCGTCTGAAGTTCGAACCAATCTCAATTTCAAACTAGAATTAAGTTCGAACTTAAACTTAATTAAAGCTGAAACCAAACTCAAGGTATTTTATGAAAGTTTAGGGTCTTCTCTTATAAAATTATAAAACTTAAAATGTGTTTATTTCTAAAACTCAAGAGAAGCACCTCAGGCTCAAATTTCATCATTGGATGACAACACTACAAACTTTATTAACCACAAGATTGTGGCATACTGGTTAAGGCCTGTCGGAGAAGTGGCTAGTCAACCCTTCTACCCCAGGTTCGAAATCAGGCGCATCCAGATTGTGGCCACTGGAGTTTAACTTAGGACAGCATGTTTTAGTTGTCAGCAAATCTTGCCGAAATTAGTCGGGGCAAAGTCGCAGATACCCTTTCAAGAAAAAGAAAAAAAAAACACTACAAACTTTATTTCCCTAACACTATTTTTATAGCACATCTTCACCGTTGCTTTATCATCATTTTTCCGGTGTAAGACAACTTCACACTCTTTATGTAACACATCTTCATCCATCCATTAACGGCTTTCTTCCAATATTATATAATTTCCCTAACACTTTTATACTTTTATACTTTTTTTGCATTTTTTAATTATGATTTTAACAAAAGAAAATAATCAAGTAATCTTTATAGTTATAAGATGTAAAGTCCTTGGGCTGGTCCAGCCATAGACTGGGCTACCCAAGCCCAGTCAAAGACTATGGTTGGGGCTCTAGGTCCAACGTAAGCTGGGTCTGCCCCAGCTCAGTCAAAGACTGTGGTTGGGCTCTAGGTCTAGCATAACCATTGAATGGTTAGCTGGATGGGTAATTGGATGTTGGTCGACTCAGTTCTATCAGTTCTGGGCTGGTGTCCAAGAACCGACCAATCCAAATTAGATGTTGAAATTAGATATCCAATTATGGCCAATCGATTCTAATTGGATCGACCGACTCCGATTACATTGGTTTGGTTGACTTTCATGGACACTATCATAGGATTTATTTTGAACTTTAGGGGCGTTTGGTTCATAGAATTTTAATGGAATTCGATGGAATTGGAATGGTCAATTCCATCGATAAAATTTCATGGTGTACTTTGGTTCACATAATGTTAACTAAGGAATCATTCAAATTCCTTCAACCATGGATTTCATCATTCTTTACAATAAACCCTGGACTTCATTGGAATCTTCCCTCCCCCCTATCGTTTTCTCCATCTATGGCTTTCTCATCTCTATCTATCGCTCTCTTGTTCCAGAAGGTTACTGTTCGGTTTTCGATTTTTTTATTAATTAAATAATCAAATTATGTATATATATAATTAAATAATCAAATTATATATACAATAAAAATAATATAATTTAAAGCGGTTCGGTTTGGTTTGGTCCTTGTGGAAACGGAGTATGTTCAGTTCGGTTTTTTTCGGTCGAGATGGAAACCAAAACCGAAATCGAACCGTTTTGGTTTTTGGTTTGGTTCAATTTTTTCCGGTCGAGATGGAAACCAAAACCAAGATGGAACCGATTATAATATTCGGCTCGGTTCGGTTCGATTTGTTTTTTTTTTGTCAAGATGGAAATATCGAACCGATTTCGGTTTTCGGCCCGGCTCGGTTTTTCCGGTTGAGATGGAAGCCAAACTGAAACCAATCCGTTTTCGATTTTCAGTTCGGTTCGGTTTTTCCGGTTTTAGTTTCTCATTTTTCAGTTTCGGTTTTTTTTCAGTTTTAGTTTCTCGTTTTTTTCGGTTTTGGTTCATTTTGGTTTTTGCTCACCTTACCTTTTACAATTTAATTCCAATTCTAGTTTCATCCAACCAAACACGACCAAAATGCATGGTCAAATTTCATCAAATTCCAATTCTAATTCCTTCAAAGTCAAATTCATTGATGAATTCCGATTCCATCGAATTCCAGAAATATTCGGATCCATGACCTCTACGTACTGATTATATATAAGTATCTATACAAATTCCAGAAGGCTAACCTTGTTAAACTACATCTCACCATCTTTGACTTTGTAACTAGTCAAATATCTAAAACATCATTTTGAATCTGAGGCAATGCTAATAGAAGAATAAATAGAATTGGACTCCACAGGGATCCAACTATCATCTACGAGGTCCGTAAATTCGAAACGCATGAGAAGCTTCACAAACTTGTACTTTTCGCCTTTCATGTTGTACAAGGGGACACAACGTATGCCGGTTCTCAACTCAGAAACGGGTAGGCACGTTTGGCCTGCAAACTCATTTCTCTTGGTTGTGTCGATATCTTCAACCTCGATCCTAAGCAACGCGAGCTCCGGTACCTTGATTGGAAATTCAAACTCCTCGTTCCAAACCGGCCACCAATCATCCTCAATATGCCTGGTTCTATAAACCTTTGCACTTTTATCATCCTCATATCCAACCATCCCTACCTACAATTTTAAACCATCCATCACTTTCAAAGCAGATCTATCTTTGCTCCGATACCATGTTAGATTAGACTCCACCCAGGGGAAAGAAGGGTTGAACTTGAACAGAAAGTGAACTCACTTTTACATAAAAGTCTGGTGGGGAACAGTAATCAAAGTGAGAGTGATGAAACTCTAAATGCCATCCTTCTCCCATGTAAACCTTTACCTGTTCAAGAAAAGAATCAACATTATATATATATATATATAGAGGAAAGTTCAAATGTGAACTTAATTTTGGTTGTGAACATGAGAACCACTAAAATCACGCCACGTGGCATATTCAGTTTGAATATTCATGTGTTATTCAAAACTGAATAGCACTACATTCAGTGTTATTTAGTTTGAACAACACATAATATTCAAATTGAATATGCTACGTGGCGCGCTATCGGCTGTCCTCACGTTCACAATGAAAGATGAGTTCACATTTGAATGTATATGTATATATATATAGAAAGAGAGAGAGAGAGAGAGAAGGGGAGAGAGAGAGAGAGAAAGGTTCAAATGAGAAGTAGATAAGTGATCTCCACCACTCATCTGGTCAACAAAGACGGCTTTGACCAATCACCCCCTCTGTGAATCACGTTCATCAATGGTTGAGATCATAGTTGACTAGTCAAAGATGAAGGCTTTGACCGGTCAAAGCCGCAATCTTTGACTAGTCAACTATGATCTCAACCGTATCAACGGTTGAAATCACTTTTCTACTTCGTATTTTTTTAGCACTTCTCATTTGAACCTTTCTCTCTCTCTCTCTCTCTCTCTCTCTATATATATATATATATATATATATATATATATATATAGGGGTGGGTTCAAATGTAAACCACTTTTTGGTTGTGAACGTGAGGACAACCGAGAGCGCGACACGTAGCGGATGACTAGGTGCCACGTCATGTCCACGGCGGATGACTAGGCGCGATTCATGGGAGGGCATTGGATTAAAGGAGGGGACCACACTCAAAGCCGCCACGTGTCGCGCTCTCGGTTGTCCTCACGTTCACAACCAAAAAGTGGTTTGTATTTGAACTTTCCTCTATATATATATATATATATATATGAGCATGCATGGCAATGAAACTTGTACATGATGAAAAAAAAATCAGATTTTGGATTCTTAAATGAACCTTCAAAATTTTCTGAACTTCGGTAGGACGAACAGTCAGGTCCCCTTCACGTAGAAACCTTGGTTTCTTCACGTAGCCGCAGCCGTTGTTCGCTCTGAACATTCCTTGCATCAGCCACAGGTTCTTACCGTATCCCTACGTACAGCATGGAAATCATGCATGTAAATACTAAAAAAATCCAAAAACTTGTGATTTTCTTGATAATCAGAATATTTTGTAAATATTTTATTTATGTAAACCCTCCCTATACTGTGGATATCTAGAATTTTTGTATAATTAGGTTTTCCTTTATACTCTGTATTTATAGGGTGTTTGTGATTAATGAGAGGCAACACAGAATTTACCCATTAACATTTCTAAGCCAAAAGGCCCCAATATAATCCGGAGGTGAGGTCTGTCACGAGTAAGATGTATGCAGACCTGACTTTTACCCAAAAGAGTTAAACGGTTGTTTTTGTGGGGACACCCAGCTAGTGAGAAGTGTGTGGAATTGAAGGAAAAAAAAATAGATAAGACAGAAATGGAAAGAGAGAAAGACAGATATGCTAGAATTTGAGAAACTAGATATGAGTAAGCTAGGAAACCATATACACTACCTGCATGTTGAATGCAACCATTTGAGCTCCATGCTTCCAACCATGAAATGGATTATAATTCGATGAGTCAAGGCGTGTCCCCTTAGGGTAAACTCTCAATATATTTCTCTGCGTAAATCTACAGTGGCGATAGTTGGCTATCAAATATCAATTAACAATAATGAAAGACAATATCAAGGCTAGAGCTATGGTTGACAAGCTAGTTGTCAGATGAAAAACTAGTTGTTGGTTGATAAGTTAGCCGATAAATCAGTAATGTTTGATAAAAAAAAAAAAAAAAAACTAGATGATGTCATGGATGAACCCATTGTACCGCACGATATCTTGTCCATATACTTCGCAAGCTTCTAGAAGTTCTTGTTCACTTAAGCTTAGACGTCTGACATTATCCGGGTCAACATCAAGAGAATTGTGCATGTCTCCTTTATGCTTCACGGCATGGATAGCAATCAAATGCCTGTACTCGGGCACTTCACCCTGCATATCTTCCTCCTGATTCTTACTCTCTTCATCTGAACCATCTTTGCTTTTCAAGCAATCGAAAATTGTAGGAAATGGTGTATTCTGTTGGACAGAAGAAACACCAATCATGCCAAAGATACGCAAATATAACTCTCAAATCAAGAAATCAAATTACATCAACTATTCTTGTATCATCCATAGTCTCTGAATCCAGTGACTCGTTTGGTGGTTTTGTCGAAATGATGATCTTTCTCATTAGTTCTGAAGGTGAAGGGAGTTTCGTCAGTTTATAATCTTTTTTCGGTTGAACCAGCATATCCTCAAATATGTGTTTGACCATCTACAAGAAGATTTGTGTTTCATAAGGAAATAGTAAAAATGGGTATGGAGATTCAAAACCAATCATCAAGTAACCGAAGCAGAAAAATAAAGATTTTACACACAAGTGCCACTTTGCCTCGAAGTTTTTTGTTGAGATGATCCTCAAAAGTGATAATAACCGGATATTCGGAGGCATGGAACGCATGCTCCTTGATAGCATGCAAACATTTCCTTAGTTTAACAGAGGAAGTCAGAGTCCTTCACAGAAAAGAAGACAAAACAAAATGACCCATGTAAGTTTTATATGTGTATGTCACATGTCAGAAGGTGGCATTGTGGCATTGCTAAAGAGTACGTAAACGTATAAGGCAGTACACAAAGAATACATATGCCTCAATGGGATCATTGGATGATCTATAACCCAAATAAATATCCTATGTTTATGAATATTAATAATTATTTATTATTCTCGTAAAATAATATGTGTGTGTGTAATATATAGAGAGAGGGGGGGGGGGGGGGGGGGGGGAGGGATCAAACAAGAATGCTAACTATATAAGAGAGTATGAAAACAACCAAATCACGTGATGTTAGTGTAAAGTCACATGTGATTTGACCGTTTTCTTATTCTCTTGAATAGGTACCGTTCTCGTTTGAACCCAACTCTCTTGCTATACATATATAGGTTATAAAGCCTAAGCCTAAATCAAATCCTAACCCCTAGAATTTTCCGCTATCATGTAGCAGCAAAATAGAGTTGGCTTGTGAACCAAATTAATCATCATTGAAGGTAATGTAGCAGAAAAAAGTTGTATTAGGTATCTAATATCGAGTAAATAATCGACTTCATACCTTCCATGACAAACATTTATATCAGTGTTGGTTGAATTTGGCCAGAGATCCAGTTCAATACCTCTTACACCTTTCTGTAGAGCCTTTATGATAGGCCTAACACTGCTGTCGCTCGTGAACTGGTTACCGGTTAAGTAAGTATTGTGGCTGGTATAGATATAATAATCAGAAAGTGGAGATTTCATGTCATCAACTGCCTGAATGAAAATTAAATAAAAACTGTACAAGATTAATGCAGGAAGATTAGCATATATTCATTCTGAATAGTAAAGAAAACAACTCAAGTAGGAGGAACACAAGATTGTATGATGAGAAAGAATTTGACAAATAAATAAAGCCAGGTGATCAAAGTAAATCCAAACACCATCTCCACACAATAGGATATGCCCTAGGATATATGCAACCCCATTAAATTACTCTCCAAAAGAGCCCTGAGAGTATCTTCAACAGATTCTCTAAAATGGAGATTTTGAGGATTTTTTTCTCCAACAGCTTCCCAAAACCTTCTCCAAAATGGCAAAAAGTATGAGAGAGAGTGAAATTCTCCAACTTAGGAGAACTCCCCAAAATATTACTTATGAAAAGACAAATCATTTTTTATTGAATCCTTAGAATTAAATGTATATGAGGAGAAATAAGAATTTATAATATTATTCTTACTGTTATCTCCAAAATGGAGAATGGCCCCTCCAATGGAGGCTAGGAAGGGCACAAATTGTTCTAAAGTGTCAAGAGGGGACTCAATGAGTACAAATTGCCCTAGGGTGTTGATCCCAAGAGTGGTAGACCTTGGCTCTGATACCATGTGAGAATATATGGAACCCATAAGACTACTCTCCAAAAGAGTTGTTGAGGAGAGGAGAAGATCCAACATATATTGAGTTGAAATGGTCCAGATCTAACCAATGTGGGACTCTAACAAGATCAAAACTTTCACACTTGCATGTGGAGATCTATATGGTGGTGCATAAACCAAATAGAGATATAACATATCAAATCACAAGAAATGGGAAGGGGGAGCATCAAAGATATATTCTTGTGAGACTTCATGCTACATAACTCATTTAAAAGCTTAATCTCGTAGGCCCCACAAACATTATTAACCTTTACACTAGATGCAAAGCGTAGTAGTAAAAGTTATCAGAAGCAAGATTACGCATAGAGGATGGTTGAGATCACTATAGAGAAATTGCAAGAGATCCAAGCCTGTATGATGAAGAAGATTGTGATGCTTGGCTTTGTCAAATATGGCCTGAGCATCTGCATCGGTTTGTCCTTGAACCTGAGTCAAGAAATGTTGAAGGTTTCCGATCCTCATTCTACCTTTATCCGAGTATCTCTCAACCACTTTTCTAATATCTTCAGGAAGTTCATTGCTTTTTGGCCTGAAATGTCTCAAGAAGCAACCAAATACCTCAAAAGGCTGCATTATTTTATACAATAAAAATAAAGAAGAGACCAGTGTTTCTATCTATCATCCCTTTATGGTTTATGTAGGCCAAAGACATTGCTTCCACTGATTAAAAAAGGATGGGGTATCAAAATGGGGAACTAAAACTTTTAAATATTCTAACCTCAATAATATTGCTCAAAGTGAGAAGTATTCCCACCAGCTAATATTCCAGATTCCATTCTTTTGCTTCTCTTTCTACCCCAGGAATAATTCTCTGTATGAAAGGGAACACATATAAGAAATAAAAACATTGCTTGCAATAAAATAAAACTGTAAACATATATATATATATATAGACTTAACAGATGGAAATTTAGGCATGGATTCTATAGATGCATCTATCTTGCTTTTGATTGCTAATACAAGTTTTATGGAAATAGTGCGTTTTAGCAGATTTATAACGTATTTTTAGTTTTTTCTGTTTGATTTACGTATGCAACGATTAAGAACAACAGATTGCACGAAAACTAATAGGTTTCTCTTTTATAAACGTATACACAGAGATTCTATCTCAAAAATGAAACATTACAACTCTTTTCTACAACAAATGATGGAAGATAAATCTCAATCGCAACAAAGAAAATTATATACACGAAGCGCATTCCAAACCCAACTCTAAAAATGAATAATGAAGCTAGTCTATCTAAGTGCATAGAAACTAGAAAATGAGACTGATAATGCATGTTTTAAATGAACTCGAACCGCATGAGTAACCTTGCTGATGTGTATTGGTCTCCTTTGCGGTTACAGAGTGGGATTGCACGGATCCCTGGCCTCAACTCTGAAACAGGCAGACAAGTTTGGCCAGCAAATTCATTTTTCTCAGACACGTTGTATTCACGTACTTCAATTCGAAGTAAAGCTAATTCAGGAGCTGATAACGGAAATGTGAACTCTTCATTCCAAACAGGCGTCCAGTCGTCCTCCATAATCTTGGTCTTTCTCTTTTTTTTATCAGCAGGTGCTCCAGCTATGCTGATCTGTTTCAGTTATACAAGGTTAAATAAACTGAATTACAATCTCTACAACTCCTGAAAGAATTCAAATTTTGAGAGATAAACTGGTAAATTTCAATCTTTACAACTCCTGGTCACTGTCTTTCATACTTTTTTAACAATTATTAGTTATTTGAGTCTCTCTGTAGTTTGCAAAAACTAACAATTTCACCACCATTACAACTCCTTTCTAGGGAAGTTTAACAATTTTGCTAATATCCACAAATTTGATATTATTTATGAGCCATTGCTACTATCAACAAATTGATATTCTCCATCCTCTAGAACTTAGCCTTCTATCTGAAAAGAGCTATTTGAGACCACATAAGATTCACAATAACATATAAATGGATACATTCTTGTTGCTACAGAGACTAAAGATCATTACCCTGGTGTAGAAATCTGGTGGCGAGTAGGTATCAAAATGAGTTTTCTTAAAATCCAAATGCCATCCATCTCCCATATAAATTTTCACCTGTTAAATAACATATGGTGATGTCAGAAGAGCTATTCTAACTTTGGCAAGAGAGTGTATTTTTTTTTTCTTAAGGATATTAACCTTTAAAGTTTTCTTGGTTGGAAGCTTTGCTTTAGGACTAAACACCTCATTCTTCAGCCACGTCTCATTAAAAAATCCGGTTTTTTCACATACCCACAACCTCCATTAGCTCTGAACATTCCATGCATTAACCAGAGTGATCTACCATATCCCTGCATTTTGATATAAAACTTAGAAAATGGACACTAATAGTAGAACTGTCTAAAATATTCTATATGGCATATCCATGATTAGCAACTTATATCTTATTTGTCAAATTCATAGAATAGAATGGAGATTTTTCTAGTGATGATGGCAGGCAGACATATATTTCTTGGTTTTTCTATTTAGCAGAATTCAAGATCATTCAATGTCATAACAATATGGTCATATGTGTTTAGTTTGACATACTTTTTCCATATTTGCAGTACCAATAGATGGCTTAGATTATAAAAGCACCCAGTAAGAACATATTAAAATACTCTAAGCCTGAAGAACATAGAAACTATAAAGCATATTACAGGCAAGAGGTTCAGAGAATTGGTCAATTGGGTTTTATACTTGGAAACTCAAAATGCAGCAAACTTCACTTTTATAACAACTTTTTAGAAGTTGTATTGTAAGTGTCTCTTTGACCATCCACAATAAACTGAAGTGAAATTCTTAACATTCCCTCCATCCCAAAATAAATTTCCAATATAAAAAAGACACATAGTTTTAGAAATGTGAAACTATTGTACTTCGTAATTAACTAAATGACAATTTTACCCTTAATTAGGGAAGAAGAGGAAACATAATTTGGAACAAACTAAAATAGAAACATGGACATTTAGCTTGGGACGGACGGAGCAAAAGAGTGACAAATACGACATATTGATATTGCAAATCCTAATGTATCAGGACATACTAGAGGACATAACATAAAACATGTTTGTGTTTAAAAACTGGTATAAGTAGAAACTAGAAAGCTAATACTGACCTGCATATTAAATGCAACCATCTGAGCTCCATGTAGCCAACCAATTAGTGGCTTGTAATTTGAGGATGTAATGCGAGTTCCTTTCGGGTAAATCCTAAGAATATTCTTCTGGGTGAACCTGGCAGAGAGATATTCACATACATATAGTAAGTACAGATACTCGCAACTACAGATAAGAACTTTGTTGGTCCTCAGAGTTTTTGACAAAAATCCTGAAAAATACTTCAAAGTGTTTATAGGGGATATTTGTGTAATCATCAAATCAAATGGTTGAGACCAACAAACATAAAATTCCACAACTTACACAAGATAACAACTGTATTTGTCTATACCTTACTACATCCTGTTCATGATTTTCCACAGCCTTTTCAAGTGCCTGTTCAGACAAACTTAGACGCCTAACTTTATCCTTTTCAACTTTCAGTGCATCCTTTAATCCACCTTTCGGTTTGCCAGCATGAATTGCAATCAGACGCTTGTAAGCAGGAGACGAAGGTGATTTCTTTCCCTGTTCCGAATCTTCAGCGTCAGCATCATGGTCGCTCCTATCACTTCCTGACTGCAACGTATAACAAATAAATTCAAATACCAAACACCAAAACACCTACTTAAGGTGAAATTGAAATCAAACTCGGTTCATTGCACACCACACCTTAAAACTTTTGTCTTCATACGATGATACATCCCTTAAAGTCTCTTCACTCCAAGCATCATCATCATCAGACGAAGAATCTTTGCCCTTCCGTGAGCTACCATGCTTGTCATATTCGGTTTCGAGATACTCTTTAGGAGGTTTGGTTGAAATCAAAATCTTATACTTCAAGCTCTCGGGTGTTGGAAGTTCTTCCAACGTTTCTGATTCGGGGAAAAACAGCATCGACCCAAATGTTTCAGTTAACATCTACAAGAATAGCAAATAAAAAACATGAATAACATGATAATGTTACATAGGATTACATTTCACATTCAAGAAACCCCTACTCACCTGAGCTACTTTCGCTTGAAGATCAGGTGTAAGGTGGTCTTCCAACGTTATAATGACCGGATAAGGAGAGGCCGTGAAGGCATATTCTTTGATCGATTTCAAGCACCTCATGAGGTCTACAGGACTTGTTAGGGTTCTGCATACATCAAATAAAACTTTTTAGACTAATCTGCCCCATAAGAAGAATGGTAGGAAATGTTAATAGTCAAGTTTTGTTGCTGCAATAACAAACAACACCTGCTCACAACTTGCACCAACTCCACTCATTATCCATGCAACATGCCAAAAGAACTTTTGGTTATGGTGGTGATAATCCAGTACTAAAACATGCCAAGATTATGGGCTCACAACTAAAATTTGTATGCACAAGAATGGAAGTAAATTGCATACCTTCCATGAAGTACATGCACATTATTTTTTGATGAATTTGGCCATAGATCAAGTTCTATGACTCTTACACCTCGTTTGAGTGCTTTGATGATCGGTACTTCACTGCAATTGCTACTTAACTGGTTCCCAGTCAAGTACGAATTGTGGCCCGTGTATATGAAGTAATGGGATAAGGGAGCAGTCATATCTTGGTGAACCTAAAAGTGAAAACAACATTTTTGTTAGAAACAATGGCATATGTAATGAGTTGTTTTTGTTTCTTGCTACTTCCTTAACCACAGTAGGAAAAGAAAACATGACTACTTCACCCTTAACTAAAGTGAAACTAACCTGGAGAAACTCTAAGAATAGTAATTGTGTGTTGCCTTTTAAGAAGAAACCAAATTCAAAATGTTGGCCTATACTCATTTCTTGGTTTATTTATACTCTCCTAGGTAGCAACTTAGCTCTCATCTCTAGCTCAAGAACTGTGGGTGTACAACTTTTTAACAAAAGTAACATTTAAACTGTCCAAAAGTGAAACGTAGCCACAGAATGTTAACTGATCCTGACTTCACCTCCGATTTCTTATTTCCCATGTCTAAGTTTAACCAACGTGTGACTCTAACACGTCCCCTCCAACATAAACCTAATGAGCATTGTCTGATGGTGTCAAGAGAGGGCTAGAGCTAGACAAGTACAGTTTACTCCTCAAAAGAGCCCTAACTAAGAGAATGGAGGTTCATCACATATATAGGAGAAAGTGACTCTAACACTCACTTTCTTCATCACTGTATATGATTAACTAGTTTTATCCTGTAGCTAAAAATCAAATGCTATTTACCTAAAATTGGACTAAGGCACTGTTTGGCAAAAAAATAAGCCAACTTATAAGCTAGTACATGTTTGGATGGACCATAAGCTAGTTTTTTTTCAAACGCAAAGGAGAGTAGCATTTAGTGACTTATGAGACTTTTCATTTCTTTTATTCTAAATATATCTTTCTACTTTTTACATTACCGATTTTTAAACATGCCTTTTTTGTCATTTTACGTCATAAGCTACCTTATCAGCTAGTTTTTGGCAAACGCGTCTTGTTCATCAGCTAGCTTATGAGTCATCGGCTACCTTATCAATCATAAGCCTAGTTTTTGTCAAGCACATCTTATTCATCAGCTACCTTATAAGTCATCAGCTAGTTTGACCAACATAGCCTAAGTAAGCATCCATGTCATTAAATTGAAGTTTAGCGGTGCGTTTCTAGCTAGATCAACCATACTACTTGTACGAATCAAACATCAAACATACCTGAGATCTAATTGGGGGATTAAGGTCGGTGCTGAAGAGGAAGTGATGAAAATCCTCCAAAGACAGCCCCCTCCTGTGGATAAACTTTGCAAGATGATGGTGTCTTCTGTGAAGTATCTGCTCCAGCAAACGCTCGGCGTCCGAGATCGAGATGGCGTGGCCATCACCGCCCTGATACTCCTCCTCTAGAAACCGCCGAAGATGATCTGCCGTCATATGAACGCCATCGTCGGAGTACTTACTGAACGCCTGTTTAACATCCGAAGGCGGTTCCGGTTGCGTTACCTTGAACTTCCTAGTGAAACAACAACAAACCCTATAATTCCCCATTATTTTTGTGTAAGATTCTGTTGCAAGCTTCAACCGATCGATGACGAGGATTGAGTACTTTGGGTGAGTGTGTGTATATAATTATGTGTATATATATATTGAGGTATACGCAACACGCAAGTGATGAAGAAGACGCTGCTTTGGTTTGCTTTTTGAAAGAGATTCGGTAAACGTAGCGATGAGAGAGAAGGTGGTATATGTGTGAAAAATGTTGGTTCGATGTTGGTGGTGTCCGTTGATTTTGTTGTAATATGAACACACAAAATCAGTATTCGTTTCCCGCCTTTTTTTTATTAATACTATCCGTCCATAGAAAATTGTACGAAGAATAGGGATGGGAATTTCACCCGGCCCGTCGGGGAACCCGGCTTACCCGCCCTGGACGGAGTTGGGGAAAACCCGCAAAATCGGAGCCGGGGACCGGGGCCAGGATACTCGGTTTGAGAATACTGGGGGCGGGGACGGGTGGCATGGTCCCCGATTTGGCAGGTACCCGGTACCCGGTAATAATATTATATTATATATATTTTAATTATTAAATAATAAATAAATTGTACATATTTTGCCTTCCTTTCAAATGAATGTATAAAATAAATTGGTATATTAATTAATTATGCTTTTGCTCTTTTTTTTTTTTTTTTTGAATATCTTGGAGTTAAAATTTGGAATTTGAAACAATGTTTGATTATTTAAACTATGTTTGTTGTTTGATTTTTTAAGTTTCGAAACAATGTATTAGTTTTTTGTGTTGTTTAATAGTTTATTTTTTCAAGAAATATATATAACATACCGGGTCGGGTATTACCAGGTATTGGGTAACCGGGTATTGACCGGGGTTTGACTAAAAATTGACCGGGCCCGGGTGGTCAACCCCCGTACCCGTCGGGGGTCGGGGCCGGGGCTCCTTGTACGAAACCGGGGCCGGGTAAGGGGGTACCCGCCCCGTTCCCATCCCTAAGAATGAGGCCCTGCAACTTAAAATCCTTCTTTTGCCGCAAATTGTTGAAAAATGCAACATAAATGTCCAAAAAAATCCAATTGAGGTAACATATATTTTTTTTTTCAAGAAAGGGTTATGCATTCGATTTTGTAAAAAATGGAAAAACTTACCTGAAACTCATATTGTGAACCTGCTTGAGCCGGTTACCTTTTACATGTATGATTTTTAACCTCAAATGTAAGTTTCCATTTTTTTTGACAAAATCAAATGCATAATCCTTTTACGGCAAAAACAAATTGTAGGTTCCCCTGATTAGATTTTTTGGACATGTATGTTACCTTTTTTTCCGGCAATTTGCCTTAAAGCTATTTATGCCACGTATATTGTCATATCATTAAACTTTGACACCTCATCATGTTATAACCGGTAATCCAAGTAACCGGTTGTAAGTTCCCCTTTTTCTGACAAAATCAAATGCATAATCCTTTTACGACACAAAAATTGTACGTTCCCCTGATTGGATTTTTTGGACATATATCCTTTTTCGGCAATTTGCCCATTTTTATTAATTAAGATGCATAGGGGAAGGTTAATTGCATCCCAATGGTTGCTGATTACACTCCTAGTCTTCTCATACATATCAAAATGAGAGTCTGCTTTTATATTTTCAATGCATAAAATGAATTGATTTTGACATTTATAGAGGTGCAAATAGCAGGTCCCCTTATTATGTCATTCTTTAGGCCATCCGCTATGGGCTTTGACAAAGGCTTCGGCTTCCTTCTTAGGTCTTTGATAGCGCAACCTACAAGCCTACAAAGTCCGAGCTACAAATCTTTCCATTTTTCAAGTCGATCCAATCCAAATTTGTTTGTAGAGATATTTACTCGATCACAAACATTTCTGGAGCAACTTTAACACTAACATAATGTCATTAAATTTCTCCTGATTTAGCACATCTGATTTACCCAAAAGCCCTTACCAAGCCCGAAATAGGAGTACCATTACCCACAAGTCCGAATACCCAATATATTAATAAAGAAAGGAGAGAGAGAGAGAGAGAGAGAGAGAGAGAGAGAGACGAGCAAGTTACTCTGGCTCCCAAACCCAATTCGATACCCGTCGTTGAAGCCCGCATCTGAGAGTAACACAGCCAAGTTGACGCCCACATGAGAGAGAAAGAGATGGGTTGCTATTAATAAAGATTAAAGGATAGGTAAATTATATTATTGGTCATTGTGGTTATAATAGAAAAAAAAATTGAATGACTAAAACATCACTTCAACCATATTAAGTTAAACAAAATAAATTTGGATAAAGTTTGTGATAAATGATCTAATACGTTATAAAATACAAATTATAAAAATGTAATCTATACATATTTTAAAATAGAAACTCTAAATGCTAAAACATATAAACTACATGGACCAAGAATATAATTTACCTTTAAAAGAAGTCAATTTTATATTCTTTATATAATTGGTTCATATTAATTATTCGGATTGAAAAAATGTTTTATTTAATATAGAGGGCGTAAAGTAGTCATTTTTTATATTGAAACTCTTAATTCATCATCAAGATCAAACAACAAGTTATTCTAAGGAGGTGTTTAGGATTGTTTATTTAGGTTGTGTTTGGTAAAAATAAAGCTAGCTTATAAGCTAGTCTATACAAACATGTATCATAAGTTAATTTATAGGCTAGTTTTTTGAAGTGTTACTTTGAGTAGTTTTTTGGAAGCTTTTTGTAACTTTTTTCAGTTATATCCTTATTAATATTAATTATTAAATTCAAAGATATTTTTTTGGGCATTTTACATACTTATAAAGTCATAAGCTAGTTTTTACCAAACATAATTTGTTCAACAACTAGCTTATCAGCTACTAACTAGTTTATCAATCAACAACTAGCTTATCAGCTAGTTTGCCAAACATAGCTTTAAACTGTTTATTAATTTATTTAGGTGTGGTATTGATAATAGGAATTTTCTAGTGCTTGGATAAAAAAAATACTTATACCTTGACATTTGTAACAAGAAGTTCTTGATAAGTTACTTCTTTCATACTAATTAATTTATTCCAACGTGATACCGCCCTATGTTACACTCTTCTAATTGATTTTTTTTTGTTTTCCAAACACTTTTTATAGAAGACCGGTTTAACTTCACATAAACTAATAAACACTTAAACGAAAACATAAGTTGTTTTAAATAAACAATCTCAAGCATCCTCTAAATCATACAACTTGATCAATTAGAAGAGCTTAAGTAAAAAACCAAACAAACAACTCATTACATATTATTATGTAAAATAAATACTTAAAAGTTAAAACATTCTAAATGTCAAAAGTTTGGAGAATATATTACTCTAACTAAAGGGTGAATACACCATTGACTTGCTAAATCCACCCAAAAAAGTGAATTGCGTCATACACACACATATGTAATATCAAAGACTACTTTTTCAATTCCCGATGCATTTATTTCAATTTCCGATGCAACCCCCATTTAGTAAATTAGGTACATATAGTTACCCCTAACTAAAAACCATCACAAGATACATTCATTTTTCATGCAATTTACCTCTTCTTATAATTATCTAGTAAATACCTTTGCACCAACACTTGAACTATTTTAGTTAAGACCAAAGGAGTGTTAGCCTAGTGGTAAAGGTTTGGGCACTACATAGTGGTGAACCCGAGTTCAAGATCTGGGGGACGCATTCTGGAGGTACGGGGGCTTCGACCCCGGGCTGTATGCTTTAGCAGTCGGGCTTCGGCCCAAAATTGCCGAGGATTAGTCTGGGCCCAACGTGGTCTGGGATACCTCTTCCAAAAAACTATTTTAGTTAAGAAGTAATAAATTGCTTATAACTTTTTTATTTTTGAACGACAAGCCAACATACACATATATGTTCTCTGGGTATCGAGGATCCAAGAGCAACCGATTAATTTATGTCGACCATGAACCAACCCGATTAAGAGTACCACTATGTGGCAAACACATGATCTGGATATCGTCGCATACTCATCACGGGGTTCGAATCCGAGTAGTTAAGGATACCATTCACCGACCCCCTCACTCCCTCAAGATATTACCTTACTACTGGATTAGACATATTTTAGTCCATATTTTGACAACTGCTTAGGCTGCACACAGCCATATTTCCCAACCCTTCCAAACATTTCAATTTTTAATGGCACATCAGCTTTTTCCCAACCCTCTCTTTTACCCTTCCATAACCCTCTACAACACATACCCAACCCTCTCACACACAATACACACACAACAGACACACAAACATAGCGGCATGGTGAAGCCGCACACGCCATAGCCAGTGGCGGATCCAGGAATTTTACTGACTGGGGTCCAATTTTAATAAAATACTTTAGCCTTGTAATGATACTTCAAAATTTAATTTCATTGAAATGGATGTCAAGAATCAATTTTCGAAAATACTACCATTTATCATATTAAGGCAGTGCTTGGTTCATTTTAGGGAATGAGAATGAGAATGATAATGGAAATGCAGGAGAATGGGAATGAAAATGAGCATTGTATTAATGTTGTTTGGTTAACCCCCTATAATCAATGAAAAATTGTTTCATATTAAAAAAATATTTTCATTTACTTTGAAAATACAATAGATGTTAACATCAAAAGATGTAATGACATATGGAAAAAAGAACCAAGTAGAAAGAAAATTTTTATTCCCCCCAATTTGGTCATGAATGAAAATTAATGGATCTGCAGAAATGATTCTATTATATAATATCAGACCAAACATCAGTTTTCATCATCATTCTCATTCCTTACCTTGCAATACCCCCAACCAAGCATCCCTAACTTAAAACTCATAACAAATACATATAAAATCCTATTTAACAATTATAATTTAGCATTAAATCTTAACAAATTTATTTATTAACAAAGACAAATAATTTATTAAGCTATAAATAAGGATGAAAGAATTAGATTATAACAAATTAATAGTAAATAAACTAAAAAAAATACTATAAAAGAACTAAAAACTAAAAAGCTAAAGTAGTAAAACTGTAAGAGGTCAATGCGACGTGGAGCTCTAACAAAAATTTTAAGTTTGTGAGTTTGGTGAGTGGTGTCAAACAATAAAATGAGTGGTGTCACAAAGTTGAGTTCATAAAAAAATAGACAAACTTAAAGGTTAAATTAAAAGAATTTTGTTTTATCTTGGAGGTTTACTGGGGTCCAGGGACCCCATTCCTTTAGCTGTGGCTCCGCCACTGGCCATAGCCTGCTGGCAAGAAGGGTGACGCAGCCAACCCGTCGGGCTTTTTGAAGCTGGCGGGCTCAACCCGCTGCCATAGCCCGTAGCCTTATAACTTTTATCAACGTATATCTATTTTTTACACAATTAAATATATAAAATATGTGTTAAAAAATTATAATTATTTACTAAACTAGACAAAAAAAAGTATGCACCAACTGTAAAATAGGTGGCCAGAAAAAGCGTATTGGGGTGCGAGCATAAATTCGGGAAAAATTAAAGTTATCGATGCATAACAAGACCGTACGTTAGTGGTGCATCTCCTTTATACGACGTCGTATCATTCACCAATTATCATTATTTTTGTTATTTTATTGATTTAACATGTGAGCCTTTTTTTTTTATTTCTCGTGATTTTATGGTGGGTTGCCTTTTTTGAGTTCATTAACAGTAATGTGCTCGATTGGATGCTTTTACTTTGCTTGTTATCTTTATATATAAAAAGTATTTTTTAAGTATTTTTTTTTATTAGTAAAAAATCCATTTAAAAAATGGGAATAAATAAAAATGGAAGCTTCATACCAATAGACTATGGTGCATGAAACGTGATTTTTGACTTTATTTATGTTTCTTTAAAACTATTTATACTGAAATGACAATTTTTCTACGAAAATACTATGTTTGTATGAAGATAAAGTTAAGTTTATAGGAAAACAATGAAAATAAGATAATAGAAAACGGGCAAATCACATGTAATTAGAGCATGTTGTTAGGCCACGTCACCCACACACACTTGCATTGATGGTTAGTGTAAAGTCACATGTGATTTTTTCACGTATGATTTGACCATCATCATGTTCTTTTATTTGGTTATTGCTTTCGTTTGAAGTTTGAACATTCCTCTACTTAACTAAATACTAAAATAGTGAAAAAATAGAGAAAAAGTAGAAATCTTCGACAACCGATGTATTTCAATTGTTTCCATCGGTTAAGTTAAATGAATTAAATTTTCTAACAAATTTTAGAAAATATATATTACAATAATAAATTCAAAAGTTACTTTTGTTTTGAAGGTTATATTAAATTAGAGAAAGAAGATAGAATTTTCCAAAGATCATATTATTTTAATTGTTTCCATCAATTAAGTTGCATATTTTATAAAGTTTTATAGAAATCTATTGTAATAAAAATTTATAAAATATTCTTAGCAATGTAATAAACATTAAAAACGTTAAAATAGAGTAGTTTTAAAAAATTGAATACAAAATTTAAATTTAAATACTATATTAAAAAAAATTATATAATAGCTTTGATTATAATGTAATGCACCAAAAGGTTATTCCATTCGCATAAAAATGACATTCTCGTATTTTAAAATCAATACGAAATCAAGCACCTTTACTTTTTTCATGGAAGTCATGGAACATAATCAATTTTAATATTTAAAAAGAGTTATAAAACGAATAACATCTTTTAAAATCTGTATAATTAAATTATGTAATCTTGTTTTGGTACGAAAGGAAAAGCTTGTTTTTTAAGTTACTTAATCCACTGAATTTGATAACATGTAAATTACATATTTTATCTTTGTTTTTGGTGATAAACAATTCATTTATTATATTGTTAGTGATGTTAGTTAACATGGTTTGAAAGATCGGTACCGAAGTGGTTGGTGTCGAGATTTTTTAAGAGTAAAAGTGGTATCGAAAACCGAATCGTATGCTTCAGTTTGCTTTCGGTAAGGAAAATCGGTAATATGACCACTTATGACCGAAAATTATAAAATGTATCAAATATTCAAATGTGTATTAAAACTGATAGTAAACAAAAACAATGTTTCAAAACCAATCCCAAACAATCATAAGTTCAACAATCCGCTGATTTTTTGATGTGTGTGTACTGTGAAGGGAGTCGATTTTTTGAAAACAAACATAGATACTTATGGAGAAAGGTTAGGCAGTTTAGGAGATGTTATAGTTTGGTTAGAAAAAAAGGTAAACTTTATTTAAGAAATTCACCATACTTTGGCTTAAGTGAAGGAATTGAATATTCCCTACCAACAAAACCATGGCCAAATTCCATTCCAATTTCATCAAATTCCATTTTGTGAACTGAACGTCTCCTGAGTTGAAACTTGTTCGATATAGAATCATCATCTAAAAGGTTTCTACTAATAAAATGTACGTTTTAACACAAAACTATCTACTCCGTTTCCAATGGTTTCTTGATTGGGTCACGAAAAATTAAAATTCCATTGTGCACGAGCCATTGTAACCCAAAAGACACAGTGTTCAACAAAAAGCCGCTTTAGTTACCAGGTGTGTCGGGTTTCTGGTTTCTAGTTTCTAGTTTCGCTTGTTATTTTTCTAGTTGGCGTAAGGGTATGCTCCGATGTCATAGCTCCATGCCCAGTTGTTTCAAAGACATGTTTTGGTGCACCACCATTGTTGCAAGGTTGCGATGGTCACCACCATCCACAATCCCATATATCGTCTAGCTACAAACTAACATCATATCCAAGATTGGTATGGCTGCTGAATTTTCAAGAAAAATGAACATGTACATACAAGCATCATAAGGATACAAAGCTAGGAAGAAAATCTTGTGATGCCAAAAGAGGGCACGATAGTGTATGCGGCCTTGGCATGTTTTCCATAGTCGCGTAGATGGAATCAGAAGGAGGAGATAGGGCTACATTTTATTTAGTTCTAGGGTTTCCTTTATTGCCTAGAAGTTTGGTGTTGCTCCTCATCGGATGCATACGTAGAGAATGTTCTTAGGGTCACATTTTGTCAAGATCGAAGCTTGTAATAACTAACTAGTAAGAACTCTATAATTCTCTTTTACTATTAATATACAAATCACCATCTCTACCCGTGGATGCACACTAACCAGACAGTGGAACCATGTTAGATCCTCACGTTGATTACTGCTTTCGTAACTAGATCTTCATTGTGTTGTGGTTGTTTTTTTGGGGTAACCGTAGCCCGTAGGTATTCAGGTAATCAGCTTACGCACAATGAGTAATCTCTCAAATGGTCATGAATTGCCTAGAGTCATTGCAGGTGAACCTCCATGGCCACACAGGGCTTTGGAAGCACCTTTCGAACCCACTAAAGATGAGATTTCCACTACATCCTTCTGAGTCTAAACCAGTGCGCCACAACCCCAATGGTTTTGTGGTGTGGTTGTTAATGGTCTCATTGTTAGCATTTAGAACACACCTCTGAGATCCTATTTGTATTTCCGCATCGTAGTTGGGTTTGCACTAGTTATTTGATACCGTGACCTTATTGCATTGTTTATATATCTATTATCGTACCACAGAAAATGCCAAGTTGCCAACGACAACCACCATGACGTGAGACTGAAATTACTTATTTACCCATCACCATCGCTATAACAAGAATGTCACTAGCCGAATCATATTTAGAATACAGTTCCTCCTTTGTTTTTCGTGACTACTAGATACCAATACCACCTACACATATCGACTATACTAAAACTAGCTACTCTACACAGAAAAGAAGAAGCGTGGACAGCTAGACTACTAATTGGGTTTTATTCAAGATTTTGTTTTTGGCTTCTAACCGTTTCTTGATCATTTCCGCATTGGCAGGAGGGAGTTTGCAAGGAGGAGATGATGAAGGGGAGGCAGTTGACCTTTCGAGGTATCCACGTCGGTATTCATCAGCGTAGCAAAACAGAGATTCAACGCATTCTTCTAGCGAAGCTGGAGGCCGAACTGGCTGAAAATCCTGCAGCTTTGCATACTCGCTTATCAGATGAAACATGTAATCGTATATCCGGTCAATGTTCAATCGCTCCATGAAATCTTGCACCGCTTTTCCTATTGCCTCTGCCTGTTAAGACCCCGAGAGAGAACAACAATCACTGAATTAATAATTTAATATGAATATGAAAGTAGCACATTAAGTAATACTCGAATCGTTTAAAATGCATCTATTTCATTTTTCTGCAAGTTTTGCCAAGTTAATTTAGAAGATTTAAGAAAATGGAAGATGTACATCTAAGCTGTTCTGGTATTTGGTATTACTACTGATAAAAAACTAGGCAGAAAACAATGATGATGATGATGATGATCACCATGAAGATGAAATCACTTATTTACCAATGGTTTACTAATAGGGACTGTTTGGTAGTTGCTGAATGGTTTGGTGCTGGATGATTAAGTGGTCAGAATGATTAAGAGGCTCTTATGATATGGTGCAAAATGAAATATGGTGTTTTGGTAATTGTTGAGTATGAAATCAAGACTCTGAATGGTTAAAAGACATCTAGGATACAAAATCATTCAGAGGTTTTGGAACCATTAAGAGGCAGTCGATTTTTTTGCCAAACAAGATTCACCTCTTAACTATTCAGAGGTTGCCTCTTAATGGAATGTTAAGAGGTAAACAGACACCACCTATAACATAGTTGTAGCATCTTTTTATAGAAAAAAAACATGACTTCATGCACGTTCTTGCCATTCTAAAAAAAGCAAAAAAATGGTGAGTTTAATGGTAAGTTTTTTTGGCCTCCACGAGTTTAAACCTAAACCAAACCCAACCCAAGAACCCAGTATACCTCACATAGAGGTATGATAGAAAGACTGTTTTCATTTACTCTTAAATATTTGGCAAATATTCAAACAATTTTGAGAACTTGTGGGAAGACAAACATATGCAACTTTCACAGGAGAGTAACATGAGCAAGAAAATACGAACGTTTACCTCAGATGGATGTGAGTTCCCCCAGTCAACTGCAGTTTTAATGGATTGACATATGTTCTCGGAGGCGATAGGCAAGTAGTTTTCCTTTGGGAAGAGGCCTCGGCTGAAGAAATCCTCATACTTCGGTTTGATTATAAGAGGAACACAACCACATGACAGTATATACTTTAAGCTTACAGACCAAGCATAGCCCTCGGCATATATCTTATACCTGCATAAAAATATGAGAATGGAATCATTAATCTCCACAAGTTACATATGTAGCAGATATTACACTTTCGGCAACCGATGAAAAATGCAAAACTTCCATGTGGATAGAAACAAATAGGTAGCTACAACATAAATTTTTGTAATGATGAAATGAAATTGGCAGATAGGCAGTTGTAAGTTACCGATGATTGCACTGGTTAGATAACTTGGAGTTCTTGAACCCATTTTTAATTTCCTGTGCCCAATTCTGTAATGAAATGTTAAATAAGAAAAGGTAAGCAAATACATCAAGATCTTACATAACAACAGAAAAAAAAAATACACATCTTATAGATCATCAAATCAAATCCTTGTTAATTATCTAACCAAATATGTACCTGACGCAATATTTGCGCTCCCCATTTTTTGGTGTCATTACACGTGAGCAATTCTTCTCGTGCTCGAGAGTTAACATCTGGGTTTCCTTTCCAATATGCATAAGGGAACTTCTTTTTCCAACTCATCACTTGTGAACCTTTCTTAATACTTTGAAATTCCTCTTGCCAAGGTCCCAGGCGAACTTCTGCCCTGATAGCAAATATCCATAGCAATACTGATTAGTGCAAAAGGGTGTCCTCCAAAATTAAAAGACTTTTTACCTTCATGTTTGATTAAAATAAAAGTTCAACTGATCTTCCATTCACTATGTTAATCAAATTTGTTAAACATTTTTTTTATATGCAAATGCTTCCCTTATCTGAATTCTATGTTGTAGAAAAAGGCAATCCTAATAAAACTTAGTCTATGTTAAATACATAAATTTCCTTTAATCCGGGTCTTCCAATAACACACACAAAACACACCATAGTAGTTCCAAGAAACTTAAAAAATCAGACACCAAATTTCTCTAAGTGATATATGCATCTCCAGTCTCCCTAATCCATATGGTTTATGCAAAGTGCCCCCTCTACATGAACCGGACAAAATACCCCCTTCCGAAATGTGGGAATGACTCATTTACAAGAAAGTGTCTCTTAATGTCTATGAACTTGGGTCTCAGAGTCTCTCTAACACTTGAGCATTAGGCACTGAGTTGAAGTTGTTGGGAAATTGTTCTACATCAATGCTTGTTGCCAGGATTTGTATCACATATAGTTCATGAATTGTTTGTATATTCCTGGAAAGAATGCTCCAAAGGCACACCTTATTTACTTGTTTTGGGTCCTTTTTAAGTATGTGACATTTATATCCTGAAAACGAACTCACTCACCCTCCTCACTTTTGTGAGATTTGAACCCTTGACCTTCTAGGAGATTTAGTTCTACCAGTAACCCGGATACCATACCACTAGGCCAAGGCCCTTTGTTTTGTTTGTGCATCCTTCCGTAACTATAATAATGCTCATCAATTCAAGAACCTCAAATCGCATAAGTAACATAACCCACATCTACTTAAAACAACCTAATGGCTAGGCATAATATAAAGGAAGAAGAGAGTCAGCCTCGTGTAACTTCAGAACAAAAAGTATTTCTTAAACTCAAATTCACAAATTGTTGGTATCATCATAATTTTAAAGCACAGAACACACTCAATTAGTTGCAACCTATACACTCAAAATGATGGTCCTAGTCTACAATTCAACGAAATTGTCATAAATTCATCTCTTTCCATTAAAATACAGACAACGAGAATATATGGTAAAAGTTGCCACAAGTTTTGAGGCTAAGTCACCCGTAAGACTTGTAATTCATAATTCATATGCATGCAAAATTCAAAGAATATGCTGATAAAAACCAATGATTTGAGCTTACCAACCCCAGAAAGACCAGTCAGGAAATGGGATGTCAAAATGATCAGGCGTGGTGCAATAGCGAAAAATGGGCAAAGGCATAGCAAAGTGAGTCTTCTTGTCAATGATAGGCCTGTCCATGCAATCAAACATCAAATCTACATCAGGAACCATCCCCGGGTACCTCCTAAGAAGCTGCAACAATCCCCAAACCGTAAACAAAGCTCGGCTCTGCACACAATCGTACAAATACTCCACATAGAGTTTTCCACCGATGATCACTATATGCAAAGAAGCAAATTTCTTAGCTTCCACCAAAAGGGCATTTGAAATCCGAGTTTTAGACCACGGTTCAAGGTCATGATGTATCCATCTATAAAAATCAGGGCATTTTTCTGATTCACCACTTATGTTAGCCTCTCCATCTTTCGACCTGGTTCGACAAGAAAGATAAGAGCATCGCACGATCATGGAAGCTCTACTGATCTTTGTTTGATTTGCAAAAGTCTTGGCAGGGAATCCATGCCATGGAGTTGGTTCTAAGTTATGACCAATAATAGTTTTGGTCTGACTAGCCAAGTTGTCCACCTGTTCGACAAAATGCTAACATCAACAAAACACATCCACATTAAAATTCGTACTTACTGACTTATTGGCTTTTCAAAAAACCAAATAAATTAAAAAACAGTGGTTAAGAACTTGAAAAACACTTTCCAAAATAGTTTTTTGACACAAAGGGAAAAACAAAATTTGAAAAATAAGGCGAGCAAACTTTATGATTTGGCTTTTGGCTTTTTCCTCTAGTATAACCCCACTTTTTAACCAACCACTTTTTAACCAACCACTTTTTAACTTATTGATTTATTGACTTTTACCACCGCAAAAACTAATCTAGACACTTTTTTTAAAACTAATTTTGCAACCACCACAAATCAATAATCACTTTTTGGCTAAAAAAAAAACACTTTTCAAGTTCAAAAAAGCATTTCCAAACCACCTCTAAAACCTTCCAAAAAACGGTAAAACAATTCCATGGAAACCACAGCAAGCTTAACAGTTTACGACAGCTAAAAATCATCAAAACGACGTAGTTTTGCTGCAAATCCTTACTTATAGGAATTCAAATTGCTAATTTCGATCTCGTAAACAACGATAAAATTATTCAATTCCAATGTGAATATGTGATACAATACAAGTAAAAGGAGTAAGACAGAAGAATAAATACCTCAAAGATGAGAAGAAAGGCGAGAGTGAATACGAACAACACACCACAGAAACGAAGGATTGGAGACGGAATTTGAGCTAATTTTCTGGAAAACAATGCCATATATATATATATATATGTATGTATGTATGTATGTATATATATTTCAATGTTGATGATGGAAATGGAGATTAATGGTAGCAATGTGATTTGGTAGTATTGGAATTGGATCCAATCCAAAAACCTAATTTTTCTGAAATCAAAATCCGTCTTCCGTTATTCGCAGTTATCTCTTCTCTCCTCTTTCTGAAAACGGTAGAAATGGGGAGGGGAGCTCAACAACCACTTGATTGCGTTTCCCGCATCCTACTCCAACGACCGACTTTTTCTCACTAGCCTATTGTTTACACTTTACCCCCTACGATTTTTTTAATTTATTTATTGGACCAATTATTGATAACAATATTTTGTCATTTTGTTATTTTGTCATTTACTGTCACTAAAGATAAATTTCCCACCCTAAAAAACCTAGGTTGGTGAAGTCGACTATAGAAATCTTCAAATCAGGGGTGTTCAAAATATCCGAAACCGAAATACCGAACCGGAAAACCGATAAACCGTATCGATTTTTAGGTTAACCGAACCGGGTTTTTCAAAAAATTCGGGTTGGTTAACCGAACCGGAAAATTTTTCGGTTTTTCGGTTTGGTTACGGTTCTTGATTTTAGTGACGGAAGGTTAACCGAAAGTATATAGATATATATATACACTATATATATGTATATTGAAATGTACGAAAATAAATTGTATAACATTGTATGTTTATATGTCACTAGTTCTTTAGCTTGAATTAGAATTAAAGCTCATTAATCATGAAAAGTTAATGTACATGTGATGTTGCAAAATTAATTTACATATCATCTATAGATTACTAGATTGCATGTTATTGTAAATAGGTTAATCGGTTAACCGCATAACCGAACCATCAAAACCGATTAACCGATTACCAGTTAACTGGTGTTTTCGGTTTAGGTTTAGGTTCATTATATCATTAAACCGAATTTATCGGTTAACCGGTTGTCGGTTAACCGTTTATCGGTTAACCATCCATGAACAGCCCTAGTTCAAATCTATCTGATCGTTTGGTTTGCAGAATGATTTTTGAAGAAATAGAATCTGTTAAAAGAATTGGAATGAAATGTTTTCAGGTTTGACCAAGTGTTTGGTTGATATGAATGGAATGTAATATGTCAAAGGAATTGGAATTTGTATGTTTGGTTTGCTAAGGAATTGGAATGGAATGCTGAAAAATGACAAAAATACTCTTTTATGTTGAACGTCGGTGGTGGTGGCCGGTGGCAGTGATGGCGGTGGCTGGAGGCGATGGTGGTGGTGGCCGGTGGCGATGGCCATTGGTACAAATGTTTTTTGAAACGGAGCTAAAAGGAAGTATATTTCATAAGATATCGAGTTGTAGGTACAAATGTTATGAAGAATAGACCTTTAAATAAAATCTGCCATATTTTATAAGATTTTTATGTTTTGTTTTATTGTTAAGCTGTAAATTACACAGTGTTACGATGATAGAAAAGTTTATTGTTTTTTGGTATAATTTCAAGAGTTAAATATGATTTAATCCTTCAAATTTTTATTGTAAAATGGTTTAATTTCTAATTTTTTTTTTGTGAATGATAAAATCCTTAAAGTTTATAAAATATTTGATAAAATCATTAAACTTATTTAACCTAATCATTAAACTAGTTGCAGGCCAAACCACCACCGTCTCCCTCCTCCAACCACGCTACGGCGTCGCCTTCCTCCAATCACACCATCGTCGTCGCTTACTCCAGCCAAACGAACATCGCTAATTTGGTAACCTCTCTATCTGATTACTATTTGAACGAATTTGGATTTTTTATCCCAAAAAGTTCATGCGTAGTTCGTTTGCTTGATCGTTGTATAGCTAGTTGTTAGAGTTGGTTCATGTATGGTTGCCTTTTTACCTCTTGTCTGTTTGTGTTATGGGGTGTGGTAATGAAAAGTTTGCAAATTCAAAAGAATATAAATTAACCCACTATATTGTTAGAAATTTATTAATTTGCGGCATAGATATTGCCGCCTAACTTGAAAGAGTAGCAACCAAGTTGACTTTTTGTGCCAATTTGCTTTAGGATGATATATTAATGTATGAAGGAATCTCACACTTGGATAAGTATAAAGTTTATATTTGTAAATGTATAATGTAGCATTGGGAACACATTCCATATTTTGTCAATTATATGGAGAAACATCCCTGTTTTGGAGTATAAGTATTTGCATATATTGAAAAATGCTATTTGTACTAGGGGTGTTCAAAATATACGAAACCGAAAAACCGAACCGAAAAACCGGTGAATCGTACCGATTTTTATGTTAACCGAACCGGTTTTTTCAAAAATTTCGGTTTGGTTAACCAAACTGATAATTTTTTCGGTTTTTCGGTTCGGTTACGGTTCTTGATTTTAGTGACGGAAGGTTAACCGAAAACCGAATATATATAATATACACTATATATACACTATATATTCTATAAATATGTTATATATACACTATTGTAATGTAGAAAAATAAGTTGTGTAAACATTATATGTTTATATCACTACTTGTTTAACTTGAATTTGAATTAAAACCCATTAATTATGAAAGCTTAATATACATGTGATGTTGAAAAAATAATTCACATATTATTCTTAGATTACTAGAATGCATGTTATTGAAAATAGGTTAATCGGTTAACCACATAACCGAACCGTCAAAACCGATTAACCGATTACCGGTTAACCAACGTTTTCGGTTTAGGTTTAGGTTCATTATATCATCAAACCGAACTTGTCAGTTAACCGGTTGTCGGTTAACCGTTTATCGGTTAACCATCCATGAACACCCCTAATTTGTACCTTTATGGATGTCATAATTAAGTTAACTTATACATCAAGAATGTAAGAAGCAAGTTATGGTGTAGATATGTGTGAGGAGAGAACACTTCATAGGAGTGTGATATAATGCGTTTTTTGGGTTTTTGTTTTTGGGAGAGACGATGTGTCTTGAAAAAAAAAACCTTGCTTTCTATATAAAACTCTTCCTATAAGCTTATTAAAAAAGTCACTTATTATATCATTAAGCCATCATTAAAATGTCATATATAATTGATTGAATAAGTTGTGAAGGAGTCGGTAACTATTAATCACATTGAATAAGTTGTGAATAAGTTGTGAAGGAGTCATATATAATTAAATGTCATTTAGCAACTATTAATCACATTGATGGAGTCGGTAACAATGTTAGTGATGCAAAGAATTAAACTAGGTAATCAGAATTGTATTGATTGTGTATACAAAAGGGAGAATATAGGGTCTATATATAGGCTATAATTAGACCCTCTAATATACAGAAAATCTTTCTTAAATATATAAATATACAGAGAATCTTTCCTAATTATATTGTCTAATATTCCCCCTCAAGCTAAGGCCGGGAATCGACTCTTAGCTTGGACTTCAAAAAGAGAAAGCGTTCAGACGACAATGGCTTTGTGAAGACGTCGGCTATCTGATCATGTGTTGAAATGAACTGAACTGACAATTTTCCTTGTGCAACTTTTTCTCGAACGAAATGGAAATCAACTTCCACATGCTTTCTCCGCGCGTGAAAGACAGGATTAGCAGACAGATATGTAGCACCCAAGTTGTCACACCATAGAGTCGGAACCGATTTCACTGGAACGCGAAGTTCACGTAACAGAGTTTCAAGCCACGTTAATTCAGCAACCGTATCTGCTAATGCCTTGTATTCCGATTCTGTAGAAGAGCGAGATACAGTCTTTTGTTTTCTGGCAGACCATGAAACAAGGTTAGATCCAAGGTATATCGCATATCCGCCCGTGGACCGACGGTCATCTGGGCAGCCAGTCCAATCCGCATCAGAAAAGGCACTCAAGGAGTTGAACTCAACATCAGTATAAGCGTGCAACGCAGAGGACGATGATCTAGAGATTAAGAGACCATGATTCGCCGTACCATGTAGATATCGTAGTATACGTTTGACCGCAGACCAATGATTCGTAGTGGGTGAGTGCATAAATTGACATACTTTGTTAACTGCAAAAGTAATGTCAGGCCGTGATAACGTAACATACTGTAAGGCACCCACCATCTGTCTATATTTTACCGGGTCATCAAAAGGAGCACTGTCACCAAGAGACAGGTTTGCACTAGTGGTGCACGGTGACGGAACTGGCTTTGAGTGAGAGAGGTTGGCTCGAACCAACAACTCGTGTATGTATTTCCGTTGAGAGAGAATGATATCAGAAGCTTTACGCACAACCTCAACTCCCAGGAAATAGGATAAAGGTCCCATGTCTTGGACTGCAAATGACCGACTTAGGCGAGAAACAACTTGATCGATAACTTTATTGTTGTTGCCGGTCAAAATAATGTCATCGACATATACAAGCATATACATAACCGTGCCATGAGCCGAGTAAATAAATAAAGAGGGGTCTGTTTTGGAACCACGAAAACCAAGAGAGATCAGAGCTGAAGAAAGTCGTTGAAACCAAGCTCTCGGTGCCTGTTTGAGACCGTACAGGGACTTGTGAAGTAGGCACACGTGATCTGGCTTACTCGGATCAACGAAGCCTTGAGGTTGTTGCAGATACACCGTTTCCTTCAAATCGCCATGTAGAAAGGCATTCTGGACATCCAGTTGTCTTAGAGACCACTGGTTGGTACCGCGACAGATAGAACAACGCGGATAGTGGTGGATTTTACCACTGGACTGAAGGTCTCTGTATAGTCAATACACGGTTGCTGGTTAAAGCCTTTGGCAACAAGACGCGCTTTGTAGCGCTGAATTGCCCCATGTTGATCTCTTTTAACTTTGAAGACCCATTTGGAAGCGACCACATTAGCTGTTGGAACACGAGGAACAAGCGTCCAAGTACCATTGCGGATTAAGGCCGAGTATTCATCTGCCATAGCTTTACGCCAGTTTGGATCGTTGTTGGCAACGACAAAGGTGGTGGGTTCTTGGGTAGAGGTATGGGTGGAGGTGTGAAAGACTGATGGGTCGTACCGTTTTGTCCTTTTTGGATTTTGGCGAAGGTGGGCTGGTCGTGAGGGTTGTGAAGGAGGTATTGTAGTGGAGGATGGTTGTTGCTGGGCTGGTAGTAGATCAGTAGAGTTTGGAGAGGGGATTGATTGGGTGGGGGCTGTTTGTGTGGTGGTAAAGCGGTCGAAGGCAGAAGATGTGGTGGTAGGAGGTTCAGTGGTGGTACGACGAGAGTATGTGGTAGTTGAGAAGGGGCTGGTCGGTTGTGGAAAAGGAGTCTGTAGAGGAATGTGTGGTTGAGAAGAGGAAGTTGGTGAGGAAGACGTGGGTATGGTGGTGTGTGTGGTAGGTATGGGCGTAGGATAGGAAGAAACGTAAGGGCTATTGGGAGGGAATGGAGAAGGATCGATGCATGGTTTAGAAAAAAAGGAAAGAGTTTTCATTGAACCGAACATGACGGGCAATGTAAATGCGTTCGGTGTCGGGATCAAAACACCGGTATCCATGATGTGCGGTGCTATATCCAAGAAAAATACAAGAAGTGGATCGGAGATCCATCTTGTTGTGATTATATGGGCGAAGATAAGGGTAACACTGACATCCAAAGACACGTAGAAAAGAAAAATCCGGTTTGTGTTTAAAGAGATGTTCAAAAGGAGAAATGGTGGAGTTTGTCCGAGAAGGCATTCGGTTGATAAGATAAACTGCGGTTTCAAAAGCAAAGTGCCAGAACCGTTTAGGGACATGATTGTGCCATGAGAGTGAGTCCAGTTTCGACAACATGACGATGGCGTCTCTCAACGACACCATTTTGTTCGCTGGTGTGAGGGCAAGAGAGACGGTGAATGATGCCAATAGAAGAAAAAAAAATGTGATAAATTTCTGAATTCACCACCCCAATCGGTTTGAACAGTTTTAAGTTTGGTGGAGAATTGATGTTCAGCCATGGAGACAAAACGCTTAAACACATCAACCACATCAGATTTGCGTTTTAAAGGAAACAACCACATGAACTTCGAAAAATGGTCAACACATAAGAGAAAATAGGTATGACCATCAAACGAGGTTACAGGTGCAGGACCCCAAACATCACAAAAGACTAAATCTAGAATATGAGAACTTTTATAATCAGAAGACAGTAAATTGAGTTTAGAAGATTTCCCAACTGAACAAGAATTACAATGAAAATCGAAAGTCTTATTGGAAACAGGTAAACAATATTTGGAAAGCATAGTCTGAAACAGCTGGGAATGAGGATGTCCGAGTCGTTGATGCCATGTGGTTGTGGTAGTTCGAGTTGTTGAAATAGCGACTTTCGGAAGAGATTGACTTGTTGGAAGGTTGATTGAGTAGAGTCCACCGTCACTTGGACCCGTGAGGAGGGTGCTGTGTGTAGATGTGTCCTTCACGGCAAAAAAAGTAGCGTGAAATTCAAAATAGACATGATTGTCTTTACAAAATTTTTGGACAGACAGAAGATGTTTCTTGATTTGAGGAACATGGAGAATATTGTTTAGGAGAAAAGTTTTGTTTGGGGAGTAAAGGCGTGAGGAACCAATATGTAGGATAGGGAGAGCATTACCGTTGCCAACATGCAGATTGTCATCGCCGTAGTAAGATTCGGCCGAGTCAAAGCCCATCATGTCAGGTGCAACATGATTGTTGGAACCTGTATCCGGAAGCCAAGATGTGGATGCGTGTGAGCGAGTATCAGCATAATTGGCGGACAGTTGTCTTGACCGAAAAGTAGATGGGTCGCGGTTCGGACATTGTGATGGAACATGGCCAATTCCACACCTGTTACACGTTGCATAAACGGTGTTTTGGTTAGAAGCCCAACTAAACTGACCTTGATTTCGATTACCTCCTTGATTCCGACCACGTCCACGGCCACGGGAATTGAAGCCTCCTCGGCCACGGCTGCCATTAGAAGGACCAGATCGGTTTATGTAATATGCCTGAGGAGCAGTCGGTGTAGAAGATGTCGGTTGGAGTTGGAAACCAAGGCGTGAAACAAGTTGTTGCAAGGCCTGGATATCAGTTTGGAGGGATGAACTGGCTGTTGTAGTAGCCATAAATGCTTGAACTGGGGTAACGTCGGGAACTGGTTTCCGTATCAAAAACTCATGATCAGCCAAGAGTCCCGAAAGTTCTGAAAAGACGGCGGTGAATTGTCGAGCGAGGAGACTTTGTTTAACCCCGTTGTATTCATCTCGAAGGCCTGCAACAACTAACATGACAATGTCTTTTTCTGACATAGGTTGTCCAATATTAGCAAGAGCGCTCGCATACTCCTGTGCCCTAGTAAGATAGGCTGCAGAGGTCTCATCACCCGTCATTTGTATTTTAAGCAACTGGGTTTTCAAAGTGAACTCTCTTGAAGATGTATGAGGTGCGTAGGCACGTTCAAGAGCCAACCAAAGATCACGAGAAGTAGTACCTTGGACATGTTGGAAGGACGCTTCCGAGATGGTAGACATGAGTAGCATACGAACATGGGCGTCATTCGATATCCAAATCGTGTGACTAGGGTTTGTTGTAGGAGTGGCGGATGTACCTTCTTTTCCAGGTGATGTGATCAGCGGCTCAGGGCACGAGATGGTGCCATCAACGTATCCAAATAAACCGTTTGTAATAAGAAATGGTTGGATCATAGCCTTCCAATAGCCATAGTTCGAAGGGGACAACGTAAAACCGAACTTATGGGAGTTGTGTGTAGTTTTCTCGGTAGAAGAGAAGGCTACGAGCGGGGCTGCCATCAAAACTGATTGCGACGACGAACGGGAAGTATGAAGAAAAGAAAAAAAAGAAAACCCGCTCTGATACCAAATTAAACTAGGTAATCAGAATTGTATTGATTGTGTATACAAAAGGGAGAATATAGGGTCTATATATAGGCTATAATTAGACCCTCTAATATACAGAAAATCTTTCTTAAATATATAAATATACAGAGAATCTTTCCTAATTATATTGTCTAATACAAAGGATACATATCATGAGAAATTTTGCAGATGAGTTAGAGATAATGTATGCCCTTCCATTATAAAAAAAGTCAAGCTTCTTCATGAGTGCTTACATATTAAGTTTAAATGTGTCTTCCAGACTTATTCTATTTATTCCTTTTAACAAACCATACCAAGACCAACATGTTTTGACCGATCAACGTGACCGCTTGTTGGGTTATGTATTTACCTTGCTAACTCTAGACGAATTCAACTGGTTATCAGATCACACCGACTAGGCTTTGGCCAAATCGAACTTTTTTTTACACCGGTTCGCATGCAACTCCAATTGGTATTCAAAATCCCTACTAAATTTAACCAACTACTAATTCTAAATTACTAATCAAATACACATATCAAATATGAGACATCACAGATTAAATTAGGCTCTTGAAACTTTTTTCTAAAATACTAATGACTTGAGAAAAATTACAATGCTGTAACTCTTCAAACGACTTCTACTCTAACAAATAACCGCAAAGTCGATTATATTAACTAAAATCAACACAATTAATCTAGACCACCCAATACAACACATGTTAATATATGTAACACCCGTACTTTTCGTAAATAAGAATCTCGCCTCTCTTGTCTCATACTCTTGTTTGTCCCTAAAATCCCGGGTCCATATTTAAGAGCAAGTCATTTTATGAAACCCCCTCTCTCATGCTTCAACCCAAAGTTGGAAAAATAAGTTTGTAGCCTCGGTACACTTTTCGCGATTGTGCCATGCTATTGTGCCACTGCACAATAACATGTCACTATAGCACAGGGTCCTTTCTGCGATTGTGCCATGCGATTGTGCCACTGGCACAATAGCATGGCACTATAGCCCGCGTGTACCAGAAGCTTATATTCACCATTTCAACTTTTCTTCTCATTTCTCACCCAAACCTTCTTCTCCCTTCTTCTCTCTTTCTTGGAAACGATTTTGGGAGCATATAATGCTCATCTTTCAAGTATTTCAAAGAATCATTCATCATCAACTAGCAAGATCTAGTATTAAGATCTTCATCTTCTTCACCTCTCACCTTCAAAACCTCCATTGTTGGATTTTTGGTGCTTCTCCATTTCTAGGGTTTGTTCAAGATCCTACTAGGTGAGCTTATCTAAACCTTGTTGGGTTGTTTTAACCTATGTGTTAGGAGTTATAAACTAACCTAGAGTTCCGATACTTGATTTTAGGTTTTCCCACATTTTGACCTAAATCTTGGATTTGGGGGTTTTGGTTACAAACCCTCTAGGTGAGTTCTCTATATGGTTTTAAAGTATAGATCTAGAGTTGTATGATGTAGTTATGGAACTAATCCAAGGTATTAACTCCTTATCAGTTTAGGTGTTCACTCAAGCTTTAAGCTAGGGTTCTTGGTGAAAATTGGGGCTTTTGGCTTTACGAGCCTTAAGGTGAGTTGCTAAAACCGTTTTGTTAAAACTGGGAGCACATCATCTTGCTTGATTTACATATATTGTTGGTCATTGTGAATAAACATGATTTTGGATGAAATGCCTAAATTGTTAGGTTTAAGGATTGCCGTGAAACGAATGAGTAACGATGCTTATATGTATGGCTTAACTTGGATTATCGTATACATGGAGTAGATTATTGTATGCTACTAATGCATGACTTATATCCATGTGATTATGTGATGAATGTATTTGTGAGAAATACGTGTTATTATGTATGCCACGGAATGATGTGAAGAAATTGAATCCCGAGCATGTTGGCTTGTATGAAGTAAATGAAAGTATTGAGACTTGCAATAATGCTTTAATGTTATGGAGCACCGCCAGTCAAAAGGTGTGATGCTATTGGTCACTAGTTAAAAAGTGGATCGGGATGTCACTAGTCAAAAGGTGAGTACCCATGTTTTTACGCAAACGTGAATTGGACAATGTGGCACTAGTCAAAAGGTGTACACTGTGTCGATTTTTGAAATGAGATTGATTTAAAGTGGCACTAGTCAAAAGGTGTGCACTTTCAAGTTTACACGAGTTCGACTCAGTCTTGGTGGCACTAGTCAAAAGGTGCGCATCTATGTCCCTCGCCATTCGTGTGGCCGCGAATGTGCCTGGCCTCTGAGGTTGTCTATTTGAGTCTTCGTAGGAGGACGACAACGGGGTGTCTCGACTCTCAGGTGTAACTTGTGTGGCAGAAGTGGGTCACTCCCACGGTTTTCAAATATAAAAGATAAACCGGTTTAATATGCTACGTTTTGTTGTTCATACACTCTTTGTATATCTCACATGTTTTAACATGCTTTTATATGTATGATATTGTGTTGATACAACTCACTAGGCTCCTTTAGCCTAGCACTTGCTTGGTGTCGATGTGTCTCTCAGGTACTAGGGACGTTGTTCCCAAGTAGGTGCCGGGACTGAGAGTGAGCTTTGGGGGCTATGTGAAGAGACCGGTCCTTTAGACCGCGCAGGCGTTGACCGACATTGACAACCCTTTTTGTAGTCTTTTCCTAGATGGGATTTAGACTAGATGGTTGTCGCATTCTTTATTCAAATTACAAACATTGTAATTTTACACTGCTTATACCCCTGTTTTTGGGAAGAGCTCACGCTTTGGCGTATATTGTACTAACATCTTTCTTAATTGAAAGTTTTTGTTTACTCCAAATTTTTGGGGTGTTACAATATAGAACTAGAAACAACCACCATTATTTAAACAGCTCCAAGACCATGAACCACAAGCTAATTTGTCGAATCAGATTGAGAAGATGTAAACCGCTCAAACCAATGTTATAATGTTGAAATTAAAATTGTTAGTTTGTAATATGATATAACATAACAATTGCAACTAATACTTGGTCTTATTTGCAGTTCAACATACAAATATTCCAACATCACATTAGTGAAAGCAGTATATAAAACTTTACATGAATCCAAAAATCAACCAATCTATCATCAGGTCCTCTAATAATCAGTCTATGGCATCAATGTGTTCCAAAATCTCCATCAAAAGTCCATGTCCCCTGCAGCCTGCTTGAGGACGGTGAACAATTTGGAGCACAATGGGTTGAACCAGTTAGCCTTGAGTCACAATTGACGAAGAGGATCAGAGTGGACACAACAGACATTCACCGGAACTTTAAAAACCAAACCAAACCAAATGAACCCAATATATCCCACCTGGTGGTGGGGTCTGTCTAGGAGGGTAAGATATGCGCATGCCTTACCTCTACCCCAAAGAGTAGAGTGGTTATTTCCGCCTAGTGAAAAGTGTGACAAAAAGGAGAAAGTCAGAATCGGTAAGATTTAAAATACCGGTGAGATAAAACAATAACATACAAATAAAAGCAAGTACAAGAAAAACATTACTAATTTAAGGAAATACTCTAACTTATAACCATATCTCCTATGGTCTACTTCTAAACTCCCTACCTCCCCTCTACTGAAGCTATGGATCTCACCTGAGAGTTTGCTACCCTAGTCCTATGTCTCCAATGAAACTTTTTAACTAAAGATCCAAAAGGCAGAAGCCTTTCAGGTTTGGGGCCAGGCCTTCAAACCGGTTTTCACTTTTAATTAGACTGAAGAAAACCCGTGTTTTTTCAGGCCCGGGCCAGGCTTTGGGGTTGAAAGAGGGCCCGATTAGGCTTTTTAAGGCCAGGCCCTGAAAGCAAAGTTGGCATAATCGGGCTTTAAGACTGGGCCAAGCATCAGACTTGGGGTTCTTTGTGCATCTCTAACTTTTGAAGTTGACACTTACATCAATACACTAAAGATGCTGATTGCCAAAGCTGATAGTTAGCATGAAAATGTCAAGATGAAGTTACACAAAAAACGCAGAGCAGTAGGAGCAGGTGAATGTTTGATGGGGCACAGCTACAACGGGCTTAAAAGTACAGATCTGTGTTGGATAAAATAGCGAATTCTGTTTCATATTGGATTGACAAACTAGTTAGCTTAGCTTAGCGTCAAGGCTAATGCTTATGTCTTACCAATACTGCAGCCTAGCACCTGACTCGCTTTTTGCTAGTGTTAAGTTGGTCTAAACTGCTTGCTTGGGGACTTGGCTGAAAAATCCTTTTAAAGAACGAATGTTGTATTATTGGTTCTAGATTTCTTGGATTTTTTATAATTTTATATACGAGATAATGAGAAGTTTTCCCAAATGAGCACTGTGGATACAACAGATTCTCCGAAGCTAGAAACATTCTAGCCACATGATGCTCTTAGATTTTACTACCAAATACACTCGATCCAGATAGCAAGAGATGCTAGAGAAATCTATGGGTGTGTTTGGCACATGGAAGGCGATCAGGTTAACCCGACCCAAGAGAACTAGGGGAGCTGTGCCATTGAACTCCAAACTCATAATGGATGGCTTACCTCCAATAAGAAGTTGATATCAGCATTCAGCAGCAGATGTCGGAATCAAAAGGACATCTAAGGACCCCAAAAGAAACCAGGGCAAGCAAACATTGTGGATACCAAAAGGTTGTGGACAGAATGTTATGCAAAGAATCATGAAGAGAACAACTTCACATCACCCAATCTAAAAGGCATACACCCACACATGCACCTTATGACATCCCCAAACCAAATTGTTTTCTCTACCTGTCTCATATTGTTGTGCCAGTAGTCCAAGTCATGTACCCAAGTGCATTCATACAAATACCCTCTTAGTCAACAAACTAACTGGAGACACCTACAATCTATCATCAATGTGAATCACAATTAACAAGATGTTGAAAACATTTCATGTAGATTCTTCATAATCAACATGATATAAACTCTTATGATCCACGAATGACTCCAATAGTTATATTATATAACAAACAATATCACACACTATACCAGGAAACTTATAAGATCAGTCCATAAGAACTCCTGCAAAGTCTTCAAACAGCATCTAAACACCCCATGGCAACATTTATTTATTTTTGGCAAAAACTCAAGTCACATCAACTATTTACCAATCACCACCCTTGTAAATTAGTGATACATCATTTAGTTTGTCATAATTCAAGAACATTATGTAGTACTGGCATGAACTAATGTTTGAACATTTGTACTAAACTGCACATGGTAAAGTCAGAAGGTACATGAACATCTTGTTCACAAAAGCAAATACCAATAATGGAGAAAAGAAAACTGGAAATCAAAACACAATTACAACCATGCCATGTATTGAGAGCTAATATTATAAGCCAAAAACAAATTTCTAGCAAATGGACATCAACAAAATTCAGTCAATTCATGATCACCACCACAAGCACAGATAAACAAACTTGCATATTGAGATTTGAAACCTAACATTTTTAGCCAAAAGCATTTTCTATCAAATTAAATCTTCAGACTCAGTACCTTGAGTTTATATCACCACCTGATAAACATCTATTAGCTCATATGTCAACTGCTATTTTCACCCTTGCCAATTTTGCTTCTTCACCTATTAAGCATACATGTGAATCTGTAGTTCTGTACCTAAAATTCTACTCCAAATCAACAAGATCTACACCCTTATATGTGAAGGTGTTTGATGAAATGCCACTCTGAGTAATTAGAAACTTTCTCAAATCTGAAAACACTGTCAAAATCATTGTGTATTTTAGAGAAATTTGTATATAGTTAGTTAAAACAAACTAATCGATTAGAAGTCCAGCATCAATCAATCTGTCCTTAATCATTTGTTCATTCAAATCACATGAAAACCCCAAACATCATCGAGAATTAAGACGCAAACCAGATAAACACTCAAACAGACTCCGAGAACAGATATAATACCAAACTTTTGTAACACAAACAGCTTAAAAAAAGCATTATTAAGCTATGATGATCGAGAATTACTTAACCTAATAAGCCACCAGATATAATATATATAAATTTAGGCGAAAACGCAAAAAGTCACGAATCTGCGAGCTCCTGCTTATCGTTTTTGTTCTTGAGTAGTCGTCGCTGATGAACACAGCCGGCGAAATTGACAGATAGATTCGAGTAAACAGAGCTTACCTTTGAGATATTACCATTAATCTCCTGAATCAACGCAACGTTTTTCACCATATTATCAGGAATCTTCGACTGATGATTCTCGTTCACTTGTTGAATCAGCAACCGGTTCTGATCCAAAACCGACTGAACTTCCTTGAAGCTTTTGCTCAGCGTCTCCCAAGCCTCCGCATCGCACTCCTCCTCCTCCTCGCCGCCGCCTCCGCCGCCGTCCTTCTCCGCTCCTCCGCCGGTCAACCACCGCTTCGCCGCCGCCTGATCGACGGAATTCCTCGGCTTCTCCTGATGATAATTTGCCTCATCTACCGCCGATGAAGAATCCATTTCTCATTCACACACAGTCACACACACACACACACACAATTTGTCCAAAAATCGCATATGGAAGGAAGCAATCGTCAATGGCGGAAGGAACAACTCAACAACCGACCCTGTCGAAAAGGCGGTATTTTTTTATCTTTTTTTGCACTTTCTGGTAAGGTGACGGGGGAGGTGTGATTTGTGGGGTGACAGACGAAGGAGGAACGTCCGATTAGATCCAAGGGATGGTTAAGATTTGGCTGTGGTTTTAAGAAAAGTGACGGGAAGTGAGGTTAATCGTCGAGTAGATCGTATGGATCTTAATTGGTTCTGTGATTGGACAACGCATACGGCCACACACGAGAAAGCGAAAAAAAATATCTTTAGAAAGGTAAATTTACAAAAATAGCCCCACATCTTTTTAAACTTATAGATATTTTACCTTGGGACTTGGGAGAATGTTATTTGCAATGTTTTAAAAACCAATTGAACGTCCCGGTCGAACCAGGAACCAGTGAAAGGATTGGGTCAATTATGACCGACTTTATGGCGTTTTTTGAATTGGATTGAGCCGTTCGGTTTAGAGGTTGAACCGGTAGATCGAACCGGTAAAAAACCAGTTGACCCGAATTTTTTAAAAATTACGTGTAAAACTTGTTATTATTATTTTTTTAATGTTTTTTGATTAATGTAATACTTATTGTAATATGTATTTTTAATGTTTTTTAACTTGTAGATATCAAATGTTGGTTTTATAAATACAGGAATGTAAGAAAATGAAAAAACATATAAATACTTGAAACCGGCTAAATCAATAATTGAACCGGTTGAACTAATCGAACCATGAACCGATCATCACATTGATTCAACTAAAAACCCAATATTAAAATATTGGTTACTTATACTTTTGATACCAAAATTATATTTGGGTGAATTACAATTTTGGTCCTTTGAGATCTTTTCCACTCTTGAATCGATCATGACATGTGTACACATTTTGAGTTTTTGACCTTTGTGATTGTTAGTGTTGATTAAAGTAATTGACGTGGGTGTTGGTGCAAAGTAGATAAGGACAAGAGTAATCACACCTTTGTAACAACTAACAAGTTAGAGCATCTAGCAGCTTCACCAATTTTTTTTATTTTCTATCATGCTTCAAGAGTTTTTTTTTTTTTTTTTTTTATATTGTTCTCTTAAATAGAGAAAAAAAGAAACTTTAAGTTTAAAAAATTTTCTAAAACTTAATGCGATAAAAATATTATTATTTTATTCATATTCATCAACTATATTAAACTATTCTTATTTTACATAATTTTTTAAAATAAAATACATTGAAATGATAAAATTATATAATATTTTAACAATATAATTAAAATAACCACAAATGGGTATGGGTCTATAGCTCAGTGGTAGAGCAATTGACTGTAGATCAATTTCTGTTTCAAAAAAAAATTAATATTGAAGTCTTAAAAATAAAGAAACTGCTGAAATGAAATATAGTTTTATTTAAAAATTTTGAATTTTAGATATCGATTTTAAATAAATTATAGAAAATTTGTTAAAAATGTTATTTCAACTTACTAAGTTTTTTTTTTTTTTTATTGGACCTATACCATATCTCAAAAGGCTTCAGTAGTCAATTGACATAACCCGGTCATAAGGCCCAAACATTTTATTAGCATCTAACATTTTGCATACCATTTAATCATCATATACCATTTTATTTTCTTGTAGTGAAAAACATTTATTTCATTTATGTTTGCAATTCATAGTTTAGGTATTACATTTATATATCATAAAAAAGTCACAAACTTAAAAAAAAAAAAAAAAACGACGGTCATCATAACCAACTAGCCCAACCGGTTATGGTTATACCAATTAGGTTCAAGGTGTATAACTAAGTAAGAAGTTGAGTTAATAGTGAGAAGTGGATTTAAGTTCTTGATCTCTTTAATCTCATGCGTTCCCATGAATTGCACTTTAGAAAGGAATCAATCTGGTGTAACGATGCATCTAATCTCAGTACGACTTATTCTAATGTACATCAATTTCTAATCCCAACAGTTAATAACCAATTCTTTGGCTTCTCATGAAAACATCAACTCATTACCGAAACTGCAAACCCTTGGGTTCAATTACTATCTTTTGCTACATAATTGATTATGCCCTCCCGATACCATAGTGAGACCGGTCCTAACATGTTATAGGCTTGAAAGATTACTTTATTTTTTCCATCTACACTATAGATAGAAAATCATGATGTGTATTCCAGTTATAAAATAAATATCATTATAGTTTCTCTATTTCACTCTTTTGTTAATGGTCCTAATTGGTCAATGGATGTGGATGACACCCCAAATTAACAAAAACAACATCATATGAAAGTGAAGTGTGATTAATAAGAAAAGCCTTACTTTTATGTCCACTAATTACGCCCACATCATTTCATATACTAACAATTCAGACTATCACTAAACTTATTTAGCCACCTTCGTGATAGTTTTAGTGCTAGCATCTACATTACACCCATTTTTTAGGCTATGGCTATTGACTACTAACCAACATCGGATCATTAATTTGTGCGGCTTATACCATTTTAAACACTTCCATGCAAATATGCAATGCCATGTTATGAACATACCAAAGATAAATTGTAATCGTATTTACTCAGACCTATATGAACTTTCATCAACCACCACAAACCATTGTCGACCACCATCGATCTGAACCATCGCCGACCACCACCGTTTTAAACCACCGTCAACCATCGACCACCACCGTTATGAACCATCGACCACCACCATTCCAAAGCACCATCGACCACCACTGATCAGAACCACCGTCGACCGGCCACCACCAATCTAAACCACCGTGAACAGCACCGACTGCCAACCACCACTGACCACCACGATCTACGAATGGATTTCGGTTTAGAATTTTTCAAAAATGATATTTTGGTCAATTACTAATATTTCATTTAAATTCCAAAGTTACATTACATGAAACAAACAAACATATTCTAGTTCCTTTAACAAATTTCATTTGAATTTTTGTCAACCAAACATGTGGTCAAACCTGATAACATTTCATTCCAATTTCATATTTCATTCCACCAAACCAAACGTCCCATAAAAGTCAAATTGTTTTCTTTATAAAGTCAAATAGTATCATTTTATGCAAAATTAAAGGGACTTAGTTATGAAAGGCATGGAAAGGTGTTAAAAATTATCAAATCAACATTGCATGAGTTTTCATGTATGAAACTATATGATTAGAGCATAATAACTTTGTCATGGCGGGGAAGGCTTTCGCCTCAAATCCAATTTTTCGTAACGATGGTAAATGACTAAAATATCCATTTATAACATTTTCACAGAGTTTTGCTTAAAGTGATAAATAATATATAATGGCAAAACTAATAACAATATTAACTAGTGGTGGTCCCGGCAACGATAACGGTGATGGTACATAGTGGAGGCAACAACAGTAAGTACGACAATGACTTGGTGGCGACGGCGATGGGAGTGGTCGTAATGGTAGTAAGAGTGGTTGTGGTAGTTGATGTGTGGTAGTCGCAACGACAATGGTGGCTAATGGTGGGGGTTAGCAAAGAGGGAGTGGTGTTGGTTAAATTGGATTATAATCCTATTAATATGTCATAAACATTGGTTAAAGAATGAAATTCAATTACTCAATTTATGCAAGAGAATGATCAAATTCCTCAACAATATAATATAAGAAATTTGGCATAATCCAATCAATTAGATTCGGACACCAAACAAGGTCAAAGAATTCGGTCAAAAGATTTTGTCTTTTAGATAATTTCAACCAAACACTCCAAGGTGGCATGGTTTCTTTAATGTGTTCTAATGTACATAAGTATGTTTTAATGTATGTTGGTGAAGGTTGATGAAAGTGGTTAAGAAATATCCTTTGGATAAAAAAAAACTGAAGTTCCCCTCTTTTACTTAAACATGTTCGATCAACTCTACGGAATCAAAAAAGACTTATTGCTTGATGACTAAGAGAGGTAACTGAATTATGATATCACTACTGACATAGATTGCATAGTAAGTTGCAATCCCTTAATGCAAATATGTTAACTCATTTGCTTGTTTGGCTTTCAATTTCCTATTTTTAACTGGATGAACATAATCGTTAACTCTACAACCAGCGATATAGAAAGCTAGTAGCTTAAAAGATAACTAATATTATTGTTTTCACTAAAAAGGTTTTGTGAGGAAAAAAAGGTTACCCTACATATAATTTTTGTTGGGACGTAAAAAGGTTTTGTGAGGAAAAAAAGGTTACCCTACATATAATTTTTGTTGGGACGTTACACTTGTATATGAGTAGATGCTATCACCCGAAGAATTCCTTGTACACTTGGTGCATTTATTTCTTCATTCATTATTCTTATTTTATTTCTCTTCTCACTAATTATTCCGTTTTTTTTGTTGGTGTTGTTGTTATGATTTTTTTGTTTGCAATAAATATCTGAATTTCAGAATTCAATTTAATGCATGCACCCTTTTAAATGAACCTACAAAGTGATATATTTAGTTTTTAGAAAAAAAAAATATAAATTAAGTCTATTAACATAAAATGGTTTTCTAAATAGTAGAACATTATTTATTTACATAGAGCATTTTTGCAATGAATGTAGTGTAAAACCACGTTAGATAATGATAAAGTAACTTGTTTCTTGAGCTTATTGAAAAAGCCTATTTAATTAGTCATAACTAGTTTTTTTAAAATAAGGTTTCAAAAAATGAACTTTTCTTTTTCATTTTTTTAATCATGCTTTTAAGTTTAAAATGAATGATCAAAACCGTATACTTTTGATTAAACGTATACGATTTTGATCATTCATGGTAAAGTTTATTAGATTAAAAGTATATGCAGAAGTTTTAATCATTCATGGTAAAATTTCATTGGACCTAGACTCTCTATACCATCACGTTATGCAAAAGTTTCGTTAGCTTAGGACACTGTTCCTATTGACGAAGAAACTCTAGCGGTACCGGGATTCTTTAGATGTTTTATTTTTAATTTGTGTTTGATTTTGTTGTGTTTCAGATGGTAATATAGCAATCAAGAAAAATGCTTCTGAGAAAAAGGTAACATCTACATATTGGCTAAGAGGTCATCATCATTTACCACTGTTGTTAGGGGTGTACAAAAAAACCGAAAAAACCGAGTAACCGACTTGCCCCGCACGAACCGAAACAAAAAAAAACGATATCCGCAAAACCCGTAACCCGAAAAACCCGAAAAGACGGTTACCCGTTAAAAGCGGGGAGGGTTCGGATTTTAAAATTCGGTATCCGCGGGTACCCGCCCCGCCCCGCATGCTTATAACTTATTTATAAAATATATATTTATTAATATGTAATAACAAAAGCAATTCTTTTTTGAACATAAGAAAAGCCATTTGACGTCAATCCCTCAAAACACTGCTAAACTTACCTCTAGCAGCTCCCCTCCCTCAATTCTTTTTTCTTTGTTTCGACATCGAGTATTTGAATAATGAACCGTTGAACTTTGGTATGTAGTCCGCGTCATGAACTATTGAACTTAGGTGTTTTGTGTTTAAATCTATAAATTCTTGTTGAAAAAACAGTAAAAACGAAAAACATATCGATTTTCAGGTACCCGTAACTCGGACCGCGGATACCTGCCTCCCTGTGGGTACCCACAGAGCGGGTACCCGCAGCCTGCGGATCGGTTTCGGTTATTAAAACAAGGTACCCGCCCTGCGGTTTGCGGTTCACAAAATCCTACTACCCGCCTCGCCCCGCCCCGTGAACACCCATAACTGTTGTTGCCATGTTGAAGATGGCTAAGGTACTGGGAATTCAACCTTTGATAACTTGGAGAATGGAATTGGGCCCACAACTTTTGATTGAACATGTTTTGTCATTCCATGTTTCTCGTTCTTTTTCTAGAAATTGGATCTTTATTTTGATGTTGAATATTTTTTATTTTTGCCTAATGCTTGATTGATTAGCATGATGCAGTATCGAGTTAGCAAGCTGCAATGAACAACTTGGTTATAGGTGTCTGGTTCACTTTATCATAGACACTTTTAATTTGTATTATAGTTATCATTTATTTGTAAATGGATAGTCATGTCATTTCTGTTGAGATAGACAATGTGTAAAGATTGAGACGAGAATGGTCAAATAAGCGTTATTAGTGTTAGATTTTCATTTTTATTTTGGGTCCACTTTTATTTCTATAATTTCCAAAGGCAGGATTTTTAAACCTCTTTTAATCCCTAATATATCGTATGGATTGACATTGCTAATGGAAATACTTGAAACTCTCTACTCAACATGGGTATTCATGCAAAAATAACTTCATACATTATAATAAAATTTTTGCACCCCTTTAAATGAAAGCTAAAGGATAAGTTTTTAGAACTATTTATATTTAGTGTTATTATTTAGAAAAATAACTTGTATATAAATTAGCTCATAATCAATCATAGAGTATTGGTCTGATAAATAGTAAAACTATCTAATTTTATGTAATATTAATTTCATTTGCCTACATGAGGCTAGCATTTTTTTTGTATAAATGAGTATAAATCATAATGTTTGAAAGGTCTAGTAAATATACTTAATATAAATTTCTGTAATAGAAAATATCTAATTATGTAAAATATTCATTTACATAGATTTTTGTAATAATGTATAATCAATGTTTGAGCTATAATTAACTTATTTTAGTTTATGAATTTTTCATTATTAGTCATAATTAGTTTGTTAGAATGCTACCATATACTTTTTAAAAACCCAAACTCTTTATCATTATTATTTTATTGGAATAAAATTATTACAGTATAATAATAGTTATTGTATTATGTAACAATTGTTATATTATAATAAATAAATTATGATAACTCCTTTATTGCTATTCTATTAAATATATTTAATTAAATATATAATAAAAGGTAATTATCATTAGATTTGTAGTAATACTTTATATTATGAAAAATAAACATATTAAAATCTTAATTTAATCACACGTATTATATTATTTTGTTTTTATATAATTTATCAACATATGTTATTATCTTTTTTATAATTTGTATATATAATTAATCAACATATGTTATTATCCTTTTATAATTTGCTTTTCCTTTTTTGTATTAGAATTTCTATAAATTAAATTTATAAATACAAATTCACGTATATACTTTCATTAGTATCGTACAAAATGCCACTTGAGTTATATATATTATATAATATTTTTCCACATATTATAAAGTTTCATGATATTTTGAGATTTTTCTTTTAGTGTTATAACAAGTATGATTTTCAATATTGTCCAATAACATCCTAAGAGATATACCAAAAGAAGAATTAGATGGAAAGAGAAATATCACTAACATAAACATAAACAGCAATGAATGTCCATTAAACCTAATTAGCTAGAGCATATGAAACAACCTCTTTAAATTAGAAAAATTAATTTTTTGTTCTCCATAATTTTTTTGTATTATTCTTTAGAAAAGAGAATTATAAAAAAAATGAGAGGGAAATATGTTTTCTATTTATTCCACAAATGAGAATTAAACTGATACATTTTATATAATTAAAAAAATATTGTAATAATAAAATTATTAATTATTTAAATAATATAATTAATGATAAGGATTTAAAAATATTCTATTAAAATTAAATATTAATTATTTTAGAGATTCTAACTTTAATTCTTTATTTTAAACTTTTTTAAAGATGTAGTTCGAGATTATGAAGTCTTTTATTTATTACTATTTATATTAATTAATATGATGAGATATATTAATTTATTTGGCCATTTTACATTTTCAACCAACTTAGCAATAAGTTTTGCCAAACATGAATATTTTGTGCTGAACAAGAATATTTTCTCAGATAGTATTTTGAAAAATTAGCTTTTTGCTAACAACTATGTATTCGATTATATAGTTTGTCAATGATAATTTAAAGTAAATATAGAATAAAATATTTCATTTATGGTAAAAGATGATATTGATGGATTACCTATGAAATATATATATAGAAGTTCAATATATAAACTCATCTTTCATTGTGAACGTGAGGACCAACAAAATCGTGCTATGTGACAATTTGAAGCTGCGCCAACCTTTATTCAGTATGCATACATACACAACTTTATTTAGACTGGATTAAAACATGAATATGCCGACTGTATATTGTCACTTGACGCAAATTTAGTGGTCTTCACGTTCACAATGAAAGATGAGTTCACACTTGAACATATATAACCCTATATATATATATTATAATTGTTCGAATTTGTATGCGTCAATTTTTCACAATGGTAACCGACCCAAAGCAATTTGAATTGGGATTCATTGTGACAATCGTACGTAAAATTTTATTAACGATAAGATAGTTAATGAATCGGTTAGTCAAATTCGATTTACAAGTTAGACAATACATTGTTAATTTTTCTACAAAGTATGAGCAATAACATCAAATAAAGCACATAGTTTCATAAAACTGTTAGACCAAATTCACACTATATATTGAAAAAACGAAACCAAACTGACACTAGAAAACTAAAATACAATTGAAATTTTAATATTATAACAAATTTTAGGTTTTTCACAATTAGAAACCTATCAAAAATAACTCTAATTTTCTTTTTTGTAAACTTTTGACTTTTGGTTCTTAATTTTACATAAATTTTGAACAATCTCATAGAAATGCTCTTAGCTTCACGACTTAACATCTTGGATAACTATTGTTATAAGAAAAGAATATGAAAATTTAAAAGAAAAGTTTAGAAAAACTAAACAAACTATTCATTTTAAACGACTAAATTACTTAAACTAAAAAAACTATTACACTTTCTTATTTTGAATAATTAAGTCATTAAACTATTTTATTTAAATGAAAAAAATTGTTAAACTTCATATTTCAAATAAATAAGTCCATGGACATTTTATCAATTAAATAAATCTTCAAACTTTTAGAAATTACAGCTTACTTTTGTTTGACCTAAAATAATGTATTTATATTTTTACTTTAAAATATGCTTAGTTGGTTAATTTTATTTTTATTTTATTAAAAGCATTTAAGTAACGAATTTTCGAAATCTTAATGGTTTGTTATTAAAAATATAGTTTAAGAACTTTGTTATTTAAAATGAAAAAGTTTAATAACTTTTTCATTTAGAAAAATAGTCCAAGTATTTTACACTCAAAACATGATAGTTTGTTGGTTTTTTGTTTGAATTTTTTTACCAAAATTTAAAGAAATCTCTATCATAAATGCTTGAAAAGAGATAAACAATATTTTATTAAATATATTAAATATTTTAGTAATATAATTAATACAAAAAATGTTAAAATTGACGGGTTTAATTATCTTTTTAAAACTTAGCTTTTAATCTTATACTTAAAAGAAATCCTAGTGGAAAATCTCATCTACCCCGGTTCGACGTTGTCAAAAACCTTGTGATCATAAAAGTTTAACTGCAATGACTCCAGACTATTCACGGTCATCCAAACATTAGTCGATACACATAAGCTGACTCAAAAACCCATAATTACCCCCCAAAAAAATTGTAGCCTAGCTTGTGAGAATATACTTGAGATGCTGATAGTTGTAAATACATATGATAAAAATATAAAAAGACAAATGTTATAAAAAATGGTGAGAGATAATAATAAAAAGCTGTTTTGAACAATAAAATTTCATGCAAATGCATTACTCTTATAAATTTGGAATCGTTTCTTTCTGCATTTATGGGCACGCAGCACGGTTACCATTTTCCATTCGACTTTAACGTGTTCTTCATCCAACAAAATCAAACAAAAAACCAAAAACAAACGAAACTTCCCAGAACCTTCTTCACTACTATCCTACTATACTCTCTCCCAAATTCCAACAACCACCACCTTCTTCTTCTATACAATTCCAAACTTATATTCAATTCTCAATTCTCAAATATTTCTCATATGTTGGTAAGTTAATATTTGTTCATTTGAGTATAGTTGCTGTGTGTTTGTGAAAGTCGGTTATCTATGAGTTCAATGGAGAATAATTATGACGACTTGGAGGAGGGAGAGATGGTGAAACCGAGTGCGAAATCAACGAGAGGATCGTTGTTTCGAACGAGATCCGAGACCGATGTTTTGTCTTCCGTTAGGTTTCGGTTGTTGAGGATTTTCTTCGAGAATGTTCGGCAAGTCATCTTTGGGACCAAGCTTTTCGTGCTTTTTCCGGCAATTCCGATGGCGTTTGTCGCTCAACGTTACGGTTTCGGTAGAGTAAGTGTTGATGAAGATACATTGTTTATTTTTATATCCGGTTAATTTTATAGGATTACATAAGTTTACATAGTTTATACTCTTTTAATGGTTTACCTAACATGAATAACACTAAATGCGGTGTTATTCAACATGAATAATACACGAATGTTCAAACTGAATATGTCACGTGACACGCTCTCAGTGGTCCTCGCGTTCACAATGAAAGATAGTTCACATGTGAATTTTCTTCTATCTCTCCTTATATATATAGAGAGAGAGGGAAAGTTAAAATGAAAACTCATTTTTCATTGTGAACATGAGTACCACTAAAATCAAGCCACATGACAATATTTAGAGTGAATAAAGACGCCTAAGCTTTATCCAATCTGAATAATTCATAATATTCAGAGTGACATGACATGTGACGCGATTTTAGAGATCCTCACGCTTACAACCAAAATTGAGTTCACGTCTGAACTTCCCCCCTCTCTCTCTCTCTCTCTCTATATATATATATATATTACATATATGATTCTGATTAGTATATATCTGTGGTTAATTTTATAGCCATGGATATTTGCTTTGAGTTTGATTGGGCTAACTCCACTTGCGGAACGTCTAAGCTTTTTAACAGAGTAAGTTTCACATTCTATTTTTTATTTCAAGTTACATTAAATTTACTTGTGGAATAATCTGAAATTTGGGTGTTGATAAACTTTGTTTAACTTTTTGCTTTTTTTATTTCTGAATTGTGAAATCAACAGACAGATTGCATACTTCACAGGCCCTACAGGTAAACCTCTAATTTAATTGCTTTCATCATATATAGACAATCCACTAATTCCATATATGCATGAAACCATATATGTTTTTTTAATTCTTAACTATCCCCCAAAACCATTTCAATTCCTTCCTATTAATTTCTATTTTAGCCAGCAGCTTTAGGATAACATAGCAGTTTTTCATAAATTTCTTCTTGCAAATGGTAAAATCCAACATTTTTTGAAGTTCTACCGCATCAGTTTTCTTTCTCTGCCACATCAGTCGTTAGTATTCATTTTATAAACCTTTCACTCCCGATCATGATTGTGATTGTACATACAACATGATGGTAATTGTATAATGACAAAAACATTGGAAAACCACATTGATGGCAGTTTGAGTACGTAGTCCACTGATTTCTGACTTAAAAAGGGTGGTAATAATAACTGAAAATAAAGGTGAATTATTTTCACTATTTTGTTGTTCATCCAAATTATACTCTTTTCCTTTTCTTTTCACAAAAGCTGTAACAACCTTTTTGGGAATATTTTATTTTATGACATTTCAATTTATTTATCTATCTATATATAATATGGAATTTTCTAAAGTAGAGTACCTCCGGATTCGGGATTCTGATTCTTAATTTAATTAATGGATCTTTTAGAAACGTTTTTTTTTTTACATTTTTATAATGTTTGTAGATTTTAAAAAGTAATTTAAAATATCAGAAAGGAAAAAATTATGAAAATTGCAAATATACAAATGTCTTCCTTTCCTAGACAGAATATTTATAGATGTGTTTACACGTGTGGAGACAAGTTCATACAAGAACGCTAACTATTTACGAAAACGCAAAGAGTTTTTTCGATGTACAAAATCACATATGATTCACGTGACTTTGCCGATGACTTCAAAGTGGCCCATGTCCCATTTTTTCCGTTAGTGTAAAATCAGATGTGATTTTGTACATGGGCAAAACTCCTAACATTCTCGTAAATAGTTAGTGTTCTCGTTTGAAACTTTTTCTACATGTGTGTGCATACAAATGTGTATATATAAACACCCGGCCCATAAATAGGTGTACATACTTATAGAGGCAAGATCAAGCGATAACATTAAGTATTTAAAAGAACAAGCGAACTGAGAAAATTATATATGATTCATGTATAAAATCATATAGGATTTTGTTGGTTGGCGTGTTATTTTAAATAGATATCATTTTCGTTTGAACCTGACCACATACTTATATGTGTGTGTGGAGATTCAACAACTCCTTTTTATGAAAACCCGAGCTTATTACATGTGATAATACACGTAGGGGCACCTGGTTGTTGCGGACGACTTGGCCCACAACCTAAGTCGTGTAAGAGGTTGTTTGCGTCAGCTTCACTAATTACAATATCACATCGAGAAACCCTTATCACATGTGATAATACACATGATGAGGCCTAGTCATGTGTGGGTGACTTGGCCCACAACATAGGACCCACCAAAAGTCGTCCATGTCTCTGATATAGTATCGCATGTGTATCAATCGTGTCACATGTGATTAGCTATAGTAAAATGATGTCGTGTTTTCGTACAAAGGTACGATAAAATAGCCTTACGTGAATTAATAGAGGAGTCAAAGAACATGTGATTTTACACTAATGTCATGTGAAAAATCACATGTGATTACAAGCGGGTCGGGTCCAAGTCGGCCGCACAGTCTTGGCCTAATGGACTTTCAATGCAAAATACATATGTGATTTAACCGTTCTCATACTCATATTTTCTTACTTAATTTGACCTGTCTTGTTTGATCTTTCCCTATATGTATGTATATGAAACATATATGATTTATTTAGTTTACTCCTAGGTTTGTTGTAAATCAAGATTAGGTTTAAAATTTGTCCTAGGTTTGTCAGCCCTTCATATGTTATTTGACACTTTATAGTTATATCTGACATATGTTGGTAGTTTTGGAGGTATATGTGCATATGATTTTGATACTTTAAAACTGTTACATGCAAGTGGATGTGGACCTAGCAAAAGTGCATATGTTTTGTCTCATTGTCTGTAGTTGTTGGTGTTATGAATATATATTCTTGAGTTTAAATTGAAAAAGAAAAATGATGACATGGACGTATCTCATACATGTTGGATTTCTATAATATTTAATCTGAAATCGTCTAAAATAGTATTTGAGTTAAACGTATGATCCATTGGGTTTTTACCGATGAACACCCTAAGGTGAACGACGGGTTACCTTAGGGGGAGGTGGTTGGGGGGAATAATCACAAGGATAAAGGAGAACACGATGGGGATTGGGTAGAAACGAATCAAATATATACATCACATATATTATATTAGTATGTGTGTGTATATATATAGATTAAAGTTCAGATGTGAACTCAATTTTGGTTGTGAACGTGAGGACGAATCTCAGCCACACATCTTTGGTTACGGTGGACGCGATCACAGTGACACGATTCATGGAAGGGTGGAGATTATTAAAGGAGGAGACCCGGTTAAAGTCTCCTTTATTGACCGGATGCGTGGCTGAGATTCGTCCTCATGTTCACAACCAAAATTGAGTTCACACTTGAACTTTCCTCTATATATATACATTATAACAAGAAAACAACAGAGAGATCAATATATCCCGAGTAATGGACTTTATTACGAGTGTTAGATGCAGGGACCAAAAGTAAAACAAAATAGCAACGATAGTTACTAAAACTATAATTAGTTAGATATCGGGATAAAACTTGATAGTGAATGGCAACCACATGGACCAAAAGTGTATTTAACTTGATAATTCTCTATAAGTAGTATGTTAACTTGACAAGGAAAATTGTATTCAACCAAATTGCCAATTCTTTAAAAATCAACTAAAAGATGTTATGGTATCCAATTGCAATCATTTAGTTAAATGAGTTTTTCCTTTTTGTAAACTCAATTTGAATATTTTGGGGTTACATTGGATTGAAATCATTTTAAATTGTAATATTTGCAGTTGGAGGGCTGGTGAATGCAACATGTGGGAATGCAACAGAGTTGATAATAGCATTGTTTGCTCTCCATAAAAGGAAAATCCATGTGCTCAAATACTCTCTTTTAGGCTCCATCATCTCAAACCTCCTCCTTGTTCTTGGCTCCTCTCTCTTATGTGGTGGCATAGCCAACCTCAATAAAGAACAAAACTTTGACCATGTAAACAACATCCTTCTTAATTTTCATTTCTGCATATTAATTAAGGCTGTGTTTGGCAAAAATAAGCTAGCTTATAAGCTAGTACGTGTTTGGATAGACCGACCATAAACCAACTTATAAGCTAGCTTATTGAAACGCTACTTGGAGTAGCATTTCAGGAGCTTTTTGTAGTTTTTTCCAATTATACCCTTATATATTAATATTAATTATTATATTCCAACATACCCTTTTGGTCATTTTACATACTCATAAGCTACTTTTTGCGAAACATTATTTGTTCATAAGCTACCTTATAAGCTAGTTTGCCAAACACAACGTAAATCCTAAATCTCATGAATTCATACGAAATAGTGACTTTGCTGCATGTTTTTTTGTTGTCTAAAACAGAAGCAATCGGATGTGAACTCGTCGGTGCTCTTGCTTGGGCTGCTTTGCCAGACCATTCCGTTGCTGTTTAATTTCCGCAGCAAGGAGACAGCCGAATCAGATGCCAGTGAGGTTCTCCAGCTGTCACGGGCAAGCAGCATCGTCATGCTGCTTGCATATGTTGCTTACCTCTTCTTTCAATTGAAAACCCACAGCCAACTTTTTGGATCACAACAGGTTAATTTGTTACCTTTTGAGTCTCACATCAGCTAAATTGAACCATTTTTCCTCGATATATGTTGACCTTTGAGGTCAAATAAAAATGCCTATTTAAATGTTATTGAAGCGGTTGTTATGACATTAATTAGGACGAAGATGAGGACGATGAAGGGCTTGATAAGGAGACAGCAGCGATAAGTTTTTGGAGCGCATTTGTATGGTTGTGTTTGATGACAGTAATCATCTCCGTTTTGTCTGAGTACGTTGTGGGCACGATTGAGGTATTTATCGCATTTCGTTCACCTACGCTATTTGTAACCTTGTATGGTATGAATTAACATGCACAACTACACAAAAATGGAGATATTTTAAATACTCTAGAATTTTCCATCACTAGTATAAATGACCCAAGATCAAATATTGTGATTTTGTTAATCTAGGCTGCATCGGAAACTTGGGGGATCTCCGTGAACTTCATCAGCATAATTGTGCTACCGATTGTCGGCAATGCAGCAGAGCATGCTGGATCGATTATATTCGCGTTCAAGAACAAATTGGTAAGATATCAAATCATCTCGAAATGCATTATTTGATTATTTTTGCCGGTGACTACTAACGATTAATGCTTCTGAATTTTGTGTGGTGCAGGATATATCGTTGGGTGTCTGTATGGGTTCCGCGTCTCAAATCTTGATGTTTGTGGTGAGATTTATCTACAAAAATTTTCGTATACGATTATGAGTTGTTGTAATGAAGCCTCTTAACACATTATATATGAAACTGGATCGATCAGGTTCCTCTATGTGTGATAGTTTCTTGGATAATGGGAATACCGATGAATCTTGATTTTGGACTTCTTGAAACCGGTTGCCTCGGCTTTTCAATTCTCCTTACGGCCTTCTGCTTACAGGTTTTCGCATTTACTCCCTTTCTTTATGTGTTATATGTATAGAGGGACATAATCAAATGAGAACCTCATATATTGTTTCAGATGATTTCTTTTTCCATCTAAGCTGGTATTTAATATATTGATTAAGTGTATTTGTTTCATAATGTGTTTTTTTGTACATATTGAGTTCACAAATGAGACTTTTTATGTGTATTTCTGTTTCATAAACTAACCAACACATTGTGATAAAAAAATATGTCAATTAATACCATAAATGCTAGCTTCGGGTGCGAAAAAAATTCATAAAATAGTGTATGATGCACTGTTTTTCATGGTTTTCACAATTTTATGGGTTCTTAAATTATTTGGTTATTGGATGAATTAACTAAATATGGCATAAATCATATTATGCAGGATGGAAGTTCACACTACTTGAAAGGAGTAGTTCTTGCCCTTGCCTATATTGCAATTGGGGCATGCTTCTTTGTTCAAAGTGTTCCTTTTGGTAAGTCAATGATCTAATTAATTACCCTACATATGTTGACATTTCTTTAGATATATATAGGTTTGGTTTACAAAAGAAAAACTTCAACCATAACATCAATAAAAACATCAAAATAGTGATAATTATAACTATTTTATCATTTTCATTACAACCACACACTAAATATATCATTAGAAAACCAAACTAAATCACAAACAAAACACACACACAAATCTTACCCTTGTGAATATCTCATCAGAATTGGTGATTTATTATTCATTAACATAAAAGTCACATGTATGTAGGGTATACACACGTCGAAATGCTAATAATAATTCATGAAGGAAATACATTTTATTCTTCTTTATTATAGATAAAGACTATTATATATGGGACGACTATCCATACATACACAGAGACATAAATAAATTGTTAGCTATTGTATTTGATGTGGCATATATACGTGATGATATATAAGTTAGTTGTTTAAGTATGGTGTAACAGATGATGGACGGGATAGCAACAACTTGGGAAGTCATAATAACGAGTCTTCGTTTGGAAATGCGATGATTTGATGGTGGATCGGAGGTAGGTCATGTGGTTCTTTAATTAAGCCTGCGAATCGAGATCTGGTTATTGATTGATATGGTGTATTTCTCTTTGTTAATTAATCTATAGGTAGAGAATTGACACATTTTTGGTGTATTTCCCTTTAGTTATTAATTAATGGGTTACAATTAATGTAAAAGGTTGCATGCATGCCAGCGGTAATCTTAATTTCTTTACTTATATAGAATAACTAGTTTGGGTAAAACGTTAGCGGGTACTTGGTTTCCAATATTCGATGGGAAACTGGAACGACAAATTCCTTTGATACGTTTGGTTCACAGACTGAATGGATTTATTTATATCGCATTACAAAGTTAAGGGATTTGATCATTCATTGCATAAATGGATGAAATTTCAATTCAATTTTGTAACCATTGTCAAGGATTTAATAATTTGATTAATATTTTTTTAAATACATTTGAATCCAATGTTAACCAATATCATCACTAGTTCACAATCCACCATTGTGTTGCTACGACTTCCACCCTCGTCGTTTACACCGCCGTTAGACCATCCACAGTTGTCTTGCCTCTTGCCAATTGTACTAGTTGCCACATCAGCTTTCTACTATCTTATCAATACCTTACCAATCCTTACCAACTCAACCACAGTGGTCTTGACTCTCATACCAATCTAAATAGTTAATAAAAAAAAGAAAAAAAAGAAAAGAAGACAGAAAGAAGAGAGAGATAGAGAGAAAGGAGAGAGAGGGTGGGGGGGTGGGTTGGCAAGGATACGGACACAAGCTATGCTGTTTGAATCTCTTACCGGTTACCCTCGGCGGTGTTGTCAGGGGTACCGGGCGGTACTGTTTTGCTTCACGCCTCCTGTTGCAGATGGTCTTATTATATATTATTTATAACTTAAACAAGAAAGTATGAAAATATAATAAATAAATATATTGGTCATTCTTTAATTATAATTATGATTATACCATTATTATATATTATTTATAGCTTAAACAAGAAAGTAAGAAAATATAAAAAATAAATATATTGGTCATTGTTTAATTATAATTATGATTATACAACGCAAAATAAACAAAGATGTTTCAATCATTTCGACAAATTTAATTTAATTTCTTACCAACCAAATACATGGTCAAAGTTATTCAATTTCATTCTACTTCCTTTCAAATTTCAATTCAATTAACATATTCCATTATTTCTAAAATAATTAGCGAATCAAACTCCAAAATATAAAAAAAACTATTGGAATTAAATGCAATTCTTTTGTTGGAGATTTTGACATTTGCTTCTTTTAAGTTATTATGCGATATAAGTCAGAACAAAATTTACGGAGTTACAATGTGCATCAATCCTGGAATGTAAACCGAATACTCCATTAGTCGCAGTCTCGCAATCATGTAATGGATGACTCGATATGTTGTTTAACCAAGTTTTTGATCAACAACCAATTATAAAATATTGTTCGATGACACAGTTTTCTGAAACAAAATCAATGTTATAAATATCTTAGAAAAATATATACATTTGGAAGTCTTTTTTTCAAACTAATCTTCTATGCATCTTCAAGACTTTAATTTATGGAAGTAGATCGAAGTATTTAACTTTAGATCATGCTACTAATTAGAGACTCATTTAAGTTCAATTAACTAAATAAAGTATCGTAGTATGTAGCATAGGATAGTGCAGGTGAGGCCGGATTTGAACCCCATACCCTATTGTGAAACTTCACCCCCTTTGCAACGGCAACGAAGCCCTTGAACATACCAAGATCTTTAAGCCTCATGTTCCGTTTAGTTTCTAGGATTGGACCGGATTTTAAGGGATTTGGAATGGAATGGAATTCCAATCCCATGTTTGGTTTGAAGGATTGTCTGGATCTGGAATCCCAGACATAAGATTTGGAAATGCCATATGGGGTTGGCTGGAATTTCATAGGATTTCGTAGGATTTGTATGGAATAATGTTTGAAATATGTTAAAAACATTTGTTCAGTAATAATCAATTAATAAAAAGACAATTTAATTATTTTTATGATTTTTTATATTAACTTTTTAGAAATAAAGGAATTCCATTCCGTTCATATCCTACTAACCAAACACATCAAAGCTTCCAAATCCTTCCAACAAATCCAAATCCATGGAAACCATTTTCTCAAACCAAACACCCCATTATTCATCCACCTTCTTGTAATACCAAGTACATGAAATGCAAGTGTACAAGGGTTGCAAATTTACACATTGTGTAATATTTTTTTATATACACACACACACAGAGGGTTGCAATCAAGGATCATACAATGTTTGAAACCTAGATTTGATTATTTAGATTGAGTTGTTAGTTTCTGGTAAGCTTTTTAGTAATTTCGGAAACATATTTACCTTGATAAAAGGCTTGTTGGAGCTCTAATTCAGTCGGCTTTCGTGTTCCATCGCCTGCATATGTTCCAGCCCCAAATAACACGATCCACCCTTAACTTCTTCTATTTCAAACATTCCACTCCCAAATGTGTATCCAAGAGGTACAAATAACATCCCGTGATGTGCAAATTGCGTTATTGCTGTTAATCTGCATGCAAAAGGAAACAACAAATGTTATATAGTATTAATAACCACACCAAAAGAACCCAATATATCACACACAAATTTGAGATCTGTGAGGGTAGCGGCAGACCCAAGATTTTTTCCGAGTTGGTGCACTTTTAAGGTGGGTCAGAGGCCCACAAAATCTTTCGATGTGTTTTTCACCTACTTCCACAGATTCGAGGGATTTTTTAATTGTTTTTCCTTTTTGGTTTTTTTGGTTGATTTCAAGACTTTTTTGGTTGATTTCAATTTTCAAGGGACTTGTTTGCGTTTTTTGCTTGATGTCTTGTATTTTATAATATCCTGAAGCACCAATTCAAAGTTAGCGGGTGCACCTTTCATACCCCAAAAGAAAATTCTACTTGTGGAAAACGATTGAGTGGGTGCACAGGACCCTTCTCAGGCCTTCTTAGGGTCCGTCTCTGTAGGAGCGTCCACCAAGAGGTAGGTAGAGTCAGAGGACAGGATGTATGCAGACCTTGCATCTACCCCAAGGAGTAGAGAATAGAGATTTCCGTGAAGACCCGTGGTTTGCAAAACAAAAAAAAATCAGTTCTCAGGTCTAGGGGCTGTTTGACAGTTGCTGAATGGTTTGGCACAAGATGAATAAGTGGTCAGAATGGTTAAGAGGCTTTTATGATATAGTGCATATATGCTTGTTTCTTAATTGTTTGAAATGAAAGTAGGGCGCTGAATTGCTAAGGGATGCCCAATATACAAAATCATTCAGAGGTTTTAGAATCATTAAGAGTGTCAAACAAAATTCACCTCTTAGAGATTCCGAGGTTGCCTCCAACTGGACATTTCCATCTATAATACTTATGAATCATGCACAAATTAAGACAAACAAACCCAGTATATCCCAGGGTATGAGTTGGATGATGCACAAACTGTAAGTCTTAAAAGTAGGTATTATATATCTTACGCTGTAAGTTCCTGGCCTCCTCCATGAAAACCGGTGCTCCAGAAGACTCCAGCCGGTTTACCAGCAAGTGCTTGAGTTTGCCACAGCTTACCGGTGGCATCAAAGAAAGCTTTACATTGGGCCGCCATCACACCAAAACGAGAAGGAAATCCAAATAGGAATCCATCGGCTTCTGTAAGCTGTTCTGGCTTAATCACGGGCACATCCTCTGCTTTAGGAGGAGCTTTTATCTTTTCTAGTACCAGGCTAGGCAGTGTTTCTGGTACCTACATAAGATTCCACACAACATCTTATGTTAGTGCTCAATTTATTTTTGTAAGTAGAAATCTTTTGATATTAGAAACTGATTATGCAGTCTCCTAGTGTTGTTACGGTTCTTATGTTATTTTTGAAAGGGTGTCCCAGGGCTATGCCCGGACTAATCCAGATAAATTGTGATTGGTGCCATGATAAACTCAGTGGCCACAATTGTTGTGTACGCTTGGAAATTGAACCCTGGACAGATGGGATATTCCACCGCATTCCTCAGGGCCTCAACCACTACAAAGGAAGTTGATAAAATTATTTTGGCCATCCCTTGTGCTGTACGCCTCTTCGTTGATATTAAAAGCCAAAAATTCATCTAAAACGAAATAATACCAAAGAGGGAAACGGATAGATAAGAAAAGATATGAAAGAGAGCAAAGGGCCGTGGGTCTAGAGGTAGTCGGGGGAGGGGTGCTAAAATGTATGTAGACCTGACCTCTACCCTAAAGACTAGAACGACTGTTCCCGTGACGAACCTTGACTAGTGAAATGTGTGTGAAAGGGGGAGAAACAAATATGCAAAAAAAGAAAAGCTAGATAAAAGTGAACAACAATAAAACTAGAAAGAGAGAGACAAATATGCTTCAATTTGAGAAATTAGACAAAAGTAAGAAACAACAATATAAATTTAAGCAAGTGCAAAAAAAACAAAACCAAAGTGCGGAAATGACACACCCATAAATTGTAGCGCCCCAGAATTTCAAAACAACTCCAAATAAGAATCGATAGCCGAAGGTCCTCACTAAAATATAGCGAAATGGAAATTAAATCTTAGATTACCAAAATTACAGAAATCTAGTACCCAAAGTCATCAAAATACACTAAACAATGTCTCATATTTCATTTAGATCCTGAACTTTGGATTTCCAACAGAAATAGATATTAGACATGGATTTACCCAACAGAAATAGAAATTAATCCCAATCTTCAGTTGCTTAACAAATAAGCCATTGTTCTTGCAAGAAATGCAACAAAGAACAGTATCTTTTCCAAAAGTGATTAGTTTGATTTGATGCAAACGAATCATTCCTTTTGTCAAAGTCCCAATCACCAATACCCTTTTCCTCTTCTACAATGTCCTAAATTAAAATTTCAAAAGCCATTATATAGCATGAAAATATGACCTGCCAAAGTGTTGCTTCGATTCCTTCAACTGAATTTGCTCCACGTTGTACTTCTCTAGCCATGTACTCCACATGTTTATGCAGAGAGTAATAACTATAACAACATTAACCCAAAATTCAAGTTCAACACATATGAATAAAGCAAATACCTTAAAATAATCACTTAGGCCGTGTTTCGCAAAAATAAGCTACCTTATAAGCTAGCTGATAAGCTAGTACATGTTTGGATGGACCATAAGCTAGCTTATTGAAACGCTAGTTGGAGTAGCGTTTCAGGAGCTTTTTCCAATTATGCGCTTATTAATATCAACTATTATACCACAAGATACCCTTTTTGGTAATTTTACATACTCATAAGCTAATTTTTGCCAAACATAATTTATTCATAAGCTAGCTTATCAGCTAGTTTGCCAAACACAGCCTTAGTGTACATATTACTGTGACACATATTTGATGGGAATAAAACACAACTCAAAAAATTTACTCACATTATGTATATCTTGGTGATCGCCATAGTTGCATCTGAGACAGACAGGAACAATAAAAACATATAAGAAAATGCAATTCCAACTCTGGGCTCTGATTTGCTAACAAATCAAAATTATCATTCTTCCCATTTGGAGTTCAATGTCAAATTGGCTAAATTTTACCTTAAACCATAGATTAAAGTCCTAAATATGCACAAGGAAAATAGATAACCACATTAAGCTTTACTACCAAGTACCTTAAATAAAGAGGTGTTGTCAATATCCAATTGATTTAGAAAATTATGGGCATGAATACAAAAAGTTTGATCACATAAATTGGGGGATAGTTCTTTGTAATTTTCTGTAAAGAAGATGAAAATTACCGACTTCTTACACTTTTTTACTTTGATCCATGGAACTATATCAACAAATCTGTTGAATTCAACAATTGGATTTTGAAGTATAGTGTTGTAAAAGCAAACATGAACGTGAAAAGAATTAGAAAAGACGAATTGCCTCTTTTAGGCATTTCATCGAACAGTTGGAGTGCTTAACTAATAATCAAGATGATGGAAGATGTAGAACTTACAGATGAATAAAGCTTAGAGAAACTGGGTTTCAGAAGAAGGAAGGTGAAATTTTAGTGGATGAATTTGCTACAGATCGTTGATAAAGTCGATGTTATCCATAGAAAGATGACTGAACAAGTCATCTGTCTCTGTCTTACGGTTTTTTGTTTTTTTCATCTCGAGTGCTTCACCTTTTTTTTCATCACCATTTAACACGTTTTTTTAACGGTAGATAAATCATACATGTGTTCTGATATGAAGTCGACGAGGTATTTGGGATCCATACTGATACCCGACTAATCCTCGACGACCATGGATCGTCCCAAAAGCCGACCCATGGTCAGAGACTCATGGTATCGCCACATGCTCACCCTATGAATCGAAGGAAGACAAGGAATGTCATCCACTAGTCCCTCCCAAGAATGTTACCGACCACTAGACTGCTGATGTTTTGATCATTTAACACGTTTTTGCTATTATAAAGAGATTTTGATAAAACTTCTTCTTTTCAAACTGCAACACCAAAACTTATCACACCCAACTAAAGTAATACAAACCCATTACAATAGAAGGATCGGAAAGAATGACCAAGGCCAAAATTACAACAAGAAATCAAAACAAGAGAAAAGAAAGACAACGACTAAAGGCGAAAACATACCATAGCACCTAAGAGAAGCATCCAAGGTTTTCATTCCACGCATCCATGTGAGTAGTTTGCGAGATGAAAACGAAGACTCCACCGAATGGCCGTCTGCGTTGCACATGACACGCGACCAGTGGTGAAAATGCGAGCCGCTGAAGACGACTGCAACAAGCGACTTTACCAAAACAGAGAGGCGATCCTATTGCATCCCAGAACAAAACTCATGCCGAAGTTGTGGGAGCCGGACTACAGTCCGCAGCAGCATCGAAACAATAATATTGTAGTCATTAATTTCAGTTAGAATATTATTTGTAAGCTTAAAGAGAAACTTTAATCGGTTTTTACCATTCCCATATCCCTTTATCATTTAAACCCCTTGCCCCCAACGTTGCTCCCCCTTGCCACTCACCGTTGCCCGCGCTCCATCACCGTCCATTACCGCTGTTTGCCTCTAACATCAATATCCCTCTCTTTAATCATTTATTTTGTTTGTTTTCAGATCTCGCTCTTTTTTGATTTGTTTATATGTACTCTATTAAATTGTTGTAAAAGAGAGAATTAAAAGACAAAAAAAACGGATGAAAAGAGGGAGATTGATGACAAGGTATAACGACGACAGTAGGCAGTATTGAGAACAGACGATGATGGGTCTGTAACAAAGAACGATGTTGTTGGATGCAAGGAGTTTAAATAGCATAAAGTATGTAAAAGAAAATTTGATTTTAAGTTTTATATTTTTTACTGTAAAACATTACTAGCCAGTTTTACATAACATTTTTTTAATTAAAATAATATAGGTAATCAATTTCTAAAAGTGTTGTCTGTGCATCCGGGCGGGTCAAGATGGAGCCAAACCGGGTCGGTCTTTGGATCAGGAGTGGAGTGGATATGGGCCGGATGTAACCGCATTCATATCTTTAGAGTTGGGCCAGATTCTGATGGCTGTAGTTTTATGTTTCTGGGCTTATGATAATTGCTTCAACGAAAATGAAAACAAACTCAATTTAATTAGTAATTAACTAAATTGATCAAGTTTTTTTTGAAGAAGTATCCCAGACCACATTGAAAATTGATCAAGTTTTTAATTAATTTTAATGATATGATAGTAGTATTTGGAAATATTAGTTTAATGTCTAGTATTTTGTATATAAATGTTATAGATTGTGCTTGTGCCTTGTTGACAATAGCTTTGAATGAACTTAAACCGATGACCTTTAAATATTATTAATCGTTAGCTCATGTTTATTTTTGGTGTACGTTCTTATTTAAATGTTAGTTAGAAATCGGAGACCTATTTCGTTAATCAAAATTTTTAGACCGAAAGTTGTTGACCAATACCAAGGGTTACACATGATGGTTTAAATCAAGCCATAGACGAGTACCTACTTGAGACTTAATTGAATATGACATAATTTAGAGGCCAAAAGCCCTACTGTTGCTATTTCATTGACATTTTCGACATGCTTGTCAAGAATCCACATTTCAATATTCTTATTCGTCTGTTGGTTTACTCACCTTTTTCGATTATGTTTTTGTATAATATTTATGAAAAGAATGCCACAAGAAATTAAGAGTTGACGTAGAGTATCGACAAAATAAAATGTCACGTTAATATAAACCTTTAGCTAAAATCTATTTAATTATAACTAAAGGGGAAGTATCGTTGCAAACCACCTAGATTGTGCAAACTATACAAACCTAATCTTAACCATTGATTTTCTATTTATTTCCATTGATTTTGTGTATCCCTAATTTTTAGGCAGTTTTTTTCAAATGTGGTTGAGAGAATTTAGGAAGCTAATTAATCTACACCATTGATCATGTAAATGTATGGTTGAGATTGGTTTGTATAGTTTGCACAATCTAGGTGGTTTGTAACGGATACAACCCCTATAACTAAAATGCATACAAGATAGAAAAGATTGAAAGTTTGTTACATTAAAATTGAGAAAAAAAGGTCTTTAATTACTATACACTACATAGAAGCTCAACAAACTTTGTTACATTTTAATGAGTTTTTTTTCCTTTTCTCAAATATAAATACCGAATAGGAAAACTATTTCAATGATCAAAGTGATCAATCATGGAAAGTTACATTCCAATCACAATATTCATCAACAGTTATATTTTTTGATTCAAAACAACTAAGGTTGTGTTTGATAAAAATAAGCTAGCTTATAGCTTATTAGCTAGTACATTTTTAGATGGACTGTAAGCTAGCTTATTGAAACGTCAGTTGGAGTAATGTTTCAGGAGCTTTTTGTAGTTTTTTCCAATTATATACCCTATTAATGTTAACTGTTATAACACAAGATACCTTTTTGATCATTTTACATACTCATAAGTTAGTTTTTGCCAAATATAATTTATTTATAAGCTAACTTATCAGTAAACAGCTAGCTTATCAGCTAGTTTGCCAAACACAACCTGAACTTTTTTTTTCCGTGCTAATTAACCATTCTAAATAATAATTATATCTAACAAAAATTAAAAATAAATTCCATAAAACTTTATAAACCTCTGAAAAAAAACATAATGATTTATAAACATTTTGATCAAGTCATTCTTTTTTGTATATTCCAAATTTCCAACAAATTCTAATTGTACAATTAATCAAAAATAGAAAGAAGAATTAATGATCATTAGTTACTAGAAAAGAGTGAAACTCGGTCCAATTAACCACTAAACCACGTATCTCTCCATCTCAGTAACTAACTGAATCACCATATATCTTAATTGATCACAGTACCATGATCGTCTGATCTATTAAGCTAGATATTTAATTAGGGTTCTTGTTAAACATCAGTTAATTAATTGTAAAGATGGCAGTAAAGTTGTCGAAAATGCAGAAGAAAGTGAACTACGATGCGAGGCTGAGCAAGCTTCTGGATCATTACACCCAAATACTCATCGTTGGTGCCGATAATGTGGGTTCGAACCAGTTACAAAACATAAGGCAAGGACTCCGAGGTGATTCCGTCGTCTTAATGGGTAAGAACACCATGATGAAGAGAACCATCAGGCTCTATGCTGAGAAGACTGGCCACACCAATATCCTCAACATCATTCCTCTTATTGTGGTATCATATCATATCTTCTTATATATATGGGTATATATAGGGCCAGGTTCAAATGAAAAACTCGTTTTCCATTGCGAACACGAGGACTGCCGAAAGCGTGTTTCTGAATAATCATGTATATAATATATATATATATTATTCAGAGTGAATAACACAACATTCATTGTTATTCATAACATGTACAACATTCAGTGTTATTCAGAGCGAATAATACATCATGTGGTATTATTAAGCATTATTGACTCTGAATGTTGTGATATTCACTTTGAATAATACATGATTATTCAGTGTGAATATGCGACGTGACGCACGATCTCAGTGGTTAGTCGCGAATAACATCTGTCGGAAATTTTCTTTTGGGTTCTTAATAGAAGTCATTTTGGTAATCGTTTGAATTGGACTGATTGGTGTTGTAATCCGGAGTTGATGTAATTGCTTTTTTTCGGGTTTCTAGTGTCTCAGAAAAATATATACATATGCATAAACCAAAAACATGTTCAATTACTTATATGTACATATGCATGACGTCTGGATGAATTTTTTAACATGATGTTTCTCAGTTTTTCATTTTTTTAGAGTTTTCCTTTTAACCTCTTTTTTATTTATTTCATATAATGACTCCATCAATGTGTTTTTGTATTTCTTAAAAGTTCAATTAATGGTTTGTCTTGGATTTGAACTAGGGAAATGTGGGATTGATTTTTACTAAAGGAGATCTCAAGGAAGTGAGTGATGTTGTTGCCAAGTACAAGGTAAGAAGACAAATATATATGTCTAAATATTCTAATACAGTGATTAATTAGCTTAGTTTCTAGGGCATAAGTTTGTTATATAAACAATTGAACGTCAGATATAAAAATGTTACAATAAGTTTATATGACGTTTTTGAGTTTTACAAGTTAGTGGTGACGCACTTGGCATTTGACAGATTGCAGCACCAGCGCGTGTGGGTCTTGTTGCACCAATCGACGTTATCGTACCTCCTGGAAATACCGGCTTGGATCCTTCACAAACTTCCTTTTTCCAGGTTATATAATTAAAATAAAATGTTTCTAAAAACCTACTTGGACTACCTCTAACCACTTAAATTTCTTTCATTTTGATCATCTAAAACACGGGTTTTAAATTAATTTCTTTTTGAAATATATAATAGGTGCTTAACATCCCTACAAAGATCAACAAAGGAACAGTGGAAATTCTAACACCAGTGGAACTCATTAAGAAGGGTGACAAAGTCGGTTCTTCGGAGGCTGCCCTTCTCAGTAAACTAAAAAAAAACCCTTCTCGTATGGCCTTATCGTCCAATCCGTCTTCGAGAATGGATCCGTGTTCAGCCCAGAGGTGCTTTACATCTCGGAAGACGATCTCGCTGAAAAATTCGCTGTCGGACTTTCGCAGCTTGCTGCATTTTCCTTGGCCATTCATTACCCTAGTTTAGCTGCAGCACCACATTTCCTTATCAATGGCTACAAGAACTTGCTAGCTTTGGCTGTTGCCACTGAGTACTCTTTCAGACATGCTGAAAAAGTAAAGGAATTCTTGAAGGTAAACATACTCTATTTTATTAATTTAAATACAACTTCTGAGTTTTAGATTAAATCACTACAACAGAATTGGTTTTATAGTACGCTTAAAATGTCTAATCATCCTAACAAGATACTTTATATGGTTTATGTTTATAGGAACAAACCAAAAAGTGTCTTATCTAAAAGCGTTACAATAGGTTTATAGGACGCTTTAGTCCATTTAACAAGTTATTTAGGATGCTCTTTGGTCTTTTAACAAGTTTTCTATATATGATCCTTTTAAAATAGTGTTGCATTGGTTATTCTATAAGACACAAATTTTAAAAATTATCCTATAAACACAAGTGTTCTATAAAGAATGAGTTTATATGACACTTCTCTAAAAAGTCCTATAAAATAGCTAATATTACATTTTATTTTTTAAAAGCATCCTAAAAACTTGTTAAATGACTAAAAAAACATCTTATAAACATATTGTAACACTTTTAGATAGAACACTTTATAGCTTAACTTGGTCTTATAAACTTAAGTTATATAAAGTATTTTATTAAGACGATTAAATATTGTAGTCATATATACCATAAAGCCAGATTTGTTGTAGCGAACGAACTGTTTGTGTTTATCAACCACGGGCTGTGGCGTACTGGTTAAAGCCCATGGAGGAAGTGGCTTGTTAACCCTTCTACCCTAGGTTCGAATCCAGACGCTTTCAGATTTTGGTCACTGGGGATTAACCCAGGGCAACTTGCTTTAGCTGTTGCTGAACCTTGCCGGGATTAGTCGAGGCAAAGCCTCAGATACCCTTCCAAAAAAAACAAACTGCTTATTATGAGATTTATTATGAATGGCAGGACCCAAGCAAATTTGCAGCTGCAATGGCCCCAGCAGCTTCTACTGTGGCTGCAGATTCATCAGCACCAGCAGCGGTTGAAAAGGAGCAGAAGAAGGAAGAACCCGAGGAGTCATCCGAGGAGGAAGGGGGTTTAATGGGATTGTTTGATTAATTAAACGTAACTCTAGCTAGTTTTTTTCGGTATCTATGATTTGTCTGTTAGTCTTTCTATCCAATCTGAACTTTGTATCAAAAGCTTTGATCGATTAATAAGCAATTTTCGTTAAAGTTCTGTTTGTTTTGATCATCGATTTTCCTAAGTTGGTCTGCTCCTAGAATCAGAGACACTGCTTATGAGAAGATAGAAATTTTGATGTCTATACATTTTCTGTTTTTATTCGATCTATACGTAGAACATGGATTATCGAAATCAATGTTAAGAAAATTGAAATCCATGTTGAAATGTGGAGTTTGTTTGTGGGTATCAACCTCCATATGGTATCGATTTTACTTTAAGCAAAGATTCTCACTTATGGTTGAATCGGCTTTTGCGACCTAAGGTGCGGCGACCTGCCATGGCGCTGACCTTCGACATAAAATATATGTTGCCTTGAAAACAAGATTAGAATCAGGAATTTTAAGATCAATTTGACATGAAAAAATAAAATATAATCAAAATGGTGGAAAAATAAACAAAAACTCACCTTTAATTGTATAGCGGTAGTAATGTTTACAATTTACTTGAGGTTATGAGTTTGATCCATAGGAGCCAAAATTTAAAAGATGAAAAACTAAATGTTTGTTAGATGTAGGAAGCCGAAATTTAGAAGAGGAATAACTAAAGATTTTCTATAAGAATTGAATCAAACCATCAATATGTTAGTAGATACACTGCACCTCTTAGGTGCCTAAGTTATTTTCTCTAGTAATAATCGAGTGAGTGGGAGCACAAGAGCTACTCGGCTCTTAATAGATCTGGTGGCATCATGCGACTAGGCTGTTCCGCTTCTTTTAAGATTCTTTGCAAGCGTGCGTGGCTAATGTGGGTTGTAGGCTTCAAATTAGTATTGTGTTGTAGATGATTATACTAAAAATTCAAAAACATTTACGAATTGAAGCCACTGGAACTCATGTAACCTTGCTCTAGGACATGTCATTGCGAGCCTTAGCCCCAAACTTCTTTTCTGTAACCGCTCCTTGCGAGCTAATGGGCCAGGATCACCAAAACTCGTGGTTGAGCACCCACGACTAGGGCAAACATCTAAAGAAGAAAATTATACATTTGTAATTACAGACTAAATGCTACTACGGTAATTGATAATTACATATTATCATTTTTGGTATGGAAAAATCTGTATAAACTAAGGACATTCCTAACAGATACTCTATAATCTTTTTAAAAAGTATATCAAAAAACAAAATCTGTAAAAATAATACATTCATCTACAATAGTTAATTTATTTTAAAATTACAATACTTTTAGAGTCATAATTACCTTATCAGCTAGTTTTTGTCAAACGCATTTTATTTACGAGCTACCTTATTAGTCATTAACTATCTTACCAGTAATCAACTACTTATCAATTAGTTTGCTAAACTTAGCCTAAAACTATTTTCTTTGGTCTGGGCTCGGCCCAAAATTTTCACAATGAGAGAAGATTTATAAGGTAAATACCTAAAATATATAAATAATCTATGCATTGTAGACCAAATTTGATATTATATAGTTGCATATACTTTACTTTCTATTATATTAAACGAAGAGTTAAGTTCCGGTGAGACCAAGCTTTTTTGGTGAGACCGGTGAGACCAACATATTTTACTTGAAACTTCACATCAAAACATTTGTGAAGGTAAAAAAAATTGAACATTGATCGTTAAAACATACTAAAAAACACTATTGAAAAAAATTTCCAAAAAAAGGTTAAAAAATGAAACCTTCAGAGCAGGTTTTTTTGTGAAGGTTCGCATTATATATATGTAACCTTCACAAAACTTGAGTTATGAAGGTTTCGTTTTTTAGCTTGTTTTCGATATTTTTTTGCATCGAAAGTGAATTTTAGGTCTGCGTATTCAAGTTTTTAAGTACATTCACGGTGTTTTTTTGTGAAGTTTCATACGTTAGGTATTGGTCTCACGCGGTCTCACGGTAACAGCTTGGTCTCACCTGATCCTAAGTCTTAAACGAAATATACTTCCCATGATTTTTTTTGCTTTCGGTTTCATTTGTCAATCTAATCATATATTTGATTGGTGGAAATTAAAGGAAAAAAGGAAATAGTGTATCAAGTTGTCGGGATAACTACTTCTAGGTGGTGGTCATGGTGGTGGTCGTGATGGTGATGGTCGGCTCCACCATTAAGATTGGCTGTATATGTGAGGACACAACTTTCCCGTTCAACGCATTACAACAAAATTGATTTTTCTTCTATTGCTATCACAAAAATAGACTAATTTTGTCTCGTGTTATTTGTATACTTTTAGTCTAAACTTGAATGGCCATCATGTTTTGCTTCATTCCTATGGGATACATCCAGGATCACTATATGAAACTTTAGAACGACTAAGGCTAGATATTTTAGCTTGTGAAATCACTAAAATGCCCTTCAATTGAAGATAGATATAGTCATTTACAAGTTGCTACAAATACACACACACCGTGCTTTTTCGCATTTATGATAATAGAATCGTATGAATCACATGTAAGTGGTTTACGCGATTGTCTTCCAATAATGATGTGCCACGTCGAGGTAAAGAAAATCCTCAGGACCATTTGTCCAATAGATATTCGTATGTATAATATTTCTCAAAAATGTTATTCATTTTGTTTCATGAAAATCACATATAAATTGATTACTTTCAAACAGATTCAGGTTATGATTACGTATTTACTCATAATCATAACGATTTTGATTTAAGGGAAAGAAACTGGAGTTGATAAGAAAAATGGCATGAATTGGTGTTTGCATGTCCAAGTCCGAATTATTATTATATTTTTCATATATTATTGTATTTTTGTTTAACTTCTTCTCATTCACTAACGCTGCTCCTTTCATTTCCAATCCTTTTCTTTTCGTTTTTCCCAAATAAGTATTTTAAAGTTTATATTCGACCAATTAAAAAATCAAAATAAAATAAAAAATCTATGCTTACATCAATCGTTTTTGTTGAATGTTTTGTTTTTTCTTTAAATGTGAAACATGCATAAAAATCAATATTACATATATCATGCATTATGCATACATACATACTAAATGAAGATATATTTATATATACATGGCTATCTTATCCGTAAAGTGTGTCACGTAGTTTTATATTAATTTGTATTTGAATTTGTTAACAACAAATACAACATGATAGCTTTTGAGATCGATTAAAGATGAAACAATATAACAACAAAAAGGATAAGGCTTGCTTCTATATATATGTGGTATATATATTTATCGTCCTTAGTTTTTGTATTTTATAGCTTTCATGAAATAAATAAATTACAATTATTCGTCATATTTATAGATACTAACTAGATGCACGAGTATTTATAAACCCAATAAATTGTATATTTTTACAAATCACTTTATATGTTGTTTTACATATGAAACATCACATATAAAAATATAGTTGTTATACAATATTATCTCATATGTGAAAAGTTCAAACTTGTTTTATGGGTGACTGAGGCATGCCGAGTTAGAAAGTCTTTGATGATTCAAGGTTCATATTAGGGAAGTTTCACGTGTATAAAAGATCAGTTGTTTTTTTAAACGACAACCAATAGATTTAAAAACACGCTAGCAAGCCGCTAGCAAAAGAATAGCAAAATTATAAGATTTTGATATAGTTAGACAGAGAACATCTCCATATAATCGATCTTTATCACTTTCCTTACACTTAGCCAAGACCATCTATTCATCTAAACAACTTCTCCACGGTAAGATCAATAATAGAGTCTTTAAAGGGGGACTGGTTGTCGAAAACATACCTATTTCAGAAGCACCACAAGGTATGACAACTGATGTAGATTGTAATAACCAAGATTTCTGGATGGATGATAATACCAAAATTATACATGTTTTGGTTGCGCGTAATCGTATGACTTTACCCCATTTCTCACCCGTTTATGATCATTTCATGCACTAAAAGAGCTTATTATTGTTTGTGAAGGATTTGGAGGCCGTGGAACGGAAAAGTACGAAAAAAGGCGAGAAAACGTGAAAAATGCACAAAGTCAACACAGGAGACACTTGGCGATCGCGAGATTCTCAATCTGGCGCCGCCAGATTCGACTGAATTGAAGATTAGGGTTGAATTAAGTGTCTGGCGTCGCCAAACTAGCAGCTTGGCGATCGCCAGATGACCCCTGGGCGTTTTCCTTTAAATATCAGCCTCCTCCTTCAGTTCTAAACATGTTCGATACACAAGAGAAGTACGGGATACGAGGAGGAACGAGAGTGAGAGTACGAAAGGTGCCGATACGCTGTGGGAATCGATCTCTGATCATTCGTCGTTGTACTGTCGGTATCATGTCGATGTCTACTTTTGTTTATGTTTATGTTTTCATCATGATTAGTGAGTAGTTTTATTAGTAGTGCTTGTCATGGTCGATGAACCTTTACGGATGATACTTTTGTGATTAATGTTTACTGGTTTGTTTTGATTAATTGAATGTCTTTTATGGTTCTTTTCTGATTGTTATTGTTGTGGCAATTTGAATTCAATTGGTTGGGTGTATTTGTTAGACCAAAGCAGATAGACTCCGAAAGGATAATCAACCTACCTTAGCTTGACCTTGGACCAAAAGGTTGTGTTAAGGGGTTACTTGGACCAATAGTGACCAGATAGTAAAAGAGCCATTGCAATATTGATTAGGAAGGGTTTACCGATTCTAGATTGTGGACCAAACGATTTAGGATTGGAATTAGGAGGATCGTATCCTAGTTCATAACCATAATATGCACATGTTAGGGTGTCCCAGACTTAAATTCCTACAATAGTCAAAACAACCAAACCTTCGACCTATTCATATCATCCATATTGGGGATTCACTTTACCATGATAAGTACTGCTGTTTTTCCTTATTATAATCTTAAATCAGTATTTTAATTGTTTTCTTAGTTTTTGCTTAGTTAATTGTCTTTTTAAGTATTCAAACATTTTTCATACAAAACCCTCATTTAGGTTAATTAAACCAATTCAGACTTTAGTCTACGATAACTTGACCGTTCCCAGTGGTAGATACAATACCTGGACTTTCCTACACTATATTACTCACGATCAGGTACGCTTGCCTGTATATGTGGTAAGACAGTGGCTAGGCATTAGAGGTTAAAACTTGTTATGCTTTTTATATACGATAATTACAGCATCAAGTTTTTGGCGCCGTTGTCGGGGAACGGTAGTTGTTAGATTTTAGTCTTTATTAGTTTTGTTAATCGATCCTTGTGAGGGATTCTGTCCCTTGCAAGTTTTCTGCTTTTTTTTAGTTTAGTTAGTTAAGTTTACTTTTATTTTATTTTATCTCTTTGTCTCCCGCAAGTTGCCCGTAACCGTTTGTTGTGGTTTCAGTCACGGCAGACTTGTTAGAGCCATTTGAGGAGCCGGAGAGAGAGTTCAGAAAAAGAAACAAAAAGAAACCAAAAGCAAGCAAAGTTCGCCCGAGAGCTTTGATTTTTGAGATGGGAGACGAGGCACCGATGTGGACCGCCAGGAGAGCCGCTCCAACTGTACCCACCAATCCGATCACGAAGCCGAACCTGAATAAAGAAATCCCGGGGAAGCTCCTACACATGATCAAGGACCTTACCTTCGACGGGAAAACGATAGCAATCCTATCGTTCATATGGAAAACTTCGTGGATGTTTGTGATCTGTTCAAGACAGAGGCAGACCGGGATGATGCGATTCGTCTTAGGGTCTTTCCTCTAACGCTTACCGGAGAAGCTAGGGCTTGGTTGCCATCCTTAGAGCCGAGCTCAATCACTACTTGGGAAGGACTTCGTTCAAAGTTCCTTTCCCGATTCTTTCCACCATCCAAGATCGACAAATTGAGAGCCGAGATCCGATCCTTCCAACAACAAGACGGGGAAACCATATCCGAAGCATGGGAACGTTTTAAGCACCTTCTAAACTCGTGCCCGAGTCACGAGTTGAATAAGAGTGAACAAGTTCAAACTTTCTATAGTGGACTTGCTTATTCCTCACGAGCTACTTTGGATTCATCTGCAGGTGGTGTCTTCATGTACAAAACGCCCACGGAAGGTTACAAGCTCCTCGAAGACATGCTTATACACAACATAGAATGGAGGACGGACAAGCGATTACAAATCCCAAGGATGGCCGGAAAAATCTCAACCGACTTCGATCCATCCGATGAATTAGCCGCAATGAAAAACCAACATGTAAAGTTTGAACGCAAAATCGAAGAACTTATTAAATCTGTTCATGCTTTGCAGGTTGGATGCGAGGAGTGCAATGGACCACACTTGACGAAGGATTGCCCGAACCGACCAATGATGACACCCGAGGAGGTGAACTATATCAACCAAGGCGATTACCAAGGGAGGTGGAACACCAACCGTAATTTCATCCCGAGACCTCCCGGTTTCTTTGCACCAAATCAACAGAACCAAAGACCGGATGGGGAACCGCGTGTTTCTATCGAAGATCGGATTGTCCAATTCATGGATGCGCAAAAGAAGCTAAACGATGAAGTAGGTTCGTACCTACGTAATCACCAAAGCACCATCCAGAATTTGGAATTGCAGGTTGGACGTGTTTCGCAAATGCTAAGTGAAAGGACGCAAGGAGAATTGCCAACGCAAACACAAGTCAACCCGAAGGTGGAGAATGTGAAGCCGATGCTCATGATAACCGGAGAATCGTCAAAGAAGAAGTGGACGGACATCTACACAAAGAAGTACGTAGAAACTGAGAGTGAAAGTGAGCCCGACTATGCCACGGATTACGATTCGGAGGGGTTCACCGTGTCATTCAAACATCTAAGACTCAAAGTGCCCGACGCTTCAAGTGATGATGATGAGGAGGAAGATGGAAAGCAAGGCGGATACGCGGATTCCAAAGAAAGAAGATAAAGGCAAGGAGAAAGAAAAGGAGAAAGAGAAGGAAAAAGCACCGGAGGATGACCTCATCTACATTGCACCTATCAAGCATGATCCAGGGAGTTATAACTTACTTATTGCTTGTCATAAATTTAGTGGTCTTGCTTTGGTAGATTCAGATGCCGCTCTTAATATGATGCCTGTTGGTTATTGCAGGAAAATGGGAGTTAAGAAGATCATGCCAACAAACTATCAATACCGAGGAGTAAACGGTTACATGACAACACCGTTAGGGATAGCGGAGGGAGTCCCGATTCGCATTGGCAAATTTGTGTACTATACGGACTTCTTCATAGCTAATCTTCCACAAAACACGGAGATTCCGATTATCCTCGGGAGATCTTTCTTGCACACCGCTCAAGTAAATACCGATATGCGAAACCAAGTCACGAGCTTAGGCTATGGAGACAATCGGATTTACTTTGACCCTAACGGAGAGCCGGTTAGACACCTCGATGAACCATACGAAGATCCTTCTCTGGCCTACAACAATAGCACGAACCGCCCGCTACTCCCGCATGAACTTGGAAAGAAGACGGAGGATTATCCGAACCCGATGCGCAAAAAAAAGCAATCAACCAAGGAACCGGGATCCTCCAAGAAAGATCACAGAAAGAAGAAGGGCTCGTCAGCCCGACGTGCCAAGAAATGAGCCGAAAGTGGGGTCGAGCTTTAGACCCGTCCAAAAATGAAGCGCTTCTCGGGAGGCAACCCGAGCTTTTTGATTTTCTTTCGTTTTTATTGATTTGCGTGTGTGTTTTTATTAATGTTTTCGTTTGACATTGCTTAGGTAACCATACGGAGGGGATAAAAACCAGATTCGAGCGAAATCGGAGTGCGAAGCAACTTTTCAGAAGTTGGAAACAGTAGGCATTTCGCGATCGCCAGATTCCAAATCTGGCGACGCGAAGTTGGTAGGCCACAGATCAGGTAAAAATTTCGAACCTCGCGACGCGAAGAGGGCTGTTTGGCGACGCCAAAATTTTAAAAACTAGGGTATTCTTGAAAACTACGCGTTTCGCGACGCGAAACCCTGGGTTTCGCGACGCGAAGTCGGGACAGACGGGTTTTTAACCCTCTTTTCTCACTTTTTCACTTCACCACAACCCTAATTTCTCTTAGGCGGCGCTAAACTCTCTCACGTTCTTGCGAGATTCGACTTTCTTGAGCTTCAATTTCATCAATTTCCATGGCTAAGGTATGTTTCCTAACTTCAATTTCGTAAGAATAGCTTGAATTGGTAAGAGGAGATCTTGTTTGGACCATCAATGGTGTTTGTTTACTTAAATTGAATTAGACATTGTTCTTGAATCACCATTGATTGATTGATGCTTATGAGTTGATACATGCCCGATTTTATGCTTGAAACTTCATGATAGCATGCTTTGTGTTTATTTAATCTAGTGATTGTGGTTAAATGATAAGTGTGGGGATCTTGATGACATCAAAATCCCCCATTCCATCCTTGTTAGCTAGATTATTTGTATGGAGGTTGGACTAAAAGTTCAAGTGTGGGGATGCTACACATCCCCATTGTTCTTGTTTTGTCATACATATATTCAGTAATTGAACTTGTTAGTCGTATAGGTTTTGTCTCGTTAGAATTGTTGAATGTGAATAAACCTTGTCTTGCGTTTATGGATTGAAATTTTTCTAAGACAATGGTATTTCGGTTTTGTAGAGAACAAAGAACCCGCTCGTCTACGACCGTCGTAGCTAACTTCCGTGCACCGGATGGAAGTCATGTTTTCACCTCCTTTGCAAATGACCCAACTTTGAATGGCCCGAAGAGGGAGGAGTTTCGGGACACCGTCAACCGACTTCTTCCCCGCCAAGTGCTTATACCAAAGAGAGTCGATTGGGATCTTCTTGGATCGATGGGTGTCGAGAACGACATCAAAGCAATTCTTGAAAAGAACGCATACGATGAGGATGGCAATGAGTACTACATATGCCATGCATGGGAGCGTGTTTTCGATATTGCCGAGACCCTCTACCGAGAGATTATCGTGGAGTTTGTAGCCACGTTCCGTTTCGATACGATCAAGGCTCTTGGGGAATTTCATCAAACATGCATGACGTTCCGACTTGGTGGCGTTTGGAGATCTCTATCTTTGATCGACTTTGCTCTTGCCTTGGGGATATACACCCAATCGGATGTTGATGCTCCCGGATTCGAGGAGTACATGTGGGCGACTTCAAAGAGACCCGATGATTTTGATCCGCGTTTGGCTTGGTCGATTTTGGGTGACGGTGATTATCATGGCAACCTCAAGGTGAAAGGTTTTCTTGCTTCATCGGACCGACTCTTGCACCGCATGCTCATTCAAGCGGTGAACGCCCGTTCTTCGAGTGAGGAGAAAGTTACCGTACAGGATCTTTGGCTTCTCGAGCAACCCTCCACCGGCAAATCAACAAGGATCGGGATCTCTTCAGGAAGCTATTCAAGGACTATCGGAACAGATGGGAGCAGAACATCATGAGATGATGGAAAGATTGGACCGGGTCTCATATGACATGTATGGTGTTCGGCGGGAGTTGTCTTGGGTCGCCGCTTCGATGAGCGAATACTTTGAGAGCGTGGGACATGCTCCCTCGGCCCCTCTCCAACCTCATCCCGTGTGGCGTGATAGTGATGACGGTCCTGCTAGTTATTCCACCTACGATGAATGGGCTTTTGAAAACCGCAACTAAGCGGTTTTATTTGATTCGATTGGGTTGTACTCTACTTTGAACTTTACACTGCGTGGTTGTGTTTGGTTGAACAATTTTATTTTGTTTGGATTGTTTAGGATTTTAAGTAGTTTGATTTGGTTTATTTTCATTTGTTCGTTTTTACTTTTTCTTTTTCTTTTTTTTGGTAGATACTGCGGTCTTTGATCTATGATCGAGCACGAATTTTTGGACCACTATCTCAGATCAGAACAGATTTCGTCACATAACCCGGGAAGTTTCTCTTTTTCCCAATTACTCCATAACTGTGTTAATTGTTGCATTGAGGACACTGCAAATTTTAAGTGTGGGGAGGGGGTTATGTAGACTTATCTGTTTAAATGGGTTCACTTTTTGCTTATGGATTGTCGTTTTTCAAACTTTTGAAAGCTTTGAGATTTGACCCCAATTTCGAAATCTGAGATTGTTTTTGAGACTGAGTTTCTTGCATAGGAGAACACTGAATAGGATTAGTTGAGTAAAAGGATGCCTTGGAATACTGATTACCATGAGTGCCTCACCCAATTCCATTGAGAGATTGAGCCTTAATTGTTATATCTGTTTATTTTTGTGAGGAATACCGACTTTGACCCAAGGTAGAACTTGTCATTTGAATGCTTGTCGAGACCACATAAGAGAAGTATTTATCACCATTGCACTGATAGAGGCCTTCGTTTCTAACCCTTTTAGCCTTCGTCAGATAACCTCATCATAAGGTTATTTGATTTGTCTAGCCTTTGATTGAAAAGTGTTCACCTTTTAACACTTTTATCCCTTGAAACCATTTTGAGCCTTAGCCTTTTCATTTCTTTACCCACTATACACTTTATCCTTGAGCCTAATTGTTTTATCTATCTCTTGGCCGTAACTTAAATTTGAATCTTAGGATGTTTTGATCCAGTTTTTCATATCTGACAGTTTTTATGAGATTGAGATTAAAAGAGCCCAAAAGCGACATAGTTGCTGCTCTGAAAAAAAAATATGCGAGACTCAAAAAGAAAAGAAATATCAAAAGAGTCGGGAATACAAAAAGAAAAGAATGAGAGCTGAAAAGATTGAAAAAGAATTTGTGCCCCAAATAAGCCATGGGCTTAGGCCAATTCTAAAAGAAAAGAAAAGAGAGGAAGTACTCATCCCAAAAATCTCACTATTTGAAAGTCAGATTGCTTCACTGTTTGGATCATTACTGATTAAGTTTTCAAGTTTTTGTTGCAAAACCTTTAGTCACTTATATATCCTTTATCCTACCCTTAACCCTTAGCCTAACATTACAACCCTAAAGTCCTCTTGACGGTTGACAACTTCTCAGTATTGGAGATTAGATTTGGTGACAAGCTTATGCATGCGGGAATTAGTTGAGTATTGGTGTGATCACTTACATATACACTTTTACCCCCGAGAGATACACTTTATATTGTTATTCATATTATGTGAGGGTAAAAGGTTGGCCTTGGTATCCGATTGCTTGATGAGTCTTGTTTGTGTGTTCGATTATGTGAGTATGCTTTGTTTTCTTTGATGATCTTGGGTGGAGATAATTTTGGAGTTATCTTTCTTATCTTTCAGTCTTTTGATTGAGGACAATCAAAGCTTAAGTGTGGGGATTTTGATAACACCAAAATTATACATGTTTTGGTTGCGCGTAATCGTATGACTTTACCCCATTTCTCACCCGTTTATGATCATTTCACGCACTAAAAGAGCTTATTATTGTTTGTGAAGGATTTGGAGGCCGTGGAACGAAAAAGTACGAAAAAAGGCGAGAAAACGTGAAAAATGCACAAAGTCAACACATGAGACACTTGGCGATCACGAGATTCTCAATCTGGCGCCGCCAGATTCGACTGAATTGAAGATTAGGGTTGAATTAAGTGTTTGGCGTCGCCAAACTAGCAGCTTGGCGATCGCCAGATGACCCCTGGGCGTTTTCCTTTAAATATCAGCCTCCTCCTTCAGTTCTAAACATGCTCGATACACAAGAGAAGTACGGGATATGAGGAGGAACGAGAGTGAGAGTACGAAAGGTGCCGATACGCTGCGGGAATCGATCTCCGATCATTCGTCGTTGTACTGTCGGTATCATGTCGATGTCTACTTTTGTTTATGTTTATGTTTTCATCATGATTAGTGAGTAGTTTTATTAGTAGTGCTTGTCATGGTCGATGAACCTTTACGGATGATACTTTTGTGATTAATGTTTACTGGTTTGTTTTGATTGATTGAATGTCTTTTATGGTTCTTTTCTGATTGTTATTGTTGTGGCAATTTGAATTCAATTGGTTGAGTGTATTTGTTAGACCAAAGCAGATAGACTCCGAAAGGATAATCAACCTACCTTAGCTTGACCTTGGACCAAAAGGTTGTGTTAAGGGGTTACTTGGACCAATATTGACCAGATAGTAAAAGAGCCATTGCAATATTGATTAGGAAGGGTTTACCGATTCTAGATTGTGGACCAAACGATTTAGGATTGGAATTAGGAGGATCGTATCCTAGTTCATAACCATAATATGCACATGTTAGGGTGTCCCAGACTTAAATTCCTACAATAGTCAAAACAACCAAACCTTCGACCTATTCATATCATCCATATTGGGGATTCACTTTACCATGATAAGTACTGCTGTTTTTCCTTATTTTAATCTTAAATCAATATTTTAATTGCTTTCTTAGTTTTTGCTTAGTTAATTGTCTTTTTAAGTATTCAAACCTTTTTCATACAAAACCCCCTTTAGGTTAATTAAACCAATTCAGACTTTAGTCTACGATAACTTGACCGTTCCCAGTGGTAGATACGATACCTGGACTTTCCCACTATATTACTCACGATCAGGTACGCTTGCCTGTATATGTGGTAAGACAGTGGCTAGGCATTAGAGGTTAAAACTTGTTACGCTTTTTATATACGATAATTACCGCATCAATGGAGTTAATTAAGTTAAGTTTCTGTCAAATGACCTTTTTGTGAGAATATGAGGATTTTGGGTTAAATGTGTTACTTTTGAAAAGTTTTAATGATGTGGACTTATACCATTTTAGGTATGGGCTTGGCCCAAAATCCAAGGTATTTAAACCTTAAACCCTAGAATTTTACCTTTTTGGGGAAAAAGTTTAGTGTGTGATTAGTGTGTGTTTTGGAGAGGAACTTGGAGCCATTTCATCGTCAAGGTCGAGAAATCCGTCACCGAGGTAAGATTCGTTGCTCAATAAGTGTAGGATTACTGGCAAAGGGTGTATAATTGCTTTGGGATTAGTTTGGGTGCAATTGGATCGAGTTAGAGTCGATTTTAGGCTGGATTCTGGATCTGTTCACGTTTTCCGAATCGGAAATCATGTTTTCCGAATCGGAAATCACGTTTTCCGAGTCGGGAAATCATAAATTCTGAATCGGGAAATTAGTGATGTCCTTGGGGTGTTTCGTTTCTTTATGCCTTTCCCGGATTGGAAACCTAAGTTTTCCGAATCGGGAAATGGGCTAGTCAAGCCGTCATTTTGACCTCGTTACCTTTAGAGTTCGGAAAATATGAGTCGGTGTTTTTCCGAATCGGAAATTGCCATTTTCCGAATCGGAAAATGGTGGGTTTTCCGAATCGGATTTTGTAAGTCGGAAAAAGGGTGCTTTTCCGAGTCGGGTTTTGGGCCATTGTCCGAGTCAGAACCCCCGTGCTAAGTCTGCCTAGGGGTGTCATAGTAGTGGGTTTTTGTTGAGCGCAGTTATTCATGCCTTAGAACTTATACAGGCACGCTAGGCGAGGTCCACGACAGGATAATGAGAATTACTTAGGTGAGTTCCCTTGCCTGAAGTGAATGGATTGCTTTTACTGCTTTTAATATATCCATTCGGTTTGCGAAATGATTTGATGATGATATTATACTGATTTTTGTGAACTTAACTGAAATACAATGCTTTGCAAATGTTTATTGTAGAATCCATAAATAATTGTGAATGCTATACTGATGATCATCGTTATGCATGCTATTTTGATATCGTTGGGGTTGCATCGTGAGTAATGTGTACCATGGGACCGTACATCCCTGGGAAGTATAGTGGCGTGAGGCACGAACTACGTTCGTCACTCCTTAATTGAGCATCCGGGGGATCCGGCCACTCAAGGTTTTATTTGTGGGGTGGTGTGAGGCACGAACTATGTTCGTCACTCCTTAATTGAGTATCCGGGGGATCCGACCACCAGGTTAGTCACGAGGTGACGTTTTTATTACTCATGATGCTACCCTGGTGCCTATGTGAAAAATGATTGTATTTGGCCAGCGGGCCGGAACTGTTGATAAAACTGTTTTGAGGGAATTCACTAGACCTTTCGGTCTAACCCTCGTTTTCAAACTCTAAAATCTTTTCAGGGAAAGATCGAGCACATAGAGGCAAGGAGAAGGTGAGCGCTTAGAGTAGCGTAGCAGCTTATTTTTAGTACTAATCCTAATAGAATCTCAGCTGTGGAGGGTTGTTCCACATGCACTTAAACATTTTACTTTTGAATTAATACTTTATGAGATTGCGAATTAGATCACTGGGAATTATTGCTCATATGTTATAAACTGTTATGGGAAATTTTTGGGGTGTTACATAGATCATTCTTCTAAAGCTTTCCTTACAATATTATTATTGACAACAACTTTAGTTCCAATAAATATCAATTCCAATGACCTCCTCACGGGAACCTTCAAGACGATCGATAGCGCACTCAATCAAAAGATGTTGCAATGGTATCTTAGCCAGTCCACACATAGAACACAAGACCGACTTGATGTCCATCTTTCACTTGGTTATGTTGTCATCGGCTTGAAGTCTGTCGAGCATAACCTGCCACATGAATATATTGACTTTAGATGGAACCAATGTAATAACCAAGATTTCTGGATGGAGTTAATTAAGTTAAGTTTCTGTCAAATGACCTTTTTGTGGGAATATGAAGATTTTTGGGTTAAATATGTTATTTCTGAAAAGCTTTTAATGGTATGGGCTTATACCATTTTAGGTATGGGCTTGGCCCAAAACCCTAGGTATTTAAACCTTAAACCCTAATTCTTAGCCGTTTTTGGGAAATTTTGTTAAGTGTGTGTTAGAAGGGAACTTGAAGCCATTTCACCATTTCAAGGTCGGGAAATCGTCACTAAGGTAAGATTTGATGCTCGATAAGTGTAGGATTGTTAATAAAGGGTGTATAATTGCTTTGGGATTAGTTTGGGTGCAATTGGATCGAGTTAGAATCGATTTTTGATCGATTTAAGGCTGATTTCGGAACTGTTAGCGTTTTCCGAATCGGAATTCATGTTTTCCGAATCGGAAATCATGTTTTTCGAATCGGAAATCACATTTTCCGAATCGTAAATGATAATTTCCGAATCGGGAAATTGTGACGTCTTTGAAGTGTTGTTACGTTATGCCTTTCCCGGATTGGAAACCTATGTTTTCCGAATCGGGAAATGGGCTAGTCAAGCCGTCACCTTGACCTCGTTTCCTTTTGAGTTCGGAAAATATGATTGGGTGTTTTTCCGAATCGGAAATTACCATTTTCCGAATCGGAAATGGTGGTTTTCCGAATCGGAAATTGTAAGTCGGAAATTGTGCCTTTCCGAGTCGGGTTTTGGAAGACTGCGTCTGTAAGGATTAGTTTTTCGGAGAGATTTTTCTATAGCGGAACCCCCGTGCTAAGTCTGCCTAGGGATGTCTTAGTTAGAGGTGTGTGTAAACGCGGTTATTAATGCCTTAATCTTGTACAGGCACGTTAGGCGCGGGCTATAGCAGGACTATGAGAAATTGCCCAGGTGAGTTCCCTTGCCTGATTGGAATGGGATAAATTGTTTTGAACTGGATTTTAATTGCCCATTCTGTTTGATAAATGATTTTGACGTACGAACTACTTTATGAAATATGATAACGTGACATAATTGTTGATTACATTTAAAGCATGCTTAAAATGGTAATGACTGGATAATTTGATTGATGTGTTGCACTATGGACACTGGGTACCTTGGAACCTCGTGTTCCTTGGGAGTTTACCATTTGGTCTGATCCGCCACTTGGGGGTACCTCGGGACTACGTCCCTTGGGAGTTATTGTCAGGCGACCTGGACTGGGCCTGGGCTGTGTTTTCTTTGTCCGCACACATTCAGTGGTTTTGATTTGAATTACGGCCAGCGGGTCGGAACTGTTTTATTTACTGTTTGGGGAATTCACTAGACCTTATGGTCTAACCCTCGCTTTCCAAATTCTTTTCTTTCTTATTTGTTACAGGAGTAGCCCGAGGGAGAGAGAAGGGCAAGGATAAGGTCTGATGTCTAGATAGAGTCGGCCTTGGTTTTCTCCTTTTACGCACTCTAGATACCTAAAATTATTATATCAGCCGTGGAGGGTTGTTCCACGTGCACTATGTAACACCCGTAATTTTCGGATGTAGTAATGGTTCTTTGATAAATTATGGGATTTGGAATTTTGGATCAAATCATGGATTTTCGTTCCAGTTGCCTGTTTCAGACCTAAGAAGAGTTGTCATAGTGCCATTTTGGACTTTCGTTCCAGTTGCCTGTTTCAGACCTAAGAAGAGTTGTCATAGTGCTGTTTTGGGCTTTCGTGAGCTGTGTCAGATCAAGAACGGGTTAAATACCCTTTCTCTTTCATTTTATCATAACTTCCTCATTTCTTAACCTTTGGAGCTGATTTTTTTCCTACATTCTTCTCCTTCCAAGCTCTTCAAGACTCCATTGTTGGATTGAAGATCCAAGTTAGCAAGATCGTTATCTAGAGCTCCATCATCTTCATCTTCTCCATTTCTACCTCAACCACCATTGTTGCTTGAAAGGGGAAAACTCGAGTTCTAGGGTTTTAGTTCGAATCCTACCCGGTAAGCTTGGGTTAAACCTTTGTAGGTTGGATTTATATGTGGGATAAGAGTATTGAACTAACCTAAGGTTCGATTTGCTTGATTTTAGGTTGTTCACATATTTAACCTAAATCTTGGATTTGGGGGTTTTGGGTACCAACCCTCAAGGTGAGTTCTCTATATGGTTTTAAAGTATAGATCTAGTCTTATATGTCGTAGATCTGGAGCTAATCCAAGGTTTAACTCCTTATCAGTTTAGGTGATTTCTCAAGCTTTAAGCTAGGGTTTTGGTGAAAATTGGGGGTTTTGGCTTTACAAGCCCGAGGTGAGTTGCTAAAAACTATTTTGTTAAAACTGAGAGCACATCATTTTGATGGAGTCTATTCCTTGCTTTATTATGTGGATATATGTGAACTTGGTATAGATTACTTCTCATGTTTAGTTGAGGATACTCATGGTATGTATGAAGTGCTATACTAGTATGAATGCTTTGGATGGTGTGACTCTTTGTATGAGATGAAATTATCGTATGCTATTTCGTATGTGTTAAACCTACGGGTTGTATGATAAATGTACTTATACGAAATGCACGACATGATACATGACTTGGGATCATGTAAGAATGGAAGTGGTATCCGAAATGGGGCATACCCGAAATGAGATAAAGGGCTTGAGATCCCGATGTACACCTCTATAGATGACGCTATGCTAAATTCAGTGTCGAGGTTTATATGTAATTGAAATGGACTAGATGCTATGCTAAATTCAGTATCTAGGTCTTGTGTGGAAATGATATGGACGTGACGCGATGCTAAATTCCGTCTCACGATCCTAAATGATAATTTCATGGACGAATGTGGTTTTGATATAAATTACTTATCAGTTTGAGTTAGAGCTTTCCATGAAACGTATGATGTGTTATGCTTACATGAATGATATGGGTTATATGACTTATACGTGTGGTAGGATATCGTATACGCCTATAATATGTGACAAATCCATGAGACGGTGGGATGAATGTAATTATGCGGAATACTTGAAAGTATACATACTATGAAATTATACGAAAGGATGTGATATCCGAATATGTTGGGTTATGGGAAACGAGGTAAAGGGCTTGAGACCCTCGTTATATGTACCTCTGTTAATGATGCTATGCTAAATCCAGCATCGGGGAATAGTATGCAGCTCTTTACGAGCAGGGATAGTATGCAGCTCTTTACGAGCAGGGATAGTATGCAGCTCTTTACGAGCAGGGATAGTATGCAGCTCTTTACGAGCAGGGATAGTATGCAGCTCTCTACGAGCAGGGATAGTATGCAGCTCTCTACGAGCAGGGATAGTATGCAGCTCTCTACGAGCAGGGATAGTATGCAGCTCTCTACGAGCAGGGATAGTATGCAGCTCTCTACGAGCAGGGATAGTATGCGGCTCTTGGTGAAAGTGGGTCGCTCCCACAGTTTTCAAAGATAAAAGATATTCCGGTTAATATGATGCATTTTGTTATTAATGCACTCTCGTACCTCTCACATGTCTTAACATGCTTTTATGTGTATATTGTTTTATTGATACAACTCACTAGGCTCCTTTAGCCTAACACTTGTTTGGTGTCGATGTGTCTCTCAGGTACTAGGGACGCGGTTCCCAAGTAGGAGCCGGAACTTAAAGAGTGAGCTTTGGGGGATGTGAGAAGAGACCGGTCATCTAGACCGCGAGTTGATAGTAGAGGATGATAACCTTTCGTAGTCTTTTCCTTATTAGGAATAGACTTGTTGATTATTATATCGCTACATTTAGATTACAATATTGTAATTGTACATTACTTATTACCCCATTTTTGGGAAGAGCTCACGCTTTGGCGTATTTTGTACTAACACCTTTCGTAAATGAAGGTTTTTGTTTACTCCAATTTTTGGGGTGTTACAAGTTGGTATCAGAGCTTTAGTTTAAGCGAACTAGGTGTTGACGGTAGAATACCTAGACTTAAACTTAGTGCATTAATAAGCATGTCACCTACCATGGGTAAAGTCTTAGGTGGGGAGAGCGCTAGGGATATGAAAATCTATTAGTCGAGAAATTGCGTCGATAGAGGCAGGGAATCTCGTGTATGGTCTATTAATAAAGCACTTAGCTACTGGTTTATGAATGTATCGTCATTTGAGTATTCTTGGTTACTATCGATGTAATGATTGATAAATGTTGGTACGTATGGTAGTCTATTCTTACTTTTCTTGATTTCCTTGTGATAGGATAATTGCTCGGTCATAAAGGACCCTTAGTTACGATGAGTCGTTATTTGAAGCTCTCGTTTTTATGATTGATGTGAGAGCGGATTGAGTACGTTGACTCGAGTTCGAATTAGCGGTAAGAAACAATGTGTAGGATTGGAAGGCATATTCCGGAAAATATTACTTCGGTAATTCGTGTGGATATTGGAAGTGGGTGAAATAGATACGGCTTATGTATCGAACGTTATCGAGAGACTTTGTAGTATGATATACAAGTAAGCTATGATGAGCTAGGCCTAAAATTGACTTAAGCGAGGAGAGAGTGATCATTTGGGATAAAAATATTCCTTTATGTGATAGAACCTGTTAAGTTATGAGCTTTGGTTTCTAAAATGACGAGGTGATAAGCTTGAATTATTAGTGGCACGGCGATGAATTTTAGGACTCTGTTGCATTGATGCTTGTGCACTTAAGTCAGTTGTGGTTGTTGGGAATACTAGGGTCGCCAGAGTGGACGGGAACCCGTGTCGCGTGACGGTTAGCTTATTAGTGGTCACTAAGAAGGCTTAACCTGAGGGGTCTATCAGGGTTGACAGTCATATTGAGGACCTCTTGTTATGAGGATTGAGGTTTGATGTATAGCCTTAAGTGTGCAGATTCGAGTTGGATTGTCATTAAGTAGCCCCGTTTATTGTTGAGCTTTAGGAGTGCGATTCATGGGTGTTGGCTCGGAATTAGTTGTCTCTTGATGAGACTAGTTGGGGGTCATAGCAAGCACTTAGAGTTTTGTGGGTTGAAGTGTTGTGCGATTTATATGATATAAGTTGTGCGTTCTGTGTGCCTTTACATTCTCCGGGAATACGGGTTATGCCGTTGTTGTCAAGACTTTTATGCAGAATGCATGTGTGCTTGTATCCCATTGCGTGTTTTTGATAAATTTTTTTGCCATGCATAAATTTTTGTAGTTATCGAATTTTTTGGTGTACTAAAATTTGGTTGAAGGTCGATGTCCATGTGCGGACTGATTGCATGTTATCTTTCAATGTGTTACATGAATTAAATTGGTTTTACCTTTTATGAGCATGTTTCTAGGAGTTTGTTGAACCGGCTAGAAAGAGATTTGTTCGGGCGGATTAAGTAACCATGTGTTGGTATCCGTGAGGCAATACTTGCTTTGGTATAAGCGGTTTAGAAGAAACCATAATGGTTTCGTGCGTACCAAGTGACCTTCCAAATTGTGATCATAGAGGACGTAGTAGGATGGTGTTTGCATGAGTGGATTAATAGTTGTTATGTATGGCTAAGTATCGAGAAAATGTCACCTTTAGTGCAAGAGTGATGATGTTGTAAATTACTAAGGGTATTGCATGCCGTGAGAAAGGTGCAAGATACCGATATGCTAAATTGCCATAGGGAGATAAGCCTTTTAAGAGTGAAATATGATCTTGAAAATGTTGCTTATAATTGATTTGGGGAGGAGATCGTACTTAGAAATTCAAGAATTAGTCACCTAAGGCAAAGTTGGAACTGCTTGGGTGATTAGACAAATAGAAGCGATATGATAGTGTGTGTGTGGAAATTTATGGATTAGTGGAAAATTAGCAGTGGGCTAAGTGGAGAAACTTAATTTCCTTATGGTATTCATAGGCGAGTAGACGGAATTTTCGAGGTTCTTTGAGAATTAATGGCGACGGCTAGACACCGTTAGTGAGAGTACGGAGACATCCCTTGGTGGTAAAGTGACTCCTAGTAGTAAAGTGACTCTTAGTCGAGTGATCGACTTTAATAGGAGGCGAATGATGTATGATTCCTTGAATCGTAGAACTTGGTCGATTTGGTTTGGTTAAATTATACAAAGAGTTAAGGTTGCGTGTCCAAATGGTATTAACTTTATAAGAGTGTTATGTTCTAAGAATAGGCGTAAAGCAATGACTTGCGATGTTTTGGTGAACTACCCTTAAGTTAGAAGGTTATATCAGTGCCTTCTTGGAATACTTAATTAAGACTAGTGTTAGTCTAACCGACCGGTATGGAGAGAACCTGATCACCTAATCTTGACAAATGATAGAACGAGGCTATCAGTTGTGGAATCGGGCAGGGAGTAATTTCGGGGACGAAATTTTATCTAGGTGGGGAGGATTGTAACACCCGTAATTTTCGGATGTAGTAATGGTTCTTTGATAAATTATGGGATTTGGAATTTTGGATCAAATCATGGATTTTCGTTCCAGTTGCCTGTTTCAGACCTAAGAAGAGTTGTCATAGTGCCATTTTGGACTTTCGTTCCAGTTGCCTGTTTCAGACCTAAGAAGAGTTGTCATAGTGCTGTTTTGGGCTTTCGTGAGCTGTGTCAGATCAAGAACGGGTTAAATACCCTTCTCTCTTCATTTTATCATAACTTCCTCATTTCTTAACCTTTGGAGCTGATTCTTTTCCTACATTCTTCTCCTTCCAAGCTCTTCAAGACTCCATTGTTGGATTGAAGATCCAAGTTAGCAAGATCGTTATCTAGAGCTCCATCATCTTCATCTTCTCCATTTCTACCTCAACCACCATTGTTGCTTGAAAGGGGAAAACTCGAGTTCTAGGGTTTTAGTTCGAATCCTACCCGGTAAGCTTGGGTTAAACCTTTGTAGGTTGGATTTATATGTGGGATAAGAGTATTGAACTAACCTAAGGTTCGATTTGCTTGATTTTAGGTTGTTCACATATTTAACCTAAATCTTGGATTTGGGGGTTTTGGGTACCAACCCTCAAGGTGAGTTCTCTATATGGTTTTAAAGTATAGATCTAGTCTTATATGCCGTAGATCTGGAGCTAATCCAAGGTTTAACTCCTTATCAGTTTAGGTGATTTCTCAAGCTTTAAGCTAGGGTTTTGGTGAAAATTGGGGGTTTTGGCTTTACAAGCCCGAGGTGAGTTGCTAAAAACTATTTTGTTAAAACTGAGAGCACATCATTTTGATGGAGTCTATTCCTTGCTTTATTATGTGGATATATGTGAACTTGGTATAGATTACTTCTCATGTTTAGTTGAGGATACTCATGGTATGTATGAAGTGCTATACTAGTATGAATGCTTTGGATGGTGTGACTCTTTGTATGAGATGAAATTATCGTATGCTATTTCGTATGTGTTAAACCTACGGGTTGTATGATAAATGTACTTATACGAAATGCACGACATGATACATGACTTGGGATCATGTAAGAATGGAAGTGGTATCCGAAATGGGGCATACCCGAAATGAGATAAAGGGCTTGAGATCCCGATGTACACCTCTATAGATGACGCTATGCTAAATTCAGTGTCGAGGTTTATATGTAATTGAAATGGACTAGATGCTATGCTAAATTCAGTATCTAGGTCTTGTGTGGAAATGATATGGACGTGACGCGATGCTAAATTCCGTCTCACGATCCTAAATGATAATTTCATGGACGAATGTGGTTTTGATATAAATTACTTATCAGTTTGAGTTAGAGCTTTCCATGAAACGTATGATGTGTTATGCTTACATGAATGATATGGGTTATATGACTTATACGTGGGGTAGGATATCGTATACGCCTATAATATGTGACAAATCCATGAGACGGTGGGATGAATGTAATTATGCGGAATACTTGAAAGTATACATACTATGAAATTATACGAAAGGATGTGATATCCGAATATATTGGGTTATGGGAAACGAGGTAAAGGGCTTGAGACCCTCGTTATATGTACCTCTGTTAATGATGCTATGCTAAATCCAGCATCGGGGAATAGTATGCAGCTCTTTACGAGCAGGGATAGTATGCGGCTCTCTACGAGCAGGGATAGTATGCGGCTCTCTACGAGCAGGGATAGTATGCGGCTCTCTACGAGCAGGGATAGTATGCGGCTCTCTACGAGCAGGGATAGTATGCGGCTCTCTACGAGCAGGGATAGTATGCGGCTCTCTACGAGCAGGGATAGTATGCGGCTCTCTACGAGCAGGGATAGTATGCGGCTCTCTACGAGCAGGGATAGTATGCGGCTCTCTACGAGCAGGGATAGTATGCGGCTCTCTACGAGCAGGGATAGTATGCGGCTCTCTACGAGCAAGGATAGTATGCGGCTCTTGGTGAAAGTGGGTCGCTCCCACAGTTTTCAAAGATAAAAGATATTCCGGTTAATATGATGCATTTTGTTATTAATGCACTCTCGTACCTCTCACATGTCTTAACATGCTTTTATGTGTATATTGTTTTATTGATACAACTCACTAGGCTCCTTTAGCCTAACACTTGTTTGGTGTCGATGTGTCTCTCAGGTACTAGGGACGCGGTTCCCAAGTAGGAGCTGGAACTTAAAGAGTGAGCTTTGGGGGATGTGAGAAGAGACCGGTCATCTAGACCGCGAGTTGATAGTAGAGGATGATAACCTTTCGTAGTCTTTTCCTTATTAGGAATAGACTTGTTGATTATTATATCGCTACATTTAGATTACAATATTGTAATTGTACATTACTTATTACCCCATTTTTGGGAAGAGCTCACGCTTTGGCGTATTTTGTACTAACACCTTTCGTAAATGAAGGTTTTTGTTTACTCCAATTTTTGGGGTGTTACACACTATTAGACACGTTTCCTTTTGATTAAGTACTATATATATTTTCCGTTGCGTTAGATCACTGGGATTGTTACTGTTATTGTTATTATATCTGTTGGGATTCGGGATGTTACAAATAACGTGTTCCAAAGCGTTTTCTTATCACCTACACCCAAAAACGCTTTTTCAACAAGAAAACCATGCTTTCAAAAAAAAAAAATATTAGAAACGGTGCTTAAAAAATAAATAAATACTACAAATGATGCTTCCAAAATACTTCATGTAATTAGAATTAGGTTATACTAACAATTTGTTATAAATAAAGAAAATTAAAAAAAATAGTGGGACTGGTTCCCACGAACACCCAGCGGTTAGCCGTTTCCAAAAAAGTGAAAACAGGAACTGGTTCCGATCGGTTGCCTATTTTAGGATCCAGATCCAGAACTAATCACATTGGTTTCGGTTTCGGAACCAACGGTTCTAATTTCAAAAGCAAGTATCCACTTCTAATGTTCACCCCTAATTATAATAGTTTTTTTTTATATAAACACTAATATACATTTGATAAACACTTTTACTTGAACACCACTTACCGAGACCGATAAGAATTGCTAGAGGGACTCCAAAGTTATCGCTTCCTTTCACATGTCACCTAATAGTTACTTCAGCTAAGTTAATAAAGAGGTGAGAATGCATATGGAATTGATGTGAATACATTGGGAATATAAAATGTGTTTTTTTAATGTTGATGTATATGAGAAAAACACTTTACTTTTTGGGTGTAGATAGCAAATCAATTGGTGTATTTAGGCTATGTTTGGCAAACTAGCTGATAAGGTAATTTATGACTGATCAGTTAACTGATGACTGATAAGGTAGCTGATAACTTATAAGGTAGCAGATGACTGATAAGGTAGCTGATGAATAAGTTGTGTTTGGCAAAAACTAGCCGATAAGGTAGCTTATAACTGTAAAATGACAAAAAAAGGCATGTTTAAAATTTGATATTGTAGAAGGTAGAAGGGTATATTTGGAATAAAAAATAAAAAGTCCCATAAATCACTAAAACGCTAGTGAGAGTAGTTTTTCAAAATTAGCTTATAAGTCAGCTTATAAGTTAACTTATGGTTTATCCAAACATATACCTGACTTATAAACTGATTTAGGCTGCACACAGCCAACCCTCCCAACCCTCTCACTTTTTAATGCCACATCAGCTGACACATCAGTTTTTTCCTAACCCTCTTTTTACCCTCCCATAACCCTCTACAACCCTCTACAACTCTTACCCAACCCTCCCAACCCTCTCACTTTTTAATTTATTTCATTTATTTTATATAAATAAATAATATAATTAAATAAAACATGTAATTAATTAATAATAAGATTCATAATTAATTAAAATTAAACATTACATAATTAAATAAAATAAACTAAAACATTACATAAACTAAAAATTAGACAACAAAAAAAATTACGAATTAAATAAACTAAAAATCAAGGCCATATTTGGCTCTGATCTTGGTTTTTCGCTTCAAAGCATCATGGAACCGTTTACCCCGAAGATGACCATGCGGGGCGGTGTAAAACTGTAGGTTGCGTTCCATCTCGGTCGTTGGTGAAAGTTGCCCCTCATCGGAAGGGAAAATCTCTTCTTCAAGTTCCAGGCCATCATCTTGTACGGCTCCAAAATTGGGTGTAGGAAATGGTTGATAAGGAGCACCCCAATCGGGTGGAGGAAATTGTGAATAGGCCATGGGATTAGGAAATGGTTGATAAAGAGCTTTTGAAGAGCTCCCGGGTTGAGGAGCTTGTGAAGAGCTCCCGGGATGAGTAATTGTGAGACTAAAACCTTTGGACTAAAACCTTTCGATCGTTTGGAATCATGAGGTTTGAAGAGTTGGAGGTTTGAAGAGTTGAAAAGAGAGTTAAATTGGTGTGAAAAAACAGGTTGGGTAAAGGGGTATTAATATAGGAGTAAAAAATGAAAAAAAAAAGTAAATTTTTTATTTATTTATTACCGTTGGAGAGCCGTTTGGCAACAGCTAGGAGAAGCCGTCTCAGGCCTAGCCTGCCAGCATATGAAATGCCACAGTGGTGCCCGACGGGCTCAACCCGCTCAATCATCCCCGGCTATGTGTAGCCTTGTAAGTTAGCTTATAAAGTACCTTATTTTTACCAAACAATAGCCTCTCCTAAATTAATACGTACAACCCATTTGACCGCCGCAAAATAAATCAAGGAGGTGTAGTCGGGTCGGGCATGTTTCACGGTGAGTTCCCTAAAAAGAAAAATGGATCGGTGTGGACACGTGGCACATGAGTAGAGACCCAAAATCGGCAGATCTGGAAGCTCGTGAACCCAACCCCTTTTCAACAACCACGGCTCCAACCCATGCTGGCTACAGTTTCCAGCAACTTGGCTCTTTATTTACATTTCACCCCCCTCCAAAGCTCACCACTAAATTACATCTTTTGTCCCTGTATTTTATTAAACTTTTCATTTCCCTCCCTCTGATTCAATTAGAACAAAAGACCTAACGTTTTTGTTTTAATTTTCATTTCCATCACAAACTTTGTAGTTTGTACATATTGCTCCCATTAAGTGTCATCACATACAAAACTCATTTACAAAGCCACCTTGGAGCTAGATAGAAGAGCTTATGGGTTTTTTTTTTCCTTCATCGTTTATAACTTCTCTCTTATTCATCTCCACAAAGTGTGCAAATCTTTACAACCATAAACCGGTGAACCAAAGAAGAAATTTAGGGGACAAAAATAGCATGAACTATGTTATTTTGCTAGAAAGATGAAATCTTAAGGAGGACATGACATTATTGTAGGTATTATTTCGTTATTCGTTTGGTAACCAATCTTTTCCATAACCATCCTTAATTATGTGGTAACCAATCTTTTCCATAACCATCCTTATTCCTTAATTATTTTGGTGACTTCACTTTTTTGTAAACTTCCGTGACCCATGTATATAGCAAACCTATTCGATATCTTCCTTAAACTTTTTGTAACCTTCGTAAACCAAGCTAGCAAGCAGCACGCTAAGAGTTTCACCAACATGTTCGTAAGGTTCCTAGCAAAACATTAGCATTAACCATTAAGGTACAAGTTTTTATGTTCTTGTATGTGTTCTAAGTGATATAATGTTATTTCTATAACAATGTATTTTATTGGCGAGCTAATTTCTTTGAGTTTGGCTCTTGTTTTAGTTTTTAGGGTTTTCGTAATAATATGCTTAGGGCTCAATAGCTTGTTTAGGCGCTCGTGGATAGGTGATTACGAGGTGGAGATATGAGTCTAGATAGGATGGATGAGAGGTCGTCAATGATCAAAAAGAATAAAAAATAGCCTAATTTCTTCATAAATCCATTTGTTAAATAACTCGATTGTCCTCATGTGAGGAAGGAAATTTAGTATTGAAATATAACAATTGTTAGTGCAAGGATGGAAATCGAAAAAAGTGTCACCATAGATTTTTTTTTTAATTTTTTTATAATAAATGAATTGTAGGGACACTTTTTTCGATTGACACATTAAATCAATACAATGAAAAAGGAAAAATCTCAATTCAATCCGAGAAAATATCTTAATAAGACATCATAGTTCAAGGAGTATTAATACATAGAGCAAAACTCAATGACCAATAGGGTAGATCAAGAAAACAGCAGTTATAGTTGCAACAGGAGTTGAATAGGCAACAACAATCCAAGGTCGCATACCCAGAAGGAAACTAAGTTCCCACTCACGACCCATGTAACAAGCTACACCAAGTAAGAAGTGTAGAACAATTAGTTCATAAGGACCACCATTGTATAACGTTAACTTTTCGGTACGTTCCTATGAAGGCGGTCAAAGGACATGCATTTGCAGACTTCTTGGCAGATCATACCATGATTTGATCGGAATACGGATGAGATGAGAAAAGCCATTATTGGAGCAAACGATGCAATAGCTTCGGTTAGAGCAAGGCCTAAAATGGCATAACCAAATGATTGTTTAGCCAATGATGGATTTCGAGCCACAGAGTGAATCGAGATTTTCTTCGAGCTTGAATTCTTCAATCCACTTTCGTTCCTTCATATACCTCCCCACCAATAGCTAGAGACAAATGGGAATAACCGAACCATGTCTACAAAATGCCAGTACCATGCAACTGCTTCAAAGCCAACAGTACAACAATGAAACTACCTTAAAAGTCTAGGGTCTAAACCGAAACATATTTAGTATTACGGTACACATACCGTATTCCGGTCAAACATAAATTATAAATACACAAAAATATACGATGTGATTGATACATAAGATTTTTTTTATGTGAGTGACATTTCTCACGCGTGTGTGTGTGTTTATATATATACACCTCACACTTCTCTTCTTCTTCCTAACCCAAAATACCGTCCGCCGGAAAACCAGCCGGAAAACCAGCCGGAAAACCCACCGGAAAAACATTCGCTTATCGCCATTAATTCCGGTATTACAGAAATCAAGCTTCTGTAGGTTCGTAGATCTCAATAACCCATTTTATTTATTAATTTCAAATTTCAATCTGTGTGAATTACTCTATCCCCAATTTTTCCATTGGTTTCTGTTCTCCGATCCGATTCCAATGCCCAAAAGTGTGTGTTTATGTGTGCAAAAAACCATTACTTTCTTGAACTTTGATTAAAATTGTTGACTTTTATTCATTATTGCTTAATGTAAATTTTACTCTTTTCAGGTTTGAAGGAAAGTTGTCACTTTTTTCTTCCATCTCATTGGGATCTATTAAGCTTTCACTTTCTCTCTCTAGAAACACACTTTCTCTCTCTAGAAAACAAATATGAGAATGAAAATGGCGGATAGATGTTTAAATTCTTCTTCTTCCCTGCAAACCCTAGCCTCTGCAATAATCTCTTCACCTTCGTCAAAACGACGGAGTTTCACACACCTCGCACTTCACCGGCCGGCGATATTCGGAACGAAACTGAACTCATCGGAATCTTTACGAAAACTGATCGCCGTCAAACGCGCCGCCGCCATCACCATCACCGCCACCGCCGCCAGGGATTCGGAATTCTCCGACGAGGAATTCTCGAGGAAGATCGAAGAACTCGCCCTCCGGTTTGGGGATTCCGGCGAGATGTCGTCGCCGGGGGACATGATTCCGGCGAGCATCGAGCGGAAAGCGAACAGCGTCGAATTGCCATTTTCGTTACGAATAATTAAAAAAAAGAAGCAAGGAATGAAAGAAGCAAGCGGTGGATTTGGAACCGCTTATTGTTCAGTGAAGAAGGCCTTCTCATCGATGGTGTTTATAATCAGAGAGCTTCAGAGCTACACGCTTCAGATGCGTGAGCTCTTATTCTACGAAGATCTACAGGAGATCTTAATCAGAGTCCAAAAAGAGCTGAACGCATCTTTCGTTTGGCTTTTCCAGCAGGTCTTTTCCCAAACCCCAACCTTAATGGTCTACGTCATGATCTTATTGGCCAATTACAGCGTTTATTCGATGTCGAACAACCTCGCCGTCGCCGCTGTAGCTCCGCCGCCAGCCGCCGTGGAGCACCACCACCGGAGTAGTACCAACTCCGATTACTCTTCATCGGTGAAATCGTTTTCCGTGGATTCCGGCAAGGCGACTTCCATCGGCGGAGGCAACGGCAGCGGCGGTGGAAAGTTCCGGTCGGCTCCGAGTGGTACGGACGGGGAGGGGAGGTTTGACGGGTCGGTTTTTGACCCGACCCGGACCGGGGAGGAGTCGGTTTCGGGTCAGGAGGAGGAATCGTGGAATTCGGTTGTGGAGGAGGCCGAGAGGATGCGGGCGGTGGTCGGAGTTGATCGGGAAATTATGAAGTGGTTTGTTTCTCCGGTGACGGTGAAATTGGAGGAGGAAGATACGGAGGACCATTTTCGGACGGAGCTCCTTTATCAAACGGGTCTGTCTCAAGAACCCGATAACCCGTTGCTTCTCGCCAATTATGCTCAGTTTCTGTACGTCGTTGCACGTGATTACGATAGGTACTACAAATTTCTTTTTCTCGATTTTTATTTAACTAATATTAATAATCAAATATAGTATAGAAGAAAGTTTAAATTTCAACTCGTCTTTTATCGTAGACGCTAGGAGTATTAAAATCGCGTCAAGTGGCGTATTTAGTTTGAATATTTATCTGTTATTCAAAATGAATAGCATTGCATTCAAGAGTAATGTTGCGTTCGGTGTTATTTATGTTGAGTAACATCGAATGAAGTGTTATTCAGTTTGAATAATTCATTAATATTCAGATTGAATATGTCACGTTCACAATGAAAGATGTGTTCACATACATATACACATATGGGGTCGGGTTCTAACGTGAACTCATTTTTCATTGTGAATGTGAAAGATGAGTTCATAAACTTCTATCTAGACATAAAAGGGAAAATTTTTAAAACATAAAAGATCGAGGTACACACTCATAATCTTCCATCTGGATAGTATGCATTTGTGTATTTGGGTAATTTGAGTTGTTTTTTAATTTTTGCACAAGTGCATTCTGCATCCATGTATATGTACATGCACATATTACAAGAGGTTTTTGAGAGTGTTTCTCCGTTTGTTTATTTGAGGTTTTCGACCCTATATATAGAAATGAAAGTTCAATTGAAAACTCATATTTGATTGTGAGCATGAGACAAACCATGAACGTGCCACATGACATTTTCAGTCTGAATAATACAAGATTATTCGGAGTGAATATTATGCATTATTAAGATGAATAATACAATATTCAAACTGAATAATACTAAATGTTGTATTACTCAACTTGAATTATGCATAATATTCATTCTAAATAATCATAAATGATCGTGTATTATTGAATCCGATGTAGACCACATAAGATACATGTATGAGGTTTTTAAACGTGCTTCTATGTATAAAAATATTATTTTTTTAATTTTGATATCAAAATTGCTGATTTTTGTACCGCCATTGAATGTGTGGTAGGGGTTGGTTGATTTGATGATTTCTATTTATGGTTAAAAAAGCGTTACGCGTTGATATTTTTGTTCTAAATTTTCAATTTTGGCACGGTCCATTGATATTTTTTACATTTTGGTCCATGAAACAGAGCAGAGGACTATTTCAAGAGGGCTTCCAAGGTTGAACCAAAAGACGCAGAAGCACTTAGCAAATACGCAAATTTTTTATGGCAAATTCGAAAGGATTTGTGGGGTGCTGAAGAGACTTATTTGGAAGCCATTTCTGCCGATCCGAATAACTCTTTTTACGCTGCAAATTATGCACATTTTTTATGGAGTACGGGTGGCGAAGACACTTGTTATCCTCTTGATTCACCTGAAACTAGCTACTCTGAAGACGCTTGAAATTGAATCCACCACGGTTGTACGAAACTCGGGCGTAGCTTAGATAGTTGTCATAATAAACGATCTGAGCTGAAAAAACGAAGGTTTTTGGAGGTGTTGGGAGGTCGAAGATGCACAGCGGAAGGTTTAATTTTGTATCAGTATGATAAATCCCTACAAAAGGTGGTTTTGAAGGGGCCAAAATTTGTAATTAAATTTTGTTGATATAAAACCATAAATGAAAATGAATTTAGATGAACAAAAAGTTGAAGACTATGGGTCATGGGTTCAGTGTTATCCGGGTTACCAAAAGATCAATTTCTTTAGAGTTGTATGGTTCAAATCTTACTAACAATACGGGCTTGTTTGACGCATTTTGTTCAATATTTCAAAAGCCTATAGTTATACAAAAAAATCTTCAATATATTGTTTTTCTGATTAAAAATGACATTTAATTTAAAAAACAGCAAAATTTATATAAATCGTTTCTCAAACAATTATTTTTCATGAACGAAATTCTTTTAACTTAAATATTTAAGAAAAAAAAGTTAAATTTCATAAGTTGTATTGTAATATAATTAATTATGTGAACTAATTAAAGGTGATTTTTGTTAGATTTTTTTTAGTAGTTTGAAGATGATTTGGATACAAAAATGTTATTTTGAAAAGTAAAATCTAAATAAAATGAAAAAAAAAATGAAAAAAGTCAGAAAGTTTTGAAGTGTTCTCGAAGATCAAATTCAATTTCACATGATGAACAAAAAAAAGTTGATTGCGATTTCAAGTCATCTTTTTTGAAAAGTAGTCATTTTTCCTTAAAATTAAAATTGGGTATAAAAATGTTGATTTTTTAGTTATATTTTTCTAAGCAATAGGTACAAACATTCACTGCATTCAGGATTTGTTAAGAAACAAACAAGAAGCAAGACAAAGCAGCAGAGGAGATATTTTTACACAGCATGGGTTGTATCTCATGCAATAGAAGTGGTACTGTACAACATATGAATGATTGATGCATATACCATTACTTGGTGTTTGTCTTATAGATGCCATCTTGTACGGATATTTTTGTATATTCACTCCGAGCCAAAAATTAACATGATAGGTTGAACTTAGACACACACAAAAAGAACATGACATAGTTAAACATACCGATGGTGGCGGCCATGGTGGTTTTGGGTGCATGGCAACGGTGGTGGTTTTGGGCAGTGGTTCTTGACGGCATTCGTGGTGGTTCTGGGCGGCGATGGCAGTTCTAGGGGTGGTTCTGGGTGGCAGCGGTGGTGGTTCTAGGGGTGGTTCTGGGTGGCAGCGGTGGTGGTTTTGGGTAGTGGTTCTTAGCGGCAACGACGGCGGTGGTTTTAGGCGGTGGCGATGGTGGTTCTGGGTGGCAGAGATGAAAATATAAATGAACTTTAAACCATAAGGATAAAAACTGCAACTTTTAAAGCAAAAGGATCATGAACCCCACAATTTTTAACAAACTAGTGGGTGAATAAGTGTAGAACAAAACCCACTATTATTATCACTTCATAGCGGTGTCATTAAGTGAATCATGAAATACTAAACATACATATCCTTAAACCTGAGATGTGCATTTTGATCTAATATACAAAAAGTGTTATACTTGATATGGTCTATCATACCTTTAGCCAAATAATCATAATGGATACACATTAGGTATAACATAAATTGTGTAGTTAATCGTTAATATGCTATATGGGAATGGGATTCACCTGCCTCAAGATGAGAAAGATACCTTTTTACCCTCGATGACAATTTTATTTAGAAACCACATAATTATAACAAATTATACAAACTAATCATAGTCATTCATCTAGTCTAATAAATATAATTTTCTTTTATTTCCTAATCTAAAACCATGATCACAATGAACAAACATTATCATCTTATATATATATATAAGAGAGAGAGAGAGAGAGAGAGAGGGGGAGTTCAAATGTGAACTCATTTTTCATTGTGAACGTGAGTACAAACAAAATTGTGCCACGTGACAATCTGAATCAGCACCTAAACTATATGAATACCATACAGAGTGAATAAACTTTTTATTCAACTGAATAAGCTTTTATTTAGTCTGAATAAAACATGAATATTCAAATTGAATATTGCCACGTGACACAATACTAGTGGTCTATAGACGAAAGTTTGGTTGCGAACTCAATTTTCGTTGCGAACGTGGGGACAACCGAGAGCACGCCACATGACATATTAAGTCTGAATAATACATGATTATTCAGATTAAATTTTATCATTATTCAAGGTGAACAATACAATATTCAAACTAAATAATTTTGTCTGAATATTGTATTTATATAGTTTGAATACTGAATTGTCCACCTTGAATCATGCATAGTATTCTGTCTGAATAATCTTGTATTATTCAGACTGAATATGAGCTGAACATGACGCGTGACACGTTGTCAGTTGTCTTCATGTTCACAATCAAATTTGAGTTTTTATTTAATATATGGCCAGGTTCAAATGAGAACCCATCTTTCATTGTGAATGTGAGAACAACCGAGAGAACATCACGTGACATATGGATAAAAAACAACGAAATATGAAAGAATTTTATCAAAAATTGAACTATATGAAACATTTTCATCATAAATATATATATATATACACACACACTTTGGTTCACGTGAGACTAAACTGTTTCCGTGAAACTGGTGAGACCAACCTTTTTTACATTAAACTTCACAGTAAAACACTGTGAAGGTTTAAAAAAATCGAACATTTATCGTAAAAAACACTGTAAATGTTACGTTCACGGTGTTTTTTGATGTGAAAGTTCGATTTTTTACCTTCACAACATTTTTGCTGTAAAGGTTCGCGTTATTTATTTGTTACCTTCACATTTTTTTGAGCTATGAAGGTTTCGTTCTTTTACCTTGTTTTGGATTTTTTCCTCGATAGTGTTTTTTAGTATGTTTTTACGATGAATGTTCGCATTTTTTTAACTTTCACAGTGTTTTGCTGTGAAGTTTCATGTAAAAAATGTTGGTCTCACCCATCTAAACATGATGACGAATCTCAGTCACTCATCCGGTCAATAAAGGCGGTTTTGACCCGACCCCCTCCTTTAATAATCTCCGTCCTCCAATGAATCGCGTCAATCCTCCATGACCGCGTCCATCGTAACCGAAGATGTGTGGCTGAGATTCGTCCTCACATTCACTACCAAAATTGAGTTCACATTTGAACTTGACCCTGTATATTATATTATATTATATTATCAAACTGAGTTTGTCTAATAATGGAGTTAATCGATTTGGTAATTGAGTCCAAGCACAAAATGACGCCCAAAACATGTGAAGGGAAGATGGTTACATTTAGCTACTTGCCATTCCATGTCTCCTCCATCCCTCTTTTGTTCCATTTCCATGTGCATATACCACATCAATCTCACTTTTCGTTTTCCACTATATATACATGACACATAAACATCTATAATTATACTTTGATTGATAGTAGAGTTAGAATCATAATCATTTGGATTTGGTTTAAAGAGCGAGGTTTCAATAATTATTTATGAAAATGAACCCAAGCGTCACGTCATTGAGACGACCAAGTTGGTCGAAGAAGTTATACTACAATTTTGGTAGTTTTTTTAGAATACGAAGTTTTACATCAAACTTCATATGAAACCTAAAATACGTAGTTTTCAGCTTCATATAAAACCTAATATTGATATTTTCTAATACAATCAAAACTCTTCATTTTAAATCTCGTCAGTATGTTTTAGGACTGGTAACTTTTGACACGACACGATAACCCTATACAGAAAAAGTGACCACACGACAACCCAACACAACGTGACATGAGCACGACACGAACCCGAATAAAATTTAAACGGGTTAACACGAACCCGACAAGAAAAAAGTGACACGAACCCGACAACCCGAATAATGTAACAACTTAAAAGTTTTTAAAAATAGGATTGACAACTGCACATGACTTCACAACTTAAAACCTACTAATTTTTAACTTTTTGAATCATTTCACTTCCATTCTCATTTCTCAATGAGAATAATATCGTCGTTGCTGGAATTATCTCTCTCTTTTCTATCATCTCTCATCTCTCGGTCTCAAGTCTTGTTGTCATCTATTCATTATCGCTTTTGACGTTTATTGTACTATATATCTCACATAGATTGCTCGACTACTAGAAGCATTTCATAATTATTTACTGTGGTTGTAGGAATTCATAACTATAAGTAAAATTTACATTTTTTTGTTCATGATTTATTGTATTTTGTATGATTAACTACAAATTTAAAAACCGAAATATTACGCGTTGAACACATTTAGCCATAAATGGGTCCACATGTAACACAACACGAGAAATAATGACATGACCCAAACCCGACACAAAAATAAATAGATCAAAAACGGGTCGACATGAACCCGATATATAACTCGAACTCGATACAAATTGTTTGTATGCTATTTTGGGATAACTATTATTACAATTTTAGAATATAAAGTTATGTTCTTATATAATTCTTAGAGCTTGTAATAAGCTAAAAGTAAAATATAAATAATAAAAATTAATACTTGTTATATATTAAAAATATATTAGAGTCATTACTTTATATAAAAAGTAGTTTAAATTAATCATATGTTACAAACTAGCGATTATATAAATTTTATAGAATACATGATCTAAATCAAAATCTTTAAAAGTTATTATATTTAACTTCATTAACTTTTTTTTATTTTAAAGTTACAATATTAAATTTATCATTAAAACACCAAACATATTTACTACCTTAATAAGTTCTCAATAATACTTTAAACCATCAAACTAATTTTTTAAAACAAAATTTGAATGAAATAGTAGTTTTTAAGATTTATTGAGATCTAGGTGTATAGGTTAGGAACTTTTAATACAAGAACTAAATATAGTATTTTAGTATTGAAGTTGTTTTTTTCTTTCAAAAAACAATATTTAAATTTCGATTTTACTTGTCAGTTATTAAGTTATAAGATAGCTTATTTTTTTCCAAAAATAATCTAAAATGGTTTAATTTTATAAGATTAAACTTTAAAGAACTTACAAGAATTTTGAGTTTTGTATATATTCTCTTATTGTTTTAACATATTTTAGTAAACGTTTTAAAGTATTTTTCGCATTAAATGTATTTAAGAAACATCATTTTTTTCTATTTTTTAAAGTATTTTAGTAAACGTTTTAAAGTATTTTTCTTTAAATGTATAACTTTTGCAAATAGAGAAACTCAAAAGTTACGCGTAATTCTTGAAAATATTTGATTTAGTTGAGTTCAACATTTATATTTCATTAAAATATATATTAAACACTTACGTTTCCAATAAATATTATGCGAAATATAAACATATTTAACTTGATTGGTGGAATAATATTAAAAAATATCTCTTTCCTCGTCATCTAATTTTAGGAAATGTCCCAATTTGAAAATTTTAGAGTAAAGTACATGTTTGATCCCTATAATTTACACAAAACTACACAGTTCGTTTCAAAAACAAAATAATTTTGAAAAACGTTTATATGATTTACATTTTTCACACATTTGGTCCCTTTGCACTAATTCCATTAAAAAATCTGTTAAGTAAATTAATTAGAAGTGTATTCTAATCATTTTATTACTTTTTAATTTTTTATTAAAAACTTATTATTTATTTAAAATTTGAAGGACCAAACATGTAACACATAATCACCTAGCTACCACCTTCCATCACCCACCATTGCACCACCCGTCAACCATCACTAGTTTCCCCTCCCTTACCATGCTCCATCGCCGGCCACCATGACCAGCCTTGCCCTATCCCTCTTGTTCTTCCCCAATGCCCATATTAATATGTGTCAATGGGCAAATGATGACCAGCTCAATTGGTCTGATCTACGGGTTATAGTTCCCATATGGTGAAGGTCAGGAGTTCGATTTTTGCTAGAGTCCATTGTGGGGATTTTCCCTGAACGGGTGTCGGATTCGAATCTCAAATGATGCCTTAAGTTCTTTAAATGGAAACTGGATGGCTAGGCCGGGGGTGATTATTCTCCTTGGAGAGGTTTCGAACTCGGGTCATCGTCACTTGGGGTCATGGTGGCACGATGATACTCCGTTGCACCAACATGCCGTTAAATTTTTTTTATGTCAATAGAAAAAAATCCAATTTAACAAAATTCATCTAAAACACCAAAAAAAAAATGTTTAAAACGTTGATAAAAACCCAATAAGAATACAAAACATGATTGTTTTAAGTCAAGAACATTAAAAAAAACTATGAATATTGTAAACAGAAATCTTAAAAGAAATTCATACGCAGAACATAATACTCTATGTTGTTTTTCTTATTTAAATATGAATGTGGTTTTGAACTTTGTATTAAACCATTAAGAATTTAAGACTATCTGATAAGCTAGTTGTTGACTATAAGCTAGCTGATAGCCGATAAGATAACTGATGAATAAGTTATATTTGACCAAAAAAGGTATTTTGAATAAATAATCAATTACATACATTTTATAATATAAATAAGAAAAATCTCTAATAATGCAATTAAAATAAACTCTAATCTATATATATATTAAAAGAAGGTTTTTGCTGATGTCATCAAAATGAAATTGAGTGATTTCATTGGTCAATTAAACAAATCCTATCAAATGATGATGTCATAATCTATTTCCATTTTTTTCCCAAAATTTACATACCTAAAATTTCTCATTAATTTATTAGTTTCCGTTTTATAATTTACGTTTTGTATCCTTATAATTATTTGATTAAATTACTTATTACCCCTTACTTTTTCAATTTTCACTTTACATTCTTATCATATTAAGATAAATAATGTATATGAATTAAAACCATTTAAGTTTTTTTTTCTTTTTTATAAATTACACCCTTATAATCGTCTCGAGGATACCTTCAAAATGAGTATAATATTGAATATTTTTTTAATTTATTTATATTAGTAAATATTAAAAATAGATATAAATTAAGTTGTTTACATTTTATTACAATTCTATAGTTGATATTCTTGAAATTTAAAGATTCCTATTTTTAATCTAAATTTTTTTATAGATTATTTATAAATAATAAAAGTCTATTTTATTTAAAACGCTATTGTTGATGTTCTTGAAATTTAAAGATTCCATCCTTTTAATCTTACTAATTCTATAGATCATTTATAAAAAATAATTTTTTTTAAAACCCTACAAATCAAAAACACTATATAATTTATTTCAGAATCCCTCCCGTTTTAGAATCATTCACGAAATCCAAATCTTTCAACAAAAGAATTTCAGATATTTTAACAACTATTAGATGACTAAAATATTTAATAATAATGTAAGAGTAATTTCTTTTCATTTAAATCATTGATTAATTAGAATTATTTTAATAAATAATAATTCTTTACTTACTCAATTTCAAAGAAAGCTTTGAATAAAAAAATGAAAGAAAAGTAATTTAAATGTTATATATATAATTTCCTAAATGGTTATTGTTTATGTAAAAAATTACACAATTCGATGTCGTAAGAAATTTGTGTGAGGCTTAACCGTCGAGAGAAAGAAATTACAATCAATGATAAGTGCGGAAAAATAAAATAAGACAAATAATTTGATGACGCAGGAAAAACCTCACGACGTAGGAAAAAACCTGCGGTCGACCTAAAAGATAAGTCGACAGAGCACTATGTTCACCAATCAGGGGTGATGTCCTTCAGGTATACAGCTTTGGTCGTACGATTACAATTGAGAAAACTATGAAATCGAATGTAAGTTACAGATGATTTTTAAGAATGATTGCTATAAAACTTGTGAGCTTCGGATAGACTTCCTTCCTTGCAATGCTGGCTTGATTCTTCTTTTATAGTAGCTTGATAATAACGGTCTAACGGTATTGTGGCTCATCAATGATTAAATCGTAACCGTCCAACGTTATTGTCTTTAATTAATGCTTGGAGAGTAACTGTCCAACGGTACTGCTGAGAGTTAATGTCTAGATTGTAACTGCTGCGAGAATCTTGCTTGTAACGGTCAATCTTGATGCTGTCGAACGATACATAACTTACGACTTGCTCATTGTAATGATGGACTTCAACGAGCATAGCATAGTACTCAATTTCAGATTTCTTCAAAAGCGGACAATTGTTAGATATGATAATCAGCTTACCTGCATCAAACATATAAGCTTTGTATATTTATTCGTTAGTATTGTCGTACGATATTATAGTTATCGTTCGATATGTTCGATGCTTAGTGATCTTTGTTCGATAGTTCTTTTAGGTTTTATCTCAGGACCTTATCTTAATACAGGACCATTGTCCTAACATTTGTCTTGCGATTATAGTCGGTTGTCGTGCGATTGCGGATTTTTACCCTAACAATTTGCCCCCAAGATTTAGAAAATAATTCTAATTTTATCTAAACCTTTAATTTGCTGGTCAAAGAGTAAAAATACGTTGTCTAACGGTCGAATTAACGTTGCTAATATAGCCGTTATCTAGCCGTTACTCTGGACGCGTGTCTTCTAACGGCTAATTGATGACGCGTGGCACGATTATCTTTGATGACTCCTTTAATTTAGTTACTATAAATAAGGCGTTTGATAATTGGAAAAGATTTTACAAATCTTCTTAATTTCCAAATCGATTTTGCGAGATCGTAATCCGACTATTTTTGGCAAAGATTTCGTGCGACTAGGCTTTTATAAGGTATCCCTTCTTCTCTGTTTCATGCGTCTAAAATCGATAGCACATAAGAGTAATAGAGGTTTAGATAATCTTAGGTTCACACGACTGGAAAATAGTTTACGTCGTCTAGAATTTATCATGTCGTCGGAAGTTAGGAGTTCAATCACTGAGAGTTTAGAGGTGGAGGAATTGAGAGAACTATCCGGGCTTCCTGAGGGTGCCTTGGTAAGGGTGGCTGGAGAAATCCGTCCGGCGGATGCTCCGACGGGCTTTTTTGCTCTGTTTGAGTATCCGTTCAAGGTCGGATTTCGATGGCCCTATTCTCCTTTGGCTAGAGCCTTCATGACTCGTTTTGATTTATCTCCGGGACAATTGATGCCCCAGTTTTGGCGTGTCGTCCATGTAATCGAACGGGTGACTAGAAACTGGGATCGTCCTGCGTTCTCGGTTGATGATCTTCTATCTGCTTATACTGTGACTCACTCTCCTTACAACCGTTTTGGGTTGTTTCCAAGGGGAAGAAGCGATGCCATGTTGGTCCATGGTACCCAAGTAAACGATCGAGGATGGAAGGCGAGATACGTCTTTGTCCAAACATCCTCGGTCATAGGCGAGGAATCGTGGGTCGTTCCTGAATGGAACAAAGGCGGTAATATAGCTTACCTTGCTTTTCTTGTCTCCTTTGATCTTTGAATTATTTTCTCTTATTAATCATTTGTTTCCCTTTTTGCAGCGATCGATTTCTCGTTTGAGGAGACTACTGAAGCAATCGAACGCTTCTTGAGCTACAGTGTGACCGATCGGAAGTATCGGACGTCAAAAGGAGGTGACGAGAGCAACGTCGAGCCTGAAGTGCAAGTAATCGAGGAAAAGGACATGGAAGGTAATTGTGTTACGTTAACATTCTCGTTTATTGTAATTTATTTTGATTCTAACTTCTCTTTTCTGTATAGGCTCAGCTTCCAAGAAGGCGTCAACGATGGAAGCAGCTGCTCGTGCTGCCAAAAGGAAGGCTGCTGCCCAGGAAGGTTTGGTAGCCAAACGTACGAGGTCGTCGTACGTTTCTGTGGACACCCCACCTAAGGATGCCGCAAGCAAGGCTGAAGGTGGGATAGAGGCTATTCCTCTTAGCTTCGCTCCTCCTGCAAAGGGAGCGGGTGCGTCGAAGGCCGACAAGGGGAAGGAGAAAGAGGGATCTGGTCTTACGACCATGACAATCCAGATCCCCTCTGACTTCATGGTGGACGATGTGATCAGGACGGCGGCCACTTTCCCAGTCCTTGAGCAGTTTCACGTTCCTGCTCAGAAGGCGCGCATGGAGGAGGCCGACATCGAAGACCTAGATGCCTCCATCGCGGGTATCTCCTTCTTGGTAAGTCCCTGTCGTACGTTTGCTTTCACTTTACTTTATTTGTACAGCTTCTTCTAATCTTTTCTTTTTTCTTTGTATAGGCCCTCCAAACTAGTCTTAGCCTCCATACACGGATGGCTAAGATTAAGGAAGAATTAGCGTTGAATCAGAACGACGCTAAGCTAGCCAAGAAGGAGGCCGACAAGGCCAAAAAGAAGCTGACCCAACTGACCGACGAGATTAATGCTAAGTCGGTCCAGATTGGGGACTTGGAATCCAAGTTGGAACTCAGCGAAGGGTTTCAGGTCCAACAGCGAGAACGGCTGAAATTGGCCTTGGACCATGTGAAGGAGCTGGAGAAGGAGTTATTGGTCGTTCGACGGGAGAAGGCTGAGAGAGAAGAAGTGTTGTCGTCCAAGATCCAGGAGCTGGAAGATGATGCCGCTTTGGTCCGTGTGGTCGCACGTACTGCGGTCATGCGACGTGTAGCTGCTGGGACCGTGACGTCTAAGATGGCAAAGGACGAGGTGGCATCTTTCATTCAGGTGATGGGTTCCGAAGATCTCCTAGACGAGGAAGATCTGAAGAATTTGGACGAAGAAACAGCTGCTGAAGATAAGCCTGCTGAAGTCAAGGATGCAGGTGTCGAGGAGGAGGTTCCTGAAACCTCTGGATCCGCTCCTACACATCCTCAGGGGACTGAAGAGGTTCCTGTCGTAGATCCATCTTCTTCTGTCGCTCCTTTAGAATAGCTTTTATCTTTGTAATCGTAAAATTTTCTTTGTAATTTGACATTTTTAGGCAAAAAATGTTTAATGAATGAAATTTTGTTTGAATATCGTGCGTTATCATTGTTGTTATGACTTACATATCGTACGTTGTATCTTGCGTTTTTAGCTTGTAATCGTGCGTTTTAGCTTATAATCGTGCGTTTTAGCTTTTTTGCATGCGTTTGTTTTAAAGTTCTTAGACTTATTGTAGAAACGTTTCTTTCGTACTCATGAGAGTATTCGTGCGACTGGCGAGTTGACTTGCGCTCTTGCGACATAATCGTGCGTTATAGCGGTTTTCTTGCGATCCATGCGATTTTTGTCGTGCGATTCCTGCGATAAGCATGCATTTAAATCGTGCGATACTTGCGTTAATCGTGCGATCCATGCGATTTATCGTGCGATACCTGCGAACAAACATGGTTGCTAAGGGGTGGCCGTTGGTTTGACCAACGGCGCTCCGACACTCAAGTCAGTAATCGGTTCAAGGAATAAATCATATGTAAATAGGTTTAGAAGTAATACCTTTTAAGGTGATGGGCGTTCCAGCTTCGTGGGATTTCCATACCTTCTATCGTCGTAAGTCTATATGCTCCGTTTCCAATGACTTTGGAAATTATGTATGGTCCTTCCCATTTGATGGAAAGTTTTCCAGCGTTTGGCTCTTGTGTGTTTTGAAACACATGTCGTAAGACATAATCTCCAACTTGAAAAATTTTTGCCTTTACCTTTTTGTTGAAGTGTCTTTCGACAATTCCTTTCTGTGCAGCCATCGTTCGTAGTGCTTTCTCTCGGAGTTCTTCTAAAGCGTCAAGGTCGTAAGATAAATTTATTGCATTTTGATCATACGTGCGACTTCTGGCAGTTGGTATTTGAGCTTCAATTGGTAAGACTGCTTCGCATCCATATACCAGAGAATATGGAGTTTGTCCAGTTGATGCTCTTGGTGTCGTACGATTTGCCCATAGGACAGATGGCAATTCGTCTACCCATTTTCCTTTTGCTCCTTTCAACCTTTTTCGGATTGAATTGATGATGACTTTGTTGCTCGACTCTGCTAATCCGTTAGATTGTGGATATCTCGGAGTTGAAGTGATTAACTTGATTTCTCGTTTTTCACAGAACGTACGAGTTTTATCACTTATAAATTGTGAGCCGTTGTCGCACATGATTTCAGCTGGTACTCCGAATCTATAAATGATATTTTTCTGAATAAAAGATATGACTTCTTTATCTCGGACCTGTGAGAAAGCACCAGCTTCTATCCATTTCGAGAAGTAATCGGTGAGCACGAGTAGATAGACTTTTTGTCCAGGAGCTGGAGGTAATTTTCCCACGATGTCCATTCCCCATCGCATGAAGGGCCATGGGACTAGAACAGAATGTAAAGGTTCAGATGGTCGATGGATCATACTCGAATGTTTTTGACATGCGTCGCATCGTTGGACGTATGTTATGGCATCCTCTCGTAGAGTAGGCCAATAGTAACCTTGTCGTGAGATTCGGTTAGCAAGACTTCTGCCCCCTGTATGATTCCCACATTCTCCGTCGTGCATTTCTTGGAGAATTTGATTGATTTGTACCTTACTTGTGACGCATCGTAGGAGAAGTCCTGTCGTGGATCTTCGATAAAGTTGATCTTCAAAAATTATATATCTTGAAGCTTTCGACCTTGTCTTTCGAGCTTCCATTTTATCTTCAGGTAATTGGTCGTGCTTGAGGTAGTTCCATATATCGAGCGACCAATTGTAAATTTCTTCGTTCATCTGTACTTCATCGTTTGCCGCAATTGTTGGTGTTGTGAGATAAAGTATCGGGATATTTTCCATGAACGGATCATGAAATGCAGATCCCAGATTGGCCAGTGCATCCGCTTGCATATTTAGATCTCTTGGTATTTGCTCGATCAGGAACTGTTCAAGTCGTGCGATTCGATCTTTAACGGCTTTGAGATAACTCATCATTTTTGAGTCTTTTGCTTGAAAATCTCCATTTACTTGGTTTACGACCAGTAAAGAATCGCTTCGAACGTGCAATTGTTTTGTCCCCAGTCTAAGAGCAATATCTAGTCTTGCAATCAAAGCTTCATATTCTGCTTCATTGTTTGTGGCTTTGAATTCGCATCGTACGGAGTATACTATATTTCCCCCTTGTGATGATTTTAAGACAATACCTAACCCACATCCTCGTACGTTCGAGGAACCATCAACGTAGAGTATCCACGGTTTATTGTCTGAAATCATCACAACTTCGTCGCACGTCGTAGGTTCTAGTCCTGGAGAAAATTCTGCCACAAAATCTGCCAATACTTGCGATTTAATTGCCGTCTTGGGTTTGAACTCAATGTCAAACCCACTGAGATAAATGCTCCATTTGGCTAGTCGTCCTGTCAGCTCTGGCTTTTGAAGCACCGTCTTGAGTGGATAGTTGGTCACAACAATGATGTGATGCGACTCGAAGTAATGCCTTAGCTTCTTTGCTGCCGTCATAAGACCTAGTAGCAATTTCTCCATTGACGTGTACCTGGTTTCTGCGTCGAGGAAAGATTTGCTGACATAATAGATTGGTTGTTGTCGTTGATCTTCTTCTCGTACGAGTACTGCACTTGTCGCATTTTTGCTCACTGCCAAGTATAACTGTAGACTTTCTCCTTCGACTGGTTTTGTCAGCAGTGGAGGTGATATCATATATTGCTTCAGTTCTTGCAAAGCTTTCTCATGTTCGTCTGTCCACAAGAAGCCTTGATTCTTTCGTAGGACATTATAGAACAAATGGCATTTATCCGATGATCGTGAAATAAATCGGGTTAAAGCTGCTACTCGTCCTGTTAACTTCTGGACTTCTTTGACATTCCTTGGAGATTGTATCTCGGTGATAGCTTTGACTTGTTCTGGACTTGCTTCGATTCCGCGTTGCGTCACCAAGTACCCCTAGAATTTTCCTGCTCGTACTCCGAAGGAACATTTTGTTGGATTGAGCTTCATCTTGTATTGTCGTAGGATATCGAAGGATTGCTTTAAATGTGCGACATGATCGATCGAACGTTCTGATTTCACAAGCATGTCGTCGATATAAACTTCCATCGTTCGACCAAGATGTTCTTTGAACATCATATTGACTAATCTTTGATATGTCGATCCTGCATTCTTGAGACCAAATGGCATAACTTTGTAACAGTATATGCCTTTGTCTGTCATGAATGCGGTCTTCTCCTGGTCGTCCGTGTGCATCAATATTTGGTTGTATCCTGAATATGCATCCATGAATGTTAACAATTCATGTCCTGCTGTTGCATCAACCATGGCGTCGATATGAGGTAAAGGAAAAGGATCTTTTGGACAAGCTTTGTTTAGATCCGTGAAATCAATGCAGACTCGCCATTTTCCGTTCTTCTTTTGTACGACAACTACGTTAGCCAACCATTCTGGATATTTGACTTCTCGGATCTTCCCTGTTTTAAGCAGATTGTCGACTTCATCATTGATCACTTTATTTCTTTCAGGCGCGAACTTGCGACGTTTCTGCTTAATTGGCTTGAAAGTAGGATCCACGTTTAATTTATGCGATATAATACTTGGATCTATTCCAACCATATCTTCGTGCGACCAAGCAAAACAATCTGAATGTTCCTGCAAAAAAGATATAATTGTATTTTTTATGTCAGGGGGGAGCGAGGCTCCTACGAAGACTTTTCGATCAGGATGTTCAGGATCAAGGACGACTTCTTCTAGCTGAAGATCGTCGTTCGATTTCCTCTCATCCTGGCTCTGTAATTGCTAGATGTCCTGCGACTTTGTCTTCATCGTAATCTTGTAACATTCTCGTGCGACTTTATTCTCACTAGCAATTTCTTGAATTCCCCATGGAGAAGGAAATTTGATCTTCTGATGGTATGTCGAAGGAATTGCTTTCATCTCGTGAATCCATGGTCTTCCAAGAATAACATTGTAAGCTGATTGGCAGTCCACAACATTGAACTTTGTTTGTTTGTTGATGCCTTTGGCGAAGACAGGCAAGATGATTTCTCCGAGAGTGTTCATCGGGTCTCCATTGAATCCAATCAGAGTAGTACTTCGTCGTACGATTTCTGACCGTTCGATTCCCATGACTTTAAGAGTATCTGCAAAAATAACGTTAGCCGAACTACCTCCATCAATCAATATTCTCTTAGTTGAACAGTTTCCAATTGTCAACTGTATGACTAGAGCGTCATGATGTTTATGATGGACCCCCTGTGTATCGTCTTGGTCGAACGTGATTGCCATTGCATCGAGCTCTCTTTCTGTCTTTGATTTGGCTTCTCCGGGTATAGGATGTTCGTCTGGACCATCTCGTGCATGTCGCTTTGCAGCTGAATACGTAAGTCCGCAAACTTCTGATCCTCCAGTGATGCAGTTTACGACTTTTGTATGAACCGGTGACGCTGGCCGTCCTTGTTCTTCTGGAATGAGGCCTTTTAGATGCCCCTTAGATTTCAAATATGAAATCTCCTTCTTTAAACTGATGCATTCATCCGTCGTATGACCATGATCGTCGTGGAAGTCGCACCATCTGCTTTGATCTTTGTCTTTGCTTGGTTTATCAGATTTCTTTGGCCATCGTACGTTTGCATCAATCTTTCGTAGTGAATCCACCAAATCTTTTGATGTACCTGTAAAATTGTAAGTAGATAACTCTGGATATCGTATTTTAACAGTACCTTTGTCTGGTCGAGCTTTTGACTCATATCGGGGATTTCCAATCTTGTTTACTCTTTTATGCTTAAAGTCATGTTTTTGAGCACCAAGAGGTTTCTTTTCTGCAGAATGCTTTCGTCGGAAGAGAGCATCATCTTCTATTCTCATGAAAGCTAGTGTTCTAGCTCGTACGTCGTCGAAGTTTTCTGGTGGATATTTCGTCAATTCCAGATATAATCCAGAGGAATCTTCTAATCCACGCTTGTATGCCTCGATTGCAGTTTTCACGTCGCAATTCTTTATTTCAATCATTGCTGCGTTGAATCTGTTGAAGTAGTCGCGGATTGTTTCTCCAGATTTCTGTACGATATAGTACAGGTCGCTGGTCTGCTTCTCCATCTTACGACTGCTAGCAAATTGTCGAGTGAATTGGTTCACCAATTCTGCGAATGATCCAATACTCTTTGGCTTTAGGTTGATAAGCCATTGTAATGCTGCTCCTGTTAAAGTTGATCCAAAGCTTTTGCACATGCAAACTTCTTGATATTGCGCCGGTATAGGAACTGTCCACATAAGTTGCTTGTACTGTGCTATATGTTCGACCGGATCTGTAATTCCAGAATATTTTGTTGCGAAAGCTGGGATGGTATATTTTTTGGGAACGTCAACAAGAGCTAATTCATCAACGAACGGTGAGGCCTGAAATCCAGTTTTAGGTTCGACTTCGACGGGTACTGCTGCTCCGGGTAGCTTTGTGAGTAATGCGAACAATTTTTGATTCTGTTCTTCCAGGGACTTCAGTCGTACGTTCAGAGGATCTTCAACGTTTATTGGGATTGTTGGAATATAACTAGAAGAGATTCCGGTACTGGGTGGTATTGTCGTATGAACGGTGGAACTAGCAACTGTGGGTATATGACCAGGGATAGGAATTTGTTGGGATACATTGTTAAAAGGCTCGAACGTGAACATGGGTGCTCCTTGAGGCATGGAAGGTGGAACTCGAGGCATAGGTGGTGGGCCATGAGGTATTGGTGGTGGAACCTGTGGTAAAGACGGTCGTGCGTTGTTGTATTGTTGATTCACAGTTGAAAATGGCACTGAGGCATTGAACTGTGGTCGAGGTGGTGGTCTTAGATGTTGAGGAGGATATGGAGGAGGAATAGACATTGGAATTGACATCGATGGTCCTGGCAAAGCTCGAAGACGTTGAATTTCGTTGTTAGCTTCTTGCAATTGTTGTTGGAGTGATGCTATGAATCCGTTATCCATTATCCTGCGCAAATAGCTCAAAGAGAACTCAAAGAAAAGGTTAGTACTAAGGCGCACTTTTCACCGAATGAAATTTTTCTCAAAACGGAGCCCCACGGATGGCGCCAAACTGTTTATGTAAAAAATTACACAATTCGATGTCGTAAGAAATTTGTGTGAGGCTTAACCGTCGAGAGAAAGAAATTACAATCAATGATAAGTGCGGAAAAATAAAATAAGACAAATAATTTGATGACGCAGGAAAAACCTCACGACGGAGGAAAAAACCTACGGTCGACCTAAAAGATAAGTCGACAGAGCACTATGTTCACCAATCAGGGGTGATGTCCTTCAGGTATACAGCTTTGGTCGTACGATTACAATTGAGAAAACTATGAAATCGAATGTAAGTTACAGATGATTCTTAAGAATGATTGCTATAAAACTTGTGAGCTTCGGATAGACTTCCTTCCTTGCAATGCTGGCTTGATTCTTCTTTTATAGTAGCTTGATAATAACGGTCTAACGGTATTGTGGCTCATCAATGATTAAATCGTAACCGTCCAACGTTATTGTCTTTAATTAATGCTTGGAGAGTAACTGTCCAACGGTACTGCTGAGAGTTAATGTCTAGATTGTAACTGCTGCGAGAATCTTGCTTGTAACGGTCAATCTTGATGCTGTTGAACGATACATAACTTACGACTTGCTCATTGTAATGGTGGACTTCAACGAGCATAGCATAGTACTCAATTTCAGATTTCTTCAAAGGCGGACAATTGTTAGATATGATAATCAGCTTACCTGCATCAAACATATAAGCTTTGTATATTTATTCGTTAGTATTGTCGTACGATATTATAGTTATCGTTCGATATGTTCGATGCTTAGTGATCTTTGTTCGATAGTTCTTTTAGGTTTTATCTCAGGACCTTATCTTAATACAGGACCATTGTCCTAACATTTGTCTTGCGATTATAGTCGGTTGTCGTGCGATTGCGGATTTTTACCCTAACAGTTATGATTAAACTAAATCATTAATTTTCTTTTATCAATTAACTAAGTCATATTTATATTGTTAATTGGATATTACGTTTGGTTTATGGTGATTATTTGTGAACTTTATACTGCAAATGTTAATTCTTATTAGAAACTAAAACAATATGTTTAAATCGTCCGTGTATTACACGGGCCATTAACTAGTAGTATAATATGTTGATTGCTAAATATACAATTGATTATTGTATATACATAGATAGAGGGATAATCAAATACACACCAATTAATTCATACACACTTACACACCAATCATAGACCTTGAAAATTAATAGAATTTTTGTATTTTCAAATTCCTTCCAAATTATGCAACTAATTAGAAGCTAATTTCTAAACTTAACATTTTACACTCTAATATTATGCACCATTAGATTTGATTTTCAAGGGTTATGATTGGTGTGTAAGTGTGTATGAATTAATTGGTGTGTATTTGATTTTTCCTCTACATAGATATACTATATATGTAGAATTTGTTAAAACAAATTTTAGAAAAAAACTAAGTTAATTTATAATTTAAATTAGTATTACATACGTATAAAAATAAAAATAAAATTGGCTAAGTTCACATATCCAAACGATTACTCAAAAAATAAGGTAGCTTATTTTTGCCGAACGATGTCCAAATAAAACCTAATGTTTATTACAAAAACAGTTGCTCAATATCAAAATCTGGATCTAAAATAATAATCGCCCAATCACACAGTAACACCCTAATTTGGTAAAATTGTGGATTTTTTTTAAAGAAACATCTACTCACCAACTCAAGCTCACTAGTGGGCAGCCCAAGCTCACTAGTTTAAGCTTTTGTAAATAACATACAATATGTATATACCATATAAAGAGGAAGCTATTTCATGAAAGTATTAAAGAGGATCCACAAATATTTACATAGCAAAATGTACAAAAGGGACCTTTCCATCACGTGAGTTAAACCGTGTGAAACATCGGTGTTACATAATTCAGTTCACGACCATGTCTAAACAAATAAACTAAACCTTAGAAGCATTGCCAAACATGTTATACCCCGGGTGTCCCAAAAGATGCTATCCCAAGTCTTCTACCCACCTTACCGGTTCGGGTATCTACTAAGTACTTCCTGCGGATACAAAAACATAATTCTTGTTCAATTAGCATAATGCTAGTAAGTGCACCAAAAACATTTAATTCATCAAACACTAGTCATCAATGTTCCATAGTTAACTAAATTACAAAAATCAATGATATCACAAATAAAACACGTAAAATGTGAAGGCAAGTCCATTGAACATCCGTATTTTCCACAGTGGCCAACTATGGTCAACGATATCCACATGTGGGAACCATTCACATCTCCCGTCAAGATGGTGGAGCACAAAGCTTTCACCATACAACGGTTACTGAAGTTAATGATCTTTTTCCCGCAAGTCCACTCGTGCCTGCGCTTGGTTCGAGACCCGTCGGTCTATTGAACCGCACGGTCATAATGGTTACTTATCATTCAACTCCTCCAATTGCAACATCCATCTCGAATAACATATCCATGTTATGTGGTTAGATCTGATACAATCTCTAACACCACACACACGTCTCATAACCAAATGTGCAACTATCCACTTTTGGGTCCGGACCATAACACATAACCATGATATGAATATCATCACAAAATGTCAATTAATCACCAAGCAATTATACGAGTGCATCCCATTTTCAATAGTATTAAGCAAACTCAAGATATCATGTTCAATCAACATATCAATGATTTCATAGCAATCTATAAGTTAACTATATCCACATAACTTATCAACAATTTCACATATGATGACTTTCAAAACATTAAATCAACGGTTTAAGGTATCCGCAGGGTACACTCACCTTAGGGTGTGATGAGGATCACCACCCCATCCACAAATTATGTCACTTGATGTTCAAACCTATTACAAAGGTTTAAACAAAACTATATAGACAATTTAACCAATTTGTCAAACCAAATGAGACATTGTCCTCAATACTAGACCACCTATGAGGTCTCAAATACAATTTAAATAAGTTACTCGAGAATCCTAAAACACCTCAATAAAGTTTAAGGTCAAATACCTTAAAATTTCTCAATTTACATATGCCAAAATGCACACCCTAAACTGAGATAACTGCTGGACATTTTGACAAACTTAACTTTGGAATTAAATTTTGTGTTTCAAAGATGAACTGAAGTAGACAACTCAGGCTTTCCAACGATATATTATACGCCCGAATCCTATTAACGGTTGATTTTATACGAATTTTTGAAGACAGACCTGCATGTGCTGAAATTTCCAGACAACACCTTGATTTCGAGTTTTAAGGAACAAAACTCATCTAATAGATCATCAAATCGACCCAAACTTAATTAAAACCTCTCAAATAACTTGTATACCCATCAAAACAAGTTTATTTTAGGCCTCAACATAAACTTCGACATAAACTCAATTATCAAACCCTAACATGAACAAATCAACCCTTTTTAACCCATTTCCATTAAGAATCAACAACACACATCTTTATTTACTAATCAGATTATAGGGGTTAGAATACTTACTTTGAGTTGAAGAACCAATCTGATCCAACCTCAATCCCACAGAAAAAGGCTTGTTCTATGTTTTACCAAGATCAAATTACTAAAAAATGGCTTCAAAACGAACATGCAACCACCTAACATCATAGATTCATCAATGGAAGCTTCAAGCTCAACCTTTTCTCTCTCCAAAAGCTGAAGTAGATGTGAAAGGGCTGGAATGAGGGGATGAATGAGCTTATTTGACCTTTAATGCCCCTTATTTGACACATTTTTTGTTATTTACCTTTGTACCCTTAAGTTACTTAGGTAATTACCCACTATACCACTCTTGTATGCATAGAAGAACTTGTACTTCATGTTTATACTTTTTTTATCTCATCCAAAACATTTTCAAAATATTGGGTGTTACACACACAATGACTTAAATATTATGTGTTTTGTATCTTTATTTCATTACAAAAAAATATGTCATTTATGTTAGTAATTTTGTACAGAAGTTAGCAAATCAATGATCGCACATCCAACTCAAGGGTCACACTTGCGAGGGCCTATAATTCGAATAGTAAATAACCCCATTTCGGAGAATTTGGATTTATAACAGTAAATTATAAATCAGTTGGGTGTTGAAAGCCTAATAATTCAAAATTTAGAAGTCTATGAAATTATATAAGATTAAGACTTGAAAGTTGAAAGCCTAATAATTCAAAATTTAGAAGTCTATGAAATTGAAAATTATAGACTACATAATAACATAAGACATAAATCTATGAAATTGAAAACCAAAACAAATTAAAGACTAATAAGTATGAAGTATCAAATCTTCAATCCTAAAGTATCATGCATCAATTAAAGAGTAAAGACTAACAAAAGGTTTTATGGATAAAACTAACAAAAAGTTGAAAGATTAGGGACTATTTGTTAGTTATTATATATATATATATATTAATTTAAAAATTAAAGTATATATAGCGGTTTCGGTTCGGTTCTCGGTTCGGTTCGGATATCGGTTCGGTTCGGTTTTTTTGGGTCGGTTCTGGAACCAAAACCGAAACCGAACCATATGGATTTTCGGTTCTCGATTTTTTTCGGTTTTCGGTTCGGTTTTTGCTCACCCCTATTCTCCCATATATATATATATATATATATATATGTATATGTGTATGTGTATGTGTGTACACGTATGCATGTAGGTATGTCAAAGAATACCAAAAAAAACACTGCAAAAGGGGTTACAAGGTGCCATTGGAGGCTAGTATAAGGGAAATCCCAAAAACCCTTGTCCCATGATTTACTCAAAAACATACACCATGATAGCACAAAGCAATATATTATCAATGTTAACTCCAACCATGGTTAAGGATGAAATGGAATAACTAATAAGAGTGCATGAATAAAGTAAGCTACGACTAGAATGAAACTAACACTAACAAAGTTAAATAAATAAATAAAACACAACTAACATCATGCAATCAAAATACCTCCTCATGCCCCATTAGATGGAACAAGTACATCCCATCAAGACACTAGGATTTAAGTATCTTGAATGAAGTGAAGAGGTGAATCATCTTTTTTAATAGCATTTTATAGTTCAAGCGGACACAATAGATATTAGTTGCAAAGAGATTTTCCTTCCTAACAAACTTACTTTAAACATAAAACAGTTTTCATAGAAAATTGTTCAATACTCACACTTTTCGTTGGGCAAAAAACTCATTTATTACAAGATGCATCAAAGTCAAGTCATATACACAAAATGATGTAACAAACCTAAACAACTAATAACCTAATACAAAAAGGAGACTAGTGTACTCATAATCATAAACAAAGATTAAATAACACTATCGCAACTTCACAAATGCTACGCAAGAAAAAATAAATGACAAAATCATGTAACATGATTTAACTATAGATATGATAGTGTACATCTGTAAGGAGAGATGAATGTTTGTATATTGTTAATCAAATAAGCAATAGAATGAGAAACTTACCTTGAAGATATTATACTTGAAAAGAATAAGAAAAGAACACAAAAGGCTTCATAGTCGTTAATGCTTTTATCTAAAAGGAAGATTATTAAAAGAACAATCTAGACCTAGAAATCACATTAGATGAACCAGATTCTCATATATGTCTTGCTCGGAACTTCACAAGTCGTTTATAGGTTGCCTCGTTCTTCCAATCATGGTACGCAAGTAACACGCAGCCTTCACAATACACATGGTCCAAACGTACACACCTTCTCTACCCTTTTTTATACGCTTAACAATGTTTGGAAGCTTCTTTCCTATACAATATTTGAATTTGTGAACAAAAGTATATTTTTGCCAATTCTGAATCTAGAATGTTTGACTTCATTTTCAATATACACGCCATTTTTCTGTTCTTTTTTCCTCTTTGAGATAGGATGGAAGCATATGTTAAACCATATCAACATTACAAAGAACTCTTATCCATTCTAGCCATAGTCATGGTCTCTCATGTGTGTAAGGCATCAAAGCCCTAAATTGATTATTTGCATGGTCTTTAATATATATATTTCTAGTTCCAAAACAACCGTCGTTATACTCAACAACGTCCAATTCTCGTCGTGAGATTTGCCTTTGCCATTCCCACCTCCACCTTGTACTCTTGATTTTTTTTCTAGCGCCCTGCTATCCCCATTCAATATATTTTTCCGTTTCTTAGAAAAAGAAACTAGGAATCGAAATCAATTGAAGTAGTCACACCGTTATAAATTCTTTTACGCTCTTTTAGTAAACCCTACGCCTGACCTACCTTGCCTTATTTAAGAACGATAACCCTACCTACTACGTATATAAGATTACAGTTTTTTTTCTTCTTGCCAAATTATGGATGATGTGGAAGATGGAGTAAGCACAACCATTCCGTCTTGCTAATATTTTGAGAACGTTTCTTTAGCCTATGAAAAAACAACTTATGTCCCTTTAGCTAGGTTATGGTGTTCGTGCTCCTCTGGCCCCTAATCTTAATAAATGATTCTTTGTCGTAATCCTTCGATTATAACTATATCACTCCATAATTTACTTTTGGTTTCTCAGTAATATTCATTAACCTCAACATATGAACTAATTAAAAAGATGCCCTTGTAAATTAACCAAGGTGATCAAAGAAAATAATGGTAATATACCAATTAATTACAACAATGACGACATAAGAAATTTAAAAAAAAATCCAAATTTTAAGCCAACTTTAGTTTAAATGTTATATATGGCAAATGGTGTTTTAAAATTCTCCAAAGCAGGAAAATCCAATGCCATTGAAAAAACAGGAGAAAATCTAAAGGATAACATTAGGGACATACTTCAAATGAACCAAACTTATAATAAAAATTTATGTGTTGAATGTTATTTGTCTGATAAATTTATATTTTGCAAGAAAAAGAATAAAAACCCTGAAGAAAATTGTAGAAATATATATGGAATTAGATTGGTTTCCACCATCAGAAGAACCCAAAACTGGATTATATATATTCAAAACCAGGTAAGGAAACAATTAAAGAACTAACCAAGAAAAATAATAACCAGCCATTAATTAAACTTTATATCAATCCATAGCAAATTTATATGGTAGCTAATTAAAGTGTGGCTTGACCATGTGTCATAAATTATGTGTATTCATCTTGTTGGGTGTGTGCCATTCTTGTTAATTTTGTGAGAACAGTTATGAACATAGTAATTTCAGTGTGATTTGGTTCATACTAGTTTTAGTCATGGATTATATGTATATTGTTGATAGAATCATCTTTAATTTTGTTCTATATTCCTATTCAGTCTAAAAAAACATTTCTATAAATGTTCATAAAATATAGCCTGCAGTAATTATGTGATGAATCAAAAATAGTAAAAGTGCTTTTTACAATTGACTATTATATATGAGCCAATAGGGTGTTGCCACCTTATTGTAAGCCTAAGAGAGGAAGCCCAACAGTCATATGCAAAAACAATTCTCAACCATAGATGAGTATCTTGATCAAGGGTTGTTATCACACTTGGGTTGTGGACTCATTTCAGGTACCTAGTATAAATATGTTGCACAATTCTATCTTTAATAGAAGAATGGGCAAAAACACCAAAAGACCAACCCCCTTGATTTAAGGTTCTTGCCCTTGAACAAAAATTAGTCTTCTCTTTATCCTTCTCTTACTCTTGCACAAAATCTCCACCTCTCTCATGGAAGGTGGTGTGGTGGTGGTTATGCCGGTTTTTCCGGTGGTCGTCAAGGCGATGGCTTCCAAAATAATCCGAATTTGCAATATTCTCTTGATCCTTCTCCATGGTATGCACCTACTCCGGTGATGGCATCTCCGTATGGAATTATTCCGGACCAAATGTATGATAATTACCAAGGGACATGCATCCCGTCAAACACATTTGGTGAATTTTCTTCTAGTAATAGCGGACTCAATACCGGCTTCTATGAAGAAGGTGGAGTTCCCCTTTTACCATCTTTGCCCATGGAGCAAATATCAGGTTTCGATAGCGTTCCTATCATGGAACAAATATCGGGTTTTGATAGCATTCCGGTCATGGAGCAAATATCGGGGTTTGCTGGAATCCCGGCCATGGAGCAAATTTCAAGTTTTGATGGCATCCCGATGATGGAGCAAATCTCGGGTTTTGATGGCGTTCCTATGATGAACCAAATCTCGGGTTTTGATAGCATTTCTGTCATGGAGAACATCTCAGGTGTTGATAGCATTAATACTCAAGATGGAGGGCAGTGTTCAAATTGGGGACAATTGACACATTATCCTGATCATCCAAATGAAGACTTCAATAACAATGTAACCATACCTCCAAAAGAGTTTTTACAAGGTGGTACTAGCAACTCTATGAATACCAAGAGGCAATGGACAAAAGAAGAGGACAGGTTAATATAGTTATCTTTTTAAATTGTCCTTTTTATATTAGTTTGATTTGTTTATCCTATACATTACAAATTCATGGATGACCAAAAAAAATTCTCATGTTCTTGTGAAGCAAACTCTATGCACTTGTTATGGAATTCGGATCGAAAGACTGGGTTCAAATTGCGAGCAGGATGGAAGGTAGAGCTAGGAAACAGTGTCGCAAGCGATGGTACAATCATGTTCACCCTGATATCAAGGTCCGTATTTTTTATCCTTAATTATTAAGTTGTTTATTTTTATTTCAATCCGTTATTTGACTAATCAATTTTAATCCACGTGAATTTGAATTCATCAATTTCTAGAATGTTTGTACCAAGTTTTTTGAAATTCTGTGAAGCCGTTACATTTCTCTAATTAAAAAATAGACTCTGAGAAAAGAAGGAAGGTTGCAACATATATGAACAAGAAATTAAATGATCGAAATCTAGACTTTGACACCCCCTTCCGGTAGAGATTAGATGCAACATATATGAAGAAGAAATTAAATGACCCAAACACACCCCCTCGAATAGAGACTAGACACACACACACATTATCCCAGAGTGTCGAGTATTGGGAACCCAATAGATTACTCTCCGAATTTTATTATTCTCAGTCTTATCAGAAACACACATGATTCGGGATAGGAATAAAAAGAACATAAAAAAAGATCTTTATTGAAGATTAATTTAATGGGATTTCATATATTCTTACACTTACATTTGACCGTAAATTTATACATATATTTTAGTCCGGGTGCATAAATTTCACCCCCAAGTAAATCGGTGAAATTTTAAATGTATATATCCTATCTTCTTTTTTCTACAAAAATGGAAGAACTTCTGTTAGTTTTGAAGTCAAGGGAACAAGTGAGATTTAAATCTTCAATATTTGCATTAGCGCCTAAAGGATAAACTCAAATTAAATGCCATTAAACAAAATTAATGCTTAACGACATTATATTATCTTACATAACACAGAGAAGGAATTTAGTGCATAAATGTAAAATGTTTTTTCATTAGTTTATTTGGAAAACATCTTTTTGACCTGCTGAATTCATTTTCTTGATGACATTAATTTTTTTCACCTGAATCAATCATATGATTATATATGAATAGTTTACATCTTATTTTTTTTTCAACTTTTATGGAGTTGAATTCTCCCTTGAATCGAGTACTTTGCTCTCTCGGACACACGAAAAATATGTTAATACTGATTTTCGGTATTCGAATACCATATAATATAATGAGTAGTACTTCAAAGTCATGGATTTTCTGAGTAACATGTAAACTGAGATTATTTCCAGCATAAAATATCATATATATATATATATATATATATAGTCATTCATTTTCTTGATGGCACTATTTTATGTCACCCTTATTGACCAAAAGTTTTAGATATGGATTGATCATGATGGTTATGTTTTTTTTGTTCTTAATCAATATTTAAAGATATGATAGTTATGAAGCAAAAATCCACAAAGCAAATTATCTATGGGTTTTGTTTTTCTTGAAAGAGATTTTCTCACACATACATCACAATAGATATTTTCATGATTTTAGTTAGCTCTTAATTAATCTTTTGTGAACTTGTGTAATTTTTTTCTTGATGAATTAATGTGTTATTACCATCACATCCTAGTGTTTTTGTTGACACACCACTCAATTTTCATGTGACTTGAGAAATGTTTTTCCCAAAAAGAGATAATATTAATCTGTTACAAAAAAAATAATAATAATAATATTCAAGCTTTCAAGAAAAGAAAATGGGTTTTGAATTTCATTTGGCTATCTATCTAGCAAACATCAAGTGATCTCTTTTTTTTCCCCTGGTTGTTCTTTCAGAAGGACGAATGGAGCGAAAGCGAAGAGAGAATTCTAGTCGAAGCTCATCAGAAAATGGGCAACAAGTGGGCTGAAATTGCAAGAATGATTCCTGGAAGGACGGAAAACGCAATAAAAAATCATTGGAATGCAACGAAAAGGAAGAAAACTTTGCGTTATCGTAGGAGCAAGAAAAACGAATCTAATAATGGAGAGCCAAGATCTACCGTTTTACTTGACTACATTAGGGGTAGATCAGGCAATGCTTCCACATCCACCACCAACACTACAAACACCACCATTTCCACCACCAATGTTTCTCTTCCTACAATCACTGATAATGATGTCACTCCGGGAAATTTCACCGCTGGCCCACCAGATGATCGTTCCATGGAACTTAAAAATGGAAATTTCACCACTATCCCTTCGAATGATCCTTCCATGGAACCTGAAAACCTCTTTCACAATCCACCAAATTCCTACTCCATTGATGATCAGTCTCCAACTCTAGATATGATCATACCAACTTATGAAGAAGAATCTACTTTCATGAAAACCCTTTTTGGAGACAACACCGCCATTGCGCAACCTAAAATCAGCGCTTCTAGCGAAACCTTGGTTCAGCCTCTAGAACCGATTTCATGTCCAAATATGAATACCCTCGAGCTCAATGGAAATCTTAAACACGGGTCTTCATCTTTATCGGTTCCTATTGATGGTATCTCCAATATGCATCTGAACAACGATTCCCCAACAAATATGTCAGCTACCCAATTTTCTCCAAACCCTTACCTCCCTTTGCCCATGGATTTTACAACCATGTTCGCTAACCCTACCGATCATTTCTACAACTATGGAGACGTGAACTTCGACTTTGCATACAATGCTCAAGGTGATACTGGTTCTCCTGATCCTCCCGTCTTTCCGATTTTCTGAAGCCAGTACCTTTTAGATGTCATTGTCTCATGATCCTTGCCGCGGTGAGCTAGTCATGTTTTTATCTGTATGTCCTTTTAATAGCTCGAACGAAATTAAACTTGAGAATATGTAATAAAGTAACTTTTTAGAAATTTCTATGATTTTCCCTTTCTTTCTCCTTATACTCGCAATTTGGTAAAGATTATAAGTACTATGAAGTTGAATTTTGGTTGGCATAGTCTACACAAATTTATTTCATTTTCTTGCGGGAAATTAAATTTGTGTAGACTGCACCAACCAAAATTTAGGTTAGCCGCTATGGTTAGATCTTGGTGTTGGTATGATTGGGTATGCAATCCGTTGTCATTTTTACTGCCTTCTTTGCTAGCGTCTCACTTGCTCGTTTCAATAAATTGTTGTTCAAAATAATAATAATAATAATAATAATAATAATGCCAATAACATCTAATTTGAGGATACCATTAAAGGAAGACAAGTATATATTAAACTTTCCAATGCTACAATGATGCAACCTACTTAACCATGGTATATACATTTTGAAAACATGCCACAAAACTATTAAAACATTGGAAATGCCATAAACTTAGATATTGAATTCAAGATTCAACTTGGAAGCCTATTGGTAATTAAGCATCCTAATACACACATTATCTAATTAGATGTTGTTCAAATTGGAATAACAAAGTGTGTTGCTTAATTAAGGGGACAACTTGTTAATTAGCCTCTATTACATATATTGTCTTGTATATATGTAAATAAAGCGTGAACACACACAATATGCGTAAAAAGGGTGTATATAATTATGCGTTTTTATACGTATATGGCAATTTTTATTGTTTACTCTATCAGTCAAAAATATATATAACCTTTTATTTTAAATTGGCTAAATATATAAAAATAAACAAAAAAAATTATTCCAAATTTATCTATGTACCCGTCGTCAATTACTACACGATATTGATGAGACTAGTTGTGTGAGTCGTCGGTTTTCTAATATCAATAGATATTTTAAGTATTTTTTTTTAGAAATAATAGTTTAAGTATTTAGTTGTTAGTAATATTTTACCATTAAAATAACTAAAAATGAATAATTCAATTTTATATTTTACCAAAGAATATATCTTTAATATGTTATCATCAATTTAAACATTAAAGCTTCTTCAATAACTTGTAAACTGAAAAATAAAAACTCAATATCTTCAATAAAATATTGTAAAAAATTGTATTCAACTTTAACGGTTTCACTTTTTCAAAAATCGTAACATTAATTATATTAATAGAATATTCAATAAATTTATTACCCGACAAACTTTTTATAAAATATTGTATTAAATGTTTTGTGTCCTCCAAAATAAATACAAGTAGTTAAAATATATATACTCTTTCTCTTCTAAAAATAATTTTGGAGAATTATTCTCTCCATCAAATATGGAAAATTTTCTCCCTATCTTTTATTCATTGTGGATAACATTTTAGAGAATCTATTATATTTAAAAAAATGGAGTTTCAAATTTTAGCTAGATATGGTGCTGGATATGCTCATTAAGAACTTTTGTGTGGTAGATTGTCTTCAGTGAATCTACAATCCGTGAGTAAGAATTTTGAAATTGAAATCTAAGCTTGAAATCTAAGATGTAAGTGAAAAAAAAGTGAAAAAAAACATTTTTTTGTTAATTTTGTGTGATTAAGTACAAAAACTATTCTTTAAATGAAAAATCAATAAAAAAAAATTTAAATAATTAAGGCATTGTTTAACAAAAAAAAAGCTAATTTATAGGTTAGCTTACTTAACTTTGAGTGATCGTTTAAATACAACGTAATTAAACTAGCTTGTTGATAAACTATTTGGAGTAATTTATAAAGAGTTTCTTGACACATTTTTCAATTATAGTAATTAATGATTATTGTTAATATATTTAAATAACATAATTTTATAATAAATAAAATTAATTAATTTTAATTACAAACTATAAATCAATAACTATTTATAAATGTTAGAGTTAAATACAAATTTGGTCCCTTTGGTTTATAAAAATTAACAGCTATGGTCCCTCAAAGATTTTTTTAGCGACCAACGTCCTTGTGCTTTTCGTTTTATAACAGCCAACGTCCCTATACATTAAAGTTGTTAAAAATGGTAATTTAACAATGGGTAAATTTGTCCTTTTCACTTTTTTTGTTTCAATAACATATTTGGTCCTCCTAAAATCATGGATTAAAAAATCTTTTATAATTTCTAACATATTTAATTAGGATGTTTATGTTTTTGGGATTTGATAACGGATTTGGTCCCTACTAAAATCAGGAACTAAAAAACCTTTCATTTACTTACCGCCTAATCTAACAATAAAACTCGTAGAATATGCGATTTGATTTCTTAATCAATTAAAATGTTTCATGTCGATGCGTTCTTTTATTTCTTAATCTTTAAGTCGAGTTTAACATGTATTGCATCAGTTTGATTTCTTCATCGATCTCGTTAACCTCTATAAATTTTAAAACCCTCTTCAACCTAACTAATGGTGTGCATGAAATGTATTGTTCAAAAGGAACTCAAAGAGGATATGGTATATCTTGAACTATATGGTATGTGAAAATTTTAAGCTTTGAAGTTTTTTTTCCTTTATAGTTTAATTTTCTTTGAAACTATTGTTCATACCATATATTTCAAAGTGGTATTTTCATGCTACGTTTATCAAGTGTAGTATTGATTTCTGTGTGAAGTTGTATTTTTTGTGAAGGTTTTTTTAATCCATGATTTTAGGAGAAACCAAATTAATGTGATATAAATTATGTGATTGAATTTTTATGGTTTTTAATCTCCATATTGGATATAAAGTGCTTATTTAAATTTAAATACCGTGTAACTAAATATTTTATAAATTATATAAAAAAATTAATCCATGATTTTAGGAGGGACTAAATATGTTATTGGAACAAAAAAAATGAAAAGGACGAAATTACCCCTACTTAAATTACCATTTTTAACAGCGTTAATGTATGACGTTGGCTGTTATTAAAAATAAAGCATAGGGGTGTTGGTTGTTATAAAAAGGAAAGCACAAGGACATTGGTCGTTAAAAATTCTTTAAGGGACCAAATTTGTATTTAACTCTAAATGTTATAATGGTTGGGATTTGTTCTTTCGTTCTTGACATTTTGTGTTTCTTATTTGAATCTAAAACTAAATGTGATATTAAAAATCGAAGTACGTACTAAAATAAATAAAAAGAGTAATTATTCCTTTGTAGTCGTTTTTACATCATTTTATATAATCATACCCATTACTAAAAAATTGTGTACTACTCATTTGCGACTATTTTTCGATGGTTTACCGGTTGTTTCTTTTTCTATTTTATTTTTTAATTAGTCGTCCAGAAAACCGTCGGAATATGAAACAATCAGAAAGAAGTCAGTAAAAGTTGTTGGAAAAACCACCGGTAACTTTTACCAACAAGTATTTTAGCGATGCTCATTTCGTCGGAAAATCATCGATAAATCCTATTTCCAACGGTTGTCCGACTGTTTCTGCCATCGATAATACCATTTATTTTTAGTAGTGATCCCGTAGCCCCAAATTAAAATATATAACATCTATCAGGTGAAGATCACTATAGATGAACAAAATGATCTTCACAAAATACAATTTTAGTCCATGTCTTCACATTTATTGTACTGCTTTAGTTCCTGCAGTTTTATACTTACAACATTTTTTTGTCATTGATCTCTAAAAACTGCTTTTTTCATTCCTGTGATTTTTATTTTCATTTCATTTTCATCCTTCCATCCAATTTTATTAAGTTAAGTGGTTAACTCATCCAAAAAGTGTTTGAAAAAATTACACATTTGGTCCTTTATAGTAGACCATTTTTATGTTTTTTATTCTCAAATTAAATAATTCACAAATTGTTACTTTTTACTTTATTGATTTATTATATAAAGACATTTTGTTTTATTGGTTGATTATAAACTATTATAACTTCAATAAAAAAATAATCAAATAATTTCTTTAAATTATTGATAAGCATATGATATTTTTTTCAAAACTTTAAATTAAAATCTCTTAAAATTAATATTTTTTATTTACTGATTTGTTAAATCTTTTTATTTATTTTAAATAACCATAAGCATATAAAATCCCTCCCAAGTCCCCCCCCCCCCCCCCCCCCCCCCCCCCCCGAACACACACACACACACACATTAATTTTATCTACATGTTAACAGCCACATAAAATAGTCATAAATTGCACCATATACACCTTTTTTGATTGTAGGCATATAGTTACATACTCAACATAATACATGAAATTCGTCATACTAACAATTCGTATGACAACATGCATACAAACTTTATGTTTCATATAAATGATAAAATATATCACAGTTTATAATCCGGCGTTAAACCCAAACTCTTAATAACTAGTTAAATAATATGTTAGGATTGTGTTCATTTTTTCACAAAAGTAATCATAGTATTTTCATTTATCCTCTAATATAAGATAAAATTAGGGGGGGGGGGGGGGGGGGGGGGGGGGGGGGGGGGGGGGGGGGTTGGAAATGAGACTAATGTGTTATCAATTTATATAAAGTTATTTTAAAGTGCAGCGGGGCGTAATATTTGCTTAACTTTACAAAAAAAACATTTTTAATAATATAAATGTTTCATGTATTTTTAATAATATAATTGCTTAACATTTTTAATATATACAGTTTTTTTTAAGTGTATTGTGTCGTAATATTTAAAGTTTTCTTTAGAGAAAGGGAATTTTTATAATTATTTTCTCGATAACATTATTTTATATATTTATGTATTTTATGTAAAAATAAAAGCATTTATATTGGTTATAGTATTAAAATATTTTATGTATTATGTTTTTTTTTACTATAATAGAATAGGTGTTGAAGTTGGATGCAAAAAAAATGTAGAGACTTCAATCTTTTTTACACTATTTTAGAAAAAAAAATTAACATAACTATTGGAGATGCTCTTAAAATCTTATAAACTTGTTAGGTGGTGTTTGTTTACCTCTTAATTGTTCTATTAAAAGGCAACCTCTGAATAATTAAAAGGTGAATGATTAAGTATCTTGGATGTCTATTAACCATTAAGAGTCCTGATTTCATACTTACCAATTGCCAAACCAACATATTTCATTTTGCACCATATCATAAGAGCCTCTTAATCATTCTGACCACTTAATCATCCAACACTAAACCATTCAGCAACTACCAAACAGCCCCTTAAACTAATTAAATGATAAAAGTGTCAAAACAATTCAGTATTGTGAGCCACTTATATCATTCCACATCATCTTATGCCCAAGAGAGGAAGCCCAATCGTCACAGTCAAAAATAACTCTCATCCATTGGATGAACATCTTGATCAACGGTTGTCATTGCCCATAGACAATCAACTCATTTCTTAGGTTGGTGCAAGTAATTTGTCTATATTTTATGTTCTCTTCTTGAGAAAAGAGGAGTTAAAATTAGACCAACCCCCCTTGATTTAAGCTTCTTTCCCTTGCACAAAAACTTTAGCTTTGTTTGAAGCCTTCTCTTACTCTCACACACAACCTCCTTCTCTCCACCATGGATGTTGGTGGTGATCAAGATGGTTTTCATGGTGGTGGCCTCCCAAATTTTCCTAATTTGCAAACTTATACTCCATGGTATACAACTACTCCTAAATTGGCATCTTCAGATGATTTTGAATTGGGGCAAACTCATCAAAACTATGAGAATTATAACCAAGGAGGGTACATTCCTTCAAATGTATTGGGTGGATCGTCTTCATTAAGCGGAGGGATCGGTAGCTCGCACGAAATAGGAGGAGTTTCTTTCCCATCTTTGCCCATGGTACAAAGCTCGGATGTTGATAAAATGTTTCCAAATGGAGGGCAGTTCTTCTATAATTGGAATCAAATGAGTAATTATCCGAACATTGACTTCAACAACGAAGTAATTAGTTCTCCGCCGGAGATCTCAAGGGGTGGCTCTAAGAATTCTACAAAGGGACAATGGACACAAGAAGAGGACAGGTTAAACATACTTTCTTGATTTAATTGTTCTATTTTTTATGGTTTGATTTGTGGATGCTAAACTTCAAATTTATGCATGAATCCGATTTTTTTCTTTTCTTTGTGATTCTATGAAGCAAACTGTTTGATCTCGTCATGGAACATGGGGCGAAAAATTGGGCTATGATCGCCGAGAGCATGGAAGGTAGAGCTGGGAAACAGTGTCGTGAGCGATGGTACAACCATGTGCGTCCTGATATCAAGGTCTTTTTTTCTCATTCATGATCGAGCGACTTCTTCAATTTCTTTTTACTTGGATTCTCCATTTCAACTAATGTGCTTTGATCTATGTGATTTCAATGACATAAGTTTTCAAAATGTTTCAACAATTGCTTCATAAAAAAATTACAAGCAACTAAATCCTTTTTAGAATTATGTGATATAGCATCCTTCTCCAAATTAAATCTCTTACATTAAGCTCCAACATATCATTTTTTATGGAAGGCAAGGTAGTAAGTGATATGAGTATGAAACATTCAATGCATTACCATCTAAGAGATTACAAACCAAATATATGACAATAGCATCTTCTATAACATGTAATACTAGAGTGAAATCAGCTTATAGGACCTTGTACTGTTTTTCTAGGTGTGTTCAAAAAAACAGAAAAACCAAAGAACCGAACCGTTTGATCCGAAACCGAGAAAACCGATACCCACACAACCCGTGACCCGAAAAACCCAAAAATAAGGGTACCCGCTAAGTAGCAGGTCGGGTTCGGTTCTCAAAATTTACTACCTACGGGAACCCGCCCCGCCCCGTATATATACATTTAATTTATTAAGAAAATATATTTATTAATATTTCATAATAAAAAATTACTAATCTTAAAATAAATCTCAATCACACACCGTGTTTTCTTCGTTCACCCCCCACTGCCATTGGTTTGTCGGTCAGATTCAGTCTAGATCGTTTAAGCACACCCGTATCAACGACGATCCTCCATACTCTTATTTTCATTTTCTAATATTTTTTAGTGTTAATTGTTTTAGTTTGTCACAAAATAACTTCGTTTTCTAGCATATATATTGTGTACATCAAAACACTTGACAAAATGCGGGTACCCATGAACCGAACCGTTTCGGATAGTAAAATTAGGTACCTGCCCCGTACATTCGATTCTCAAAATTTTCACTACCCGCTCCGCTCCGCCCCGTGAACACCCCTAGTTTTCTCCAATCCTTATACTCTAGTGCCTTGCTTGGAGTCGGTTCTAATAAAATTTATTATGCCGTTCAAAAAAAATATGCCTACGTATATTAATAGATTGTTTTTTTAAGACTTGTGTTTGTATGATCATATGATAATTTGTCATATGTAGAAATACCACAATAAGTAGAGTACACGTTTTGGATATCTTAACAATTTTTGAAGACACTTTTGAAATAAATAGTACAGTCAATCTTTTTATATGACATTGTTTCTAAGAAAATCTCTTATAAAACTAATGTCACATAAAAAGATTTCTTCACATGACACTTATCTAAAGTGTCTTATATATATAAAAAAAAGTTTGAAGAACACTTAAATATGATGCATAATTGTTCGGTTATCTCAATTGATTAGCGTCCAATCAACTTATTGTAATACTTTTAAGTATGAGAGGTAATTATTTTCTTATATAAGTTGAACCTATAAAGCACTATATTAGGACATTTTGACATATTTTCTTATAGACTGATGTAGTATAAAAAGAGATTTCCTTCGTTGTCAAAAATTGTTTCCCCTTTCTTTACTGTTGATCAATTCATTTTCTTGATGACATTATTTTATATCACCCTCATCAGTCAATAGTTAAGATATGAATCATGATGGTTGTGAATTATTTGTTAATTATATCTTATTTTAATAAAAATCCACATAAAATTGGCTTTGATTTTATAAGTTTTTTCTTCAAAGGATTTTCCACACTGAGACTTGCCAACAACTATGATGTCTAGTTTTCATGATTATGGTGAATCCTTTCTTGAATATTTTTCTGAGTATACCTTATTATTTGTGTACAATTTGAGGAACCTTTTCCCCAAGAAAATTAATAATCTGTTATAAAACATTTCACTTTCATAAAAAAAAAATTGGTTTTTGAATTAAGCTTTCAGTATTAGCTACCACAAATGCATTTCTCTGGTTTGTGCTTTCAGACAGACGATTGGAGCGAAAACGAAGAGAGAATTCTAATCGAAGCTCATCAGAAAATCGGCAATAAGTGGGCTGAAATTGCGAAAATGATTCCTGGGAGGACAGAAAACGCAATAAAAAATCATTGGAACGCCGCGAAAAGGAAGAAAACTTTGCGTCATCGCAGAAGCAAGAAAAACGAATCTAACAACGGAGAGCCAAAATCTACTGTCTTACGTGACTACATTAGAGGCACCGGTTCCACCTCCGCCAATTTGCTGCCTACAAGCACCCGTAATGTTACTCCAGGCAATTTCACCGCCACCTCAACGGATGATCTTTCCAACGAATTTGAAAATCTCTTTCACGATGATAATGAGTTCAGTTTCATGGAAAATGTTTTTGGAAACAGCGGTAGTACCGTTCCACAACCTAAAATGACCACCTCCAGTGAGCCCTTGGTACAACTTCTAGAGCCACTACCATCTCCGAATATGAATTCCTTTGCGTTTAATGAAAATTCCCAATACGGGTTTTCATCGCCATCCATTCCTCTTGATGCCCAATTTTCTCCTAATGCATACTTCTCTTATCTCCCTGATGGAAGTACTAGATTTCCTAACTCTACAGATGCTGTCTATGACTATAGAGACATGAACATGGGCTTAGCATTTAATGCTCAAGGTGGTGGTGATTCTAGTGATGCTTTCTCAAGCCAGTGACTTTGTGATGTCATCGTCTCTCGTTGGTTCTTTCCCGAGGAGTCATGTTTCGTGATGTGTCCTAAAGTACTTTTCCCGAGATTTCTAGTTTCCCTTTCTTAATTTCACCGTACTCGCGTAAAAGAAAAGAATAAGTTGAAGCAATTAGTACTTTATATGATGAAAGAATAACCTGAATTTCAGTTGGCTATGTCTTAGAGATATTGTCAAATTGGAGGACAATTGTGTTGCTTGAATGTGAGAGGGGGACACCTTGTATGTAAATAAAATGTGAACCCCTTAGTTTGTGTTTTAATGGATGTTGAGTAGCTTTTTGCTTAGTGTATTGCTTACTTGCACTTCTTATTTATAATTATCTAAGTAGTTGCTTGGTAATAATTAAACTATATATTATCTTGCTCTTCGTAATATTATTTTTTTTGGGGTTGGTTTTGGAATCGGATTTTCCATTCCTTCAACCGAGTTTGCTTAATGGTTGTTTTTGTTTCCCTTTGCTCTTTTATGGGGAGATTGAAATAGGCGGTGACACGTGATGGCTTATAGGAACATGATACTATTTGTTAGTGTTACATTTGTTAGACTTGGATTATTCTCGTTCAATATGTATTGCAACCTGTCTTCTAATCATCTCAAAGTCTCTTTCGTAAAGTAATCTGATAAGGTTTCATGTATAAAACACATACCAAATATTATTTGTTTGATGCAATTAAGTTTATATAGGTTTTTTTTCCCAACAAGTAGGTGCTGGCATGAATATGAAACAAAAAACAGTGAGTTATAATACTAGAGGTATTGGGAAGGAAATTAGGTAATAAAAATAAAAATGGGGTATAGATTAGACAATAGCATGAATGGCTTTGTGGTAAGTGTATTGCAATTGTGTTTGAGATTTCTAAGTTCAAACCTTTTTGTAACACTATTTTCTTTACTTTTATCTAGTGATATATTACAAGCTCGGATATGGGTCCAGTCGTTGCCCCATGAGCTTGGGATTCCCTCGGCCGTCGTCCGCGTTGCACAAGGTGGGCCGGCCCTGGTATCCTGTGATACGTATACGTAATAAACATATAAAATTGTTAAAGACCCAAAATTTATTTTATTTCTACGGTAATTTATCAAAAAAAACTTTGGTAGGTAGTCTCTCTCTCTCTCTTTACTATCAGCAAGTTCTTAAACAAGATTCATGATTAACATTTAGATAGATACATACATTTGATAATTAAAGTATCATTATGGTTTGACGCCTTACTTAGGGACATAGCCGTTGAGAAATTCAGAACCCGATGGAAAATGTCGTCGATTTGAAGTTTTTCAGACGAAACTGTTTCCAAAGAGAATTGTCCATAGGTAATTTGTTGATAATAGGCGATGATGATAGATTTTCCGTCAATGATAGTCCTATTTAGTAGCGGTCCACTTTTGTCGACAATAAAATGTGTGTGGTGACTTTCGGAAAGTCACCAACGATTACTTGTAGTGACTCTTCAAGGTTATTCAGAAATTTGTTTTTTTTTACATTACAATTTGTGTTTATCCTATCTATAGTTAATGTATGATATAGTTAAAAAAAAATTATCGTTAGTACAAAATCAAAGAACTTTATGATGATAAATGATTTAGTGATCGTGTGCACTTGCAAACTTGTGTTTAGTGAAATACAATTTTAAAGGAGATACATGATAATAGGTTCATAGGGTCAGGTTCAAATATGAACTCAATTTTGGTTGTGAACATGAGGACGAATCTCAGCCACTCATCGATCCGGTCAATAAAGGCGGCTTTGACCAGGTACCGATCAAATATTGAGTAGTGCAAGGATCGAACCCTTGACCTCAAGGAAGCCAAGGGACAATCTTGCCACTAGCCCAACAAGTGATTGGTGAAGTCCAAAATCTTACCTTCCATGATGAAGAGCCTCAAACATATATCGATCCAGGGAACATATGTTGTTTTGTTTTTAATTCAAATAATGGGTAGCTAGAATGAATTTCTTCAATCTTTTCTACCTTAATGTTTTCTATTTGACATTGGCTTCGTTGCTAGATTTAGGCGATAACTCAAGATCCGTGAAAATCTACGATTAGATCTTTGACAAACTAACAATATTAGGAGAGATAAGAATAATTTTTGTTAATGGTGTGTGTTCCGGCTTGTACATACCTCAGACTACCAAGGGGCTTGAAGAACAGCCTCGAAAATGCTTTTTGGACTTCAATCTTGATGATGGTTATTTCTCCTTTTGAACTTGATATATATCTAGCATTTTGTAGATCCTTCGCCTTATTTGACTTAGATTTCGTGCGTAGAATCTTGAACTAAAAATTAATTGTTCCTTCAGTTTACAGTGGCCTTGTCTCCGTATAGATCGATAAATGTGGATCTCGTACTCATTATCCAAATTTAGAGAATTTTACATCCACTCCTAATTAATTGCAATTGTTAAATAAGACCTAGATTTAGCATATAACAATGTAGTGGTACTTGCAACATCTTCCCAAGACATTTCATATCCACCTTTCTAGACATCCTTCCTAGTTAAACACCTATGGATACATACATAGGGGAAGGTTCAAACGAGAAGCATGTCAATTTAAGAAAACGCGAGGAGCAATCTAGCTCAGCCACTCAACTTGTGGTTACGGTGGACGTGATCACGGATGATTGACGGGATTCATGGGAGGGTAGAGATTATTAAAGGGAGGACCGGTCAAAACCGCCTTTGTTGACCGGATGAGTGGTTGAGATTGCTTCTCACGTTTTCTTAAATTGATATGTTTCTCGTTTGAACCTCCCTCTACATAAATGTACCACATATAATTTTGTGTATCTCAACAACAAAAACTTCCTCCATATTCTATAATGAAAAATATATAATCATTGCATCATTCTTTTAACACCTCTTATCTCTTCAAAAATATATAGGACGCTTCTAAAATAAAGTGACATTTTAAGTTCTCTTAAGAAAAGTTGACTATCTTCGTAGGAAGGTTGGCTAAAAACATCGGTTGTTTCTGAAGGAATTTCAAAAGGCTTTTGATTGTCTTAATTGGGAATATCTTAGAGACGTTATGGTTCAAATGGGTTTTAGTCAAAAATGGTGCCATTGCATCGGTCCTGGTCCTTAAAGGCTCACCTTCGTTGGAATTCAAGATGCATAAAGGTGTTCGACAAGGAGATCCCTTATCACCCTTTCTTTTCCTCATGGCAGTTGAAGACCTCAACATAGTCATGTTTGGTAACGTTGTGTTTAAAGGCATCTTAATTGGTGTTGGATATTTTAGTGTAATTGGATTAACTAGTTTGACCAATTTCATCATAATAAACATCATTTAGGCTTGGCGGTGCGGAGTGCACACCTACTTGAATTTATTATGATATTAGGGGCGAAGCCCCTAATGAACGGGGGTCCGGGGGCAGCGCCCCCGGTAGCGGGGTCCAAGGGGCGGCAGCCCCTGGCGGGGTCCGAAGAAATATGTATCGTTTATTTCCATTAAGTTGCTATATTGAAAAATACTTAGAAAATTTAATTTTGGAAATCGGACCCGAATTGACCCGACCCGGTTTTGACCCGGTTTGAATAACAGAAAAACTGCCTTTCGGCAGTTATCTGTTTCCTGTTATGAATTCAATTTGGTCAATTTTCGTCTCTGGTTCACGAAATCGAAAACACACATACATAGAATTCGTAATATTCTCTGAATTGTATCCGATTGAATAATTCGGGAGAACCACCGAATTGATTCGATCTGAAAGTGTTTCACGCCTTTCAGAGATATCCGATTATTCCTATTTTCGTTACTGTCAATTTCCTCACAATTGGTGGGTCGGAATGAGGTGGGTGAAAAAAATGAATCGAGCGTCTGCTTGAACCCAATTGGTTGATAAATTTCAAAGTAAACCGTCAAGTTGGAAGGCCCCAATAAGTTTGTCGCTTAGAGGTCGTCTCATGCTTTGTAAATTGGTATTGGGCAGCCTAGGGACCTTCCTTTTGTCCCTCTTCAAAGCTTCGTAGAAGGTGATCAACTTACTGGAGAGCATTCAAAACATATTTTCTTTTTGGGGGTAATCCTGATAGAAAAAATGACATGGGTAGAGGGGAGCAAAGATAGGAATTTAAAGGAGAAATACGGACTTGGGATCAGTAGTCTCGAGTCTCAAAATTTTGCCTTATTGGGAAACCGGTGGTGGAGGTTTAAAACAGAAAATGGGACTGTTTGAAAGGAGGTTATCACTACCATTCATGGCCAAGATGGTAATATTGGAGCATTATCCATTCAATTGGAGTGTGATAGCTCGCCTTATCTACACCTTATCCGACTTTAACTTAGATCTTCGAGAACTGTTTTCTTGTATCAGGAACGCTTGGACGTGGAGACCCGATCCAAAAGGAATATTCACGGTGACAAGTTTAAGAAAGTTAATAGACAACAACTTCCTCGATCAATGTAGCTGAATGCAGTTTCGGGGAAAGTTAACACATTGGGTCCCCCTTACTCTCTGCTCTTTCTGTAACAAAGGTGAGTACTCTTCGAGGAAAAGAAGTGTGGGCACTCTTGCATCAATGGTGGTCGGAGCTACCAACATTCCTTACTACTTTTGAAGAGATAGTGCACTTGAGTCAATGTTCGATCAGGGATCAAAGGAAACACTCCCTGCTATCTGCTGACGCTTTTGCGGTTTGTTGAGTTATCTTCAGAAGTTGAAATGAAAAAATCTTCAATGGTAAGATTATGTCCGCAAGGGAGGTAGTTTTAGAGACCTAATTCTACTCGTATCTGTGGGTCTCTAACAGAGTCGATTGGGGTAAAGCGATTAGTTAGGATAATTGGTGTTGTAATCCCTTCTCGAACTTTTGTAATCTATCTCCTTACTAGGTTAGTTCTGATAGCCTTTCCATGTTGTCGAAAAAAAACGATACATATTTCTTCGGAGAATGGGATGAAACAAATATCGAGAATTTGTAACGTTTCAAATCAGCCTCAGGTCTCAAAATAAATGTATCCAAAAGTAGTTTGTTTGGCGTGGGTTTTTTGGCTAGCAAGGTCTTGCCCATGGCAAATGGAGCGGGTTGTTGCTCAGGGTCCTTCCTTTCTCTTATCTTGGGCTCCCGCTTGGTAAGAAAATGAACAAAATAGAGTCTTGGATTCCTATCAAGAGTTTCAAGACCAAACTATGCAACCGGAAACTTCGTTGTCTCTCATCCAAGGGAAGATTAACGTCGATAAAATGTGTTTTGGCACCCTTCCCCTGCACTACTCCCTCTTTCGAGCGCGAGCTTGAGTTATCAAATCTCGTCCAATAAAGTTTCAGCAATGGATTACCAACGGATTGAAATTATTTTGACTTTTAACTTTTTTAAGTAGAAATCCACGTGGTCGTCGTCGTGCCGCCTGTAATATGTCAGTAATTACCAAAGGGATATAGTTCGTCAGTGATAATCTGTTTTCTAGTAGTGAGTCAATAATCAATCGCTGAAAATTTATTGGTCAAGACTTGGTGGATAAAGACTTCACCAATGTATTTTTGAAGGATGTCATTGACATATTTCTAAGGGGTGTTTTTCCACGGATCACCAACAACCCGTATACCACCGGAGGATTTGCGACAAACCACTTTGACATATGGGATTACTTAAGGTGATCATAGCAACGGAATTCCAAAGGCCAATATCAGCAATACATTTCCGCAGTATCTATTGCTAACGGCATATCCATCGGTAAGTAGGCATTCAACAATATTAGTTTTTCTTAAGATAATTCAAAAGTCCATGTGTTCCCGTATAAATTACGCAAAACATGTATGTAATGGATATTAAATGAAAAAGGTCAAGTTATATCATACAATACTAGCTCGAAGACCTACATTTGCATCTGTAGCTCGGTCATACTCATTGCCAGAGCTGCCCACTACAAATAACATATTGGAACTTTCAAAAGGCTAAGGCTTGGACTCATGGCTTTGAGCTCATATTCGTTGAAGGTTGTATTTGTAATCTTTGAACTCATATTTGTGGCTTGGACTCATGACATTGAAGGTCATATTCGTAATCTTTGAGCTCATGGCAATTTGACAACGAAGACATTAATGACTTCGTTATGCAATAGATTTAAATCAAATTCTGAAAATCTTTAAAAAAAAAAAAAACCGTTTGTTGCAATTTACGAGCTGTTACCAAACAAGATGGTTCTGACCCCGTGTGATTGATACGATACAAATACTGACCGACCCCATAATGCCAAGCTAGAGAAAAAGAAAAAACCGGAACGGGTATTTATAAGATTAATAAGAAAATAACAACATGAACATAAAGATTACTTCTGCATGATAAAGTTGGCATCTTGACTCCTGGTGTGCCTTTTGGACCAGAACAGAGCTACTACATATATCAGCTTGTATATATAAGGCTTCTTTAAGCCCCCTTTTAACTTCGATCCTCTTACGTTTTCCAAATTAAATTCTGATCTGGTTCCTATCACCAATCAGCATGTTACTGGCACAAGCTATTTGACGACTAAAGGGAGGTATGCAATTATGACATTTTGGCCTTGGCAAAGAATATTCCAGCAAATAAACCTGTAAAATTGTGCAAATAAAATTAAACATGAATTCAGATTTCAGCCTAAATGGTTGTTGTTAGTATGGAGCTACAATTAAGAATAATGTCTTACCAAATAGTATGCTGAAGAGATTTGGCAGGCTAACTGGAACGTTGAACAACACTAAACCAGCAATCGAGATGGGAATCTTGTTCAAGGAGCCCACCAAACTGTAACGCAAAAACATAGATTTTGATATAAAATATCTGCCTTAAAAATGATCTTCTAAACTTTGACCAGCACTGGAGAAATGCCAAGTTAGAGTGGATCATAAAGACCATGTCTGGCAACCATACGAGAATCCACAATGGAGCTTTTTGGAGTAATTTATGAAGAGCTTTTTGGCCACATCATACATCGAAAAAGCTCCTGACAACAAATTTCACCTTTTTGCTTGAAACTGCAAAAACCTCTCAATACGAATCTTTTTCTTGGCCATTGAGGATGCTATAGGCTAGCTTATTTTTTGAGCTTATTAAAAAATTCTCATTTGGTTTGCCATGTACTAGTTTATAAGCTAGCTAACTTTTGAAAAACTACTTCCAATAGTGTTTCAATAAGCTCTAGGGGATTCTTTCACTTTTTTATCCAATAACACCTCTTACATTTTTTTCGTTTAAATTTTCAGTAATGTCCTTTTAGGCTATTTCTACATTGTAATCTAGCTTATCAACTAAATTTTACGGAAACATAAGTAGTTTATGAGCTAGCTTATTAACCAACAGCCAGCTTATCAACTAGTTCGCCAAACATAGCAAAATGTTACCTGTAAGTGGTAGGACCGGTTTGGTTCAAAAACCACATGGAGGTGAAACTAATGGCAAGTCCAAGAATCCCACTAGCAGTTGCCACAACCCAAAACATGGGAATCTTGGTTACATCCCTGAAAACCATAACCTCAAACAGATGAGAATATAGAATTTTGGGTACTATTGAAAACGGGTTGCAAAAAAAAAAACAAGTACTTACGCGTTGATCACATAAGTCCATTCGTCGAATAGGATAATCAAGAATGCGCCAAATGGTAATGATAACAAATTATTCAGCAACACCATTGAAACTTCATTCAGAGATCCAGATTTTGTCACAGCTTTGGCTGTGTCCATGACTCGCCGTAGAGTAAGCTGTTTACAGAATACAAATACACATATTTATATAGAATCACAGACATATATGAATAGAGGGTCTGGGTAATTACCATTTTATCCTCTTACTGCATTCCTAAGTGCACGAAAAAGACTAAAGCAATGTAGCATAAAACGAAATAGAGGTTGATTGCGGAAACAACATACCGAGTAGCTTGCAGTCAGAATGCAATTCACTAGTTGCCATGTGTAACCCGTTGCATCAAATGAGAGGTCTGTGATACCTCCAGTTAAAGCAGATATGATCTACAGTTTTTGATACCACAGTCAAAACTTCTTGCAAACAATTAGTACAAATTTCACTGAATTGTCCACGATTATGGAAAGAATACAGACTCTGAAGTTTTAATTGGTTCTATTTAGCGTATAACTGTATGCAACAAACAACTACTTGGAGAAGAAATTAGCTTAGCAACATAGAATTGCATACCATAAGAAACATCGCAGTCCACACTTTTTGATTCTGTCGCTTACGGAATATATATAGTTCACCAACTGCTGTTAATATGTTTGTCACATTCTTCAGGATCGTTACCATTGCAATATTTATGTACTTCAAACTGGAAAAAATCACCAGAAGACACGAACCAGGTGTGATTAGGAGGTTAAAAATACCAAAGTAAGCATTGCTAATTTCAAAAAACAACAGAAACATACAACTCTAATCTCCTTTAGCATGTACTTTTATTCTAAGAACACAAAAAATTCGTGCACAGAGGACATACCTATACATGCCTGAAACAAGCATACCGATGAATATCAAATTCACAGGTATCCACACCTTAATCAGTTTCCAGTTGAGCTTTTCTAGTGAAACTGCTCCACATAAACCCAAAATGATAACTATGATAGAACTGATGAGATTCTGCAAGAATGAAAGAGGAAGGCTAAGCAACACCATTAAAAACCAAAAAAAAAAAAACTTCAAGACCAATGTGAAACAAATATCAAGGATTCAAAACTGTTGCACCAGCTAACTATAATTTGTAATGGGCATCATACAAAGGTGGAGTGGAGCTATATGGGAGGAAGGGGGCTGAAGTGGTAAAGAGTAGGGGTTAAGGTTACCAGAGCCCTAAGTTAGACTAGGCCTGTCACGTGTGTAGTTTCCAGCAGCTTGGTTATGTTTTTGCTTGCTTATATCCAGCTGTTGAAATTTTAGAATACCACCTTTAAGTGGGATATACTAGGCACCTTTGTGTTTATGTACAATATAAATCAGGTACAGACCCAGGAATTTTTTTCATATGGTAGCACCATATAATAAAGACAAATAATTACTAAAAGCAGGGTTTTTATTGACGTGTCATCATCTTTTTATCAATGTTCAATTTCGCCTGATGAGCTTTTAGATGTTCAATTTCGCCCGATGAGCTTTTAGCCTAATTCCACTTTTTCGAGGGACTTTCAAAGCTTTTTGCTTGATTTCGAGAGATTGTTTTAAGTTTTTTTATCGATTGGACTTTTTCGATTTTTTTGGTAGATTTCAAGATTTTTTTCGGTTTTTGGTTGATTTCAAGAATTTTTTTTCGGTTTTTTGGTTGGTTTTTTTTTTGGTATTTTGGTTGATTACGAGGTGCAGTTGCACCCAGTGGCAAATCCAGGAATTTTGGTGACTAGGGTCGGATTCTAAGGAACACAAGTGTGGAGCTCAGAGAGAGATTTCAACTTTGAGTTTTGCAAAACTCAATGGTGCCACTGCCGGCTACAAATTCAATGGTGTCACGAGGTTTAATTCATGGGAAAATTACAAATTAGAAGGTTTAATTTAAAGAAAATTGTTTGTTTTTAGAGGTTTACTGGGGTCCAGAGACCCCACTCCCTTGGATGTGGCTCTGTCACTGGTTGCACCTTCTTGAGCTTTTGAACATTATATGGTACCACCTTTTAAAATGATACAGTTGCACCTTTCATAAACATAAAAATTTTAACCCTTTGGCAGAGAGATAAATGGTGGCACCTGCCACCGTATGCCCTTCTATAGTTCCGTCCATGATATAAAAAATATACTAAGATATGCATATATATATATATATATATTGATGTATATGCCATACTTACCTGATAAAACATCAATGATATTCCAGCATCAAAGGCATAACTTGAAAGGACAACCTTGTTGAGCAATATCATGCTGCAAGAAGAGAGACAGTATGCAGTTCCAGATAACAAAGGTCCGGATCTAACTTTGAGTTCGTGTACCCTCTTCTCAGCTGTATCAACATGGTCATGGAGTTCATCGTTCTCATTTGCCATGGCCCGATTGCCTCTAGATCTGCTTTAACATAATAAGCACCATTATCAGTTCCCTAAAAAGGTTAAAGATGATAGCTCCAATCAAATGAAACATAAAAGTAGTTGATATATCTTTCACAATTTTACATTACGAGGTTCAGTTATAAAACACGACGCAAGGCATCATCACCTTTCATTTGTGGCTCTGCGCTCCGAAGGGGATAACATATCGCTACCTGGTTGATTTCCGTGAGGAAGAAGACCACCAATGATCCTTCGCACCACGTTCACCTTCCCACCAAGTGGAGACATCTCAAGTGAAGAGTTGAAATCCGATTCCTTGACATCAGGATTAACAGTAACGTTCAACTTGAACTCAGTAGACATCGAAACAATGCTAGATACCTATCACAGTATCATTAACAGTACACTATCAGATACAATCACAAATCACCATCAAATATTTAACTTTTCAGTAAGAGTTCCAAAATTTAAAGCTTTTACGCGAATTAAATCATCAATGAGCTCAAACATCCTTTCAAAACAAAAGCACCAACTAATATGACAATCTACATTAACCAACCATAAGAATTTATGTGCATAAACTCAGTTTCATTAAGACATGAAGTCAGCTGAATGAATCAGACTATAAAAAAACAACTAATTCCACTTACAAAATCCCTCAGCTAAATTATAAACACAAATATGAGAGATTCAATCTATACAACTAGCAATGATTAAATTGTTATCAGCTGAATGAGACAAAAAACTCATACCTGAATTGATGAACTAATTCACAACAACAAAATAACAAACATAAATTCACAGACCTATAAACACAAATCAGAATCTAACAATGAACAACAGAAATAGCTGAATGAAATGAGACTATAAAAACAGATTCCACTTACCAAATCCAGAATTGCTGTGAGAGGCACTCAAAGGGGAAAAGTGGAAAGGAAAAGGCGTGAAACTGAAAGTCAACAGAAGGAGGTCCTCCATCGTCGATCGCTTCAACATCAAGTGTTCGTGAATGTGCGTTGTGTGTGAATGTGAGAGATTTGCGTGCCATGATTAAAATAAGAATTGTTGCAAAATGGAATAATCTAGAAAACAGAAATGTATGTATGTATGTGTTTATGATTCTGAGAGAAAGCTGTGAAGAGAAGCAAAGTGTTTTTGGTGGAAAAAATGGGAGAGAGATGGCGGTGTTTCTCGCCGGAAAAAATGGCGTCTTTTTAGCTAATCATTTTCGTATGGTTTATGGGCTTGGGTTGGGCCTAATGATGATACCTTAGTGGCCCATATTTTAAATATTTATTTATATTTTATAGGGTAAATTACATGTTTGGTCACTTTGGTGTATGTGGTTTACAATTTAGCCATTTAGTCTCTTGGTTGGAAGTATTGCATGGTTAGGAATCAGAATGATAATGAAAACAGTTGTTTGGTCTAATATTATATAATGGAATCATACTAAATTGGAAGAAATAAAAATTTTATTTCTACTTATTTCTTTTGTCCACATATCATTCCATCTTTGATGTTAAATGTAGCATCTTTTGTATTTTCAAAGTGGGGAAAAATATTTTTTTAATATGAAACAATTTTTCATTGATTATAGTGGGTTAACCAAGCACCATCAATACAATGCTCATTTTCATTCTCATTCTCCTGTATTCTCATTTTCATTTTCATTCTCATTCCCTAAAGTGTTAATCCATGTTTTGAAATAATTATGGAAAAGGTCCTTGTGATTTACACTATATTGCACCGTTAGTCTCTGTGGTTTATAGATAATGCACAGTTGGTCCCTGTTTTGCCAATAGGGTTACGGATCAATAGTAGGGGTGGCAATTCGCGGGTTGGTGGGTTGGAGGGTCAGAAACCTCAACCCTGACCCCACCCGTTTAGCTAATCGTGTCGAGTTCTTCAACCCTTACCCGTGAAGGGTCGTGTCGTGGGTCATGTCACGGGTTGGCGTGTTGGTGGGTCATAAACGGGTTGACGGGTCATAAATGGGTTGGTGGGTCATAAACGGGTTGATAGGTCAAAGTTCATACTTCATACAATTCAAATAAAAACAAAGTTTCAATACAATTAAGTGCAAAAGCAACCAAATATAACCAAGTTCAAAAGCATCCAAATACAACCAAGTTCAAAAGCAACCAAGTGAGAGTAGTTTGGAATATGGTGAAGGCGTGAAGCGGCTGGAAGTTGGAACTAGGATTATTAGGATTAGTGGATTTGATTATTTTAGCTTTTCTAATTTTTATTATATAATAAAAAAATATAAAATAATTAATTTAAATATAAACGGGTTTGCGGGTCAACCCACTAACCTGGCGGGTCAACCCTTGAAATTTGGTGGGTTGGCGGGTTGACGAGTTGGCGGGTTGGCGTGTCAAAAACCTCAACTCAAACCCTTTTATTTTCGTGTCGTGTCGTGTCGGGTTGGTGGGTCGTGTCGGAAATTGCCAGTCCTAGTGCAATATAGTGTAAACCACATGGACTAACGGTGCAACGTAATGTAAACCACAAGGACCTTTTCCATAATTATTTCAAAATATGGACCAACAGTGTAATAAAATATAAACCACAACGACCAAATATGTAATTTACTCTATATTATAGGACTGTCCTCAGAATGCCAAATGGGTCCGGCCCGGCCAGGGCGAGCAGAGAAGCAGGAGCGGCCGTTATGCGACAGACTGATGTTTTTTAATTTAAATTTTATTTTTATATATTTTATGTATTTTTAACTTTAAGTATATTTAAAATATATTTCTAAATGGTTTTTTAAAACGTATTATAATTAAAAAATGTATTTTTAATTAAGTATTTTAAATTATATTTGATTGAATTATAACAAAAACGTATTACATTTAATTAATCGAATTATAATAAAAATATATTTGTTGGTGTATTTGATTGCTTGAATTCTTCAAAAAAAATGCTTTTATACATTGAAAATCGGTTTAAAATGATTTTTTTTTAAAGTGGGATTGATTTGTTCTTGGCAAGGCACGGGACTTGGCAAGGCACGGGACTGGTTTTTTTATTGAGGTTAAGTTTTAAGAAAAAATTAGCTAACATACAAGTCCTTCAAAACAACTATACAACTCAATAAAGCATTTAAAAACTAGAACAATATCCAAGTCACCTCACACCTACATCACCATTTATGTTTCGGTTTCTAATTATTGCAAAGTTCATCAAGCAAAAATGGAAATGATTGATTATCCATGGCTATTGAGGTTTTGCTAATCTCCATCTTCTTCGGCAACTATCCCTTCCTTTCCCGGTTCCCCTTATTTGGCACCCACCCACCTTTCCCTTGTTCATCTTCTCTAACCTTCCAACTAGTTTAATGACCATTGAGCTTCATGAACAAAAAACTTTATGACTAGAAAGCATCTATTCCATTGTTCGGTAAGTTACGTTGATGGAGATGGGCATCAGTAGTGACATATTCTAGTTCTTTCAAGTCAAACCATCCAAGTAGTATGAGTTTTGGTTTCCTTGGAAAGGAAGAGAGAGCAACGATGGTAGAATAGCAAGAGGGAAAATGGAGAGATAAGGATAGGAAAATGGTAGATAAACTGTGAGAAGATCTAAGAGGCGATGTGATAGAAACAGAGAAGAGAGAAGCCGACGATTTGCTATCCAATATGCTTTTTAAGTTTGACTTTTTATTAGTTTGAATTTAATAAGGAAGATTGTTAAAAAGCTCATGGCTAGGTTTGTGGCCAAAGATGAAAAACTCTTTGGTGTTGTTGAGGGTGAAGTATTTAATGAACTTGTTAAGGAGTTGCAACCAAAATTTGGTGTCCTTAGTAGAATGACTATTGCTTGAGATATCTATTAGTTGTCTTGTGAAGAGAGAATTAAATAGAAGAAAGAGTTAACAGAAGTCGGACAAAAAACATGTTCAGCAACGTATTGTTGGACATCTTCACACGAAAGCCAGACATACCATATTGATGATTTGGGTAGTTTGGAACATTTAATATTCAAAATTTTGAAGTAGTTTATTTTAACAATTAAACTTTTAAATATTTGAATGATTGTAATAATGAATGACTTTGTTTTGTATATTTTAGTAGTATTTATCGTCTTCCATTCCCTCATTTTTTATATATACCACCAAATCGTTCGACCGTCCAACTCTTCACAACCAACAGGGGTTGATTTGGGTTGGTTATACTTTTGAATGAATTGAGTTACATTGACATTTTTCCAAACTGCCACAATTGGATCGGGTTGTAAAAATGCCTCCCATCCCCCCAACCAACTTGTGTACATCCCTACGTACCACCATCATTATTGTCCTCATCGCACCACAACAATCATTGTTATAGCCATCGTTGCTAGCACAACCACTATCATCTATCCCTGCCACCACTAACAATTAATAATGTTATCAATCATATAGTATTTATAAGTTAAGCAATAAAGTAAATAAAGTTTTCATAAAAGAGTATTTTGATCATTTATCATTATTTAACTATAACTTAAAGTATATTATACGTCCTATATATATATATATAGGGGTGGGTTCAAATGTGAACCACTTTTTGGTTGTGAACGTGAGTACAGCCGAGAGGGCGACACGTGGCGGCTTTGAGTGTGGTCTCCCCCCCTTTAATTCAATGCCCTCCCATGAATCGCACCTAGTCATCCGCCGTGGACATGACGTGGAGCCTAGTTATCCGCCATGTGTCGTGCTCTCGGCTGTCCTTACGTTCACAACCAAAAAGTGGTTCACATTTGAACCTGCCCCTATATAGATATATATTACAAATTCCTTTAAAACACTATTTTAATTTTTATCAACCAAAAATAATGGTCAAACTTGATTGAATTTTAGACCAATTGTTCTAAGTTACAAATCATTTTATAGTTCCCAATTTCAATAAATTTCATTTTATGAACCAATCGCGATCATGATTAATGACCATCATTAATAATATATATAAATTAGATGATAGTACTTCCTATCAAACTCTTAAATTCCATTTAGACTAATCTCTTTTTTGGTTAGGTAAATGGGTAAATACACATACAGCTTGGGGGTCTTTTATATCATTAGTCTATAGTTGTTACTTGTTAGGTGTATATGTTTCCCTTGCTCCTCCTTTAATTTATTGTCTACTTCAATTAGTCAATACAAAAAGCTTCTCCTCCTTCACTAATTTCAAATCTTCATAACTTCATTGCATGTAATCAAACTAACATGATACCAAAAACACAAACTAAGGTTTCTTTTTGGACTATCATTACAGCTTCATCATGAATTCTCTTGGTATCTAAATCAAATCCTTTTTATGGTCTATATTTTCGTTCCTATTTCAAGTATCATTCAACGTATATCTCATCAATCATATCAACATAATCATAATTTCTTACCTAATGCGACAATACGTGTACTTGCAATAGGACTTTATATTAACCATATTGATATTTATAATAAATAAAAATCAAATTGTTTTATGTTCTTTTTTTCATTTTAGTGTTTTACTTATAAAGAAAGTAACTTATGGTGTGGATTCTATCATATTACAAGATTCATACCTACTTTGAACAACACTTATTTGAATTCTTTGAATGAATGTTTTGATGACTATCTTTGTATTTTTTTATTGAGAGATATCATTGAATATTTAAATCTATAATCAAAGAACCCTTTGTAAATTGAAGCATTTGATTTGAATCATTATTTTGTGGGGTGAATATTCCATATTACCAAAGAGAAACCATTATTTGGATATAAAAATATGTATAGTGAGTATAAAAAAATAGAAGGCATGATGCTCTTAGAACATGGCAATGCATAAATAATATAACCATGATGAAAGCATTTTTGTGTTGTAAAATGAAGTATGCAATTTGTTTTTACAACTTACTTCTATTGTTTATTGGATATATTACAAAACAAAACAAAAATGCTTATAAAGAAGTTGACGAGGTATTCGATATTGGTATCCCATCATGTACACGTCCTGACACAAAGTTGACGAGGTATTCGAGATCCTTACAGGTACCTGACTAATCCTCGACGACCATGAACCGGCCCTAAAGCTGATCCATGGTTTAGGATATCGTTACATGCTCACCTCATAAATCAAACCTAAGTAGACAATGCCATCCACTGCTCCTCCGAAATATGTTACAAACCACTAAACTACTAATGTTTTGATTTACCGAAAAAGACAAATTTGTTTCAAATAATTACTGATTTCAAATATATTATCCAACTTTTAAAAGCTTAAAGAAAAACTATTGGTAAGAACACTCTTTCACGCATAAAATTCCATCAATAACATCCCACAAATAACCACGAATAAATATCATGGGAAAGTATAAATGTCGATGGTGAATGGCACGTAATTACAAGTTTCAATTTACAATTAACTTTTTCAAGCATATTATGCTTGCTCATTCATTAAATTTTGTACGTAATAGGAAACTTTTAAATCGTATAAATTAATACTAATATAAACTTTTCATCAACCAGTTTTTCAACATTAATTAACATTAAGTTCACATCTAATAACTATGAGTTAGTTTTATCAAACACAATTTTAACGAAAATAAAACTTTTATTTAGAGAATTGCAAAATTGTTAAGGTGTGTTTGGTAAAAATGAGCTAGCTTATAAGCTAATCTATCAAACATGTACCATAAGCTAGTTTATTAAAACGCTAACTAAAGTAGTATTTCAGTAGTTTTTTGTAGTTTTTTTTCCAACCCCAAATTGTTCTTTTTTGATTATTTTGCATACTAATAAAGCTAGTTTTTGTCAAATATAATTTATACATAAGTTAGTTTATCAGCTACTGACTAACTTATTAGTCAACAACTAGTTTATCAACTACTGTATCAAACACAATCTAAATGAATTTTCTTATACAGATGCAAATAGTGTTTTAAAAAGGGTTGAACCGGGAACCGGTGAAAGTAGCGGTTCAATTGTGACCGATTTTATGGCGTTTTTAAAAACCGGGATTGAACAGACCGGTTTAGTGGTTGAACCGGTGGATCGAACAAGTAAAAAACCGGTTGACCCGTTTTAAAAAAAAAAATTTACGTTTAAAACTTGTTGTTATTATTATTTTAATGTTTTTTTATTAATGTAAAACTTATCGTAATGTATATAAATAATTTTCTTTAACTTGTAGATATCAAAATTGTTGTTTTATAAATATATGAATGTAAGAAAATAAAAAAAATATATAAAATGTTTGAAACCAGTTGAACCGGCAATTGAACCAATTAAACCGTGAACCGGTCATAATACCGATTCAATTAAAAAAACCGATTTTTAAAACATTGGATGCAAACGAGAAACACGAAAACTAAATTTTATTAATACATAAGGTAAACACGGATATAATGTTTTAATGTATAATTTCAGAAAAGCTTGGTAACATTTTCGTCAAGCCAAACAAAGCACTACAATAATATTACGAGAAAAATAAAAATAAATACAAATTAAATAATACCCTTTGACCCAGCCACGTGTACACGACCACCTCAAACAAAAACAACCGAATTTCCAATTTTGCCCTACTAAGCCGCCGAGGTGAGATCGCGTGGGTGCAAGTACACCTTAAGCCCATTCTTCATAAACAACGTCAAAGACATCTTCTGTTCCACCCGGTGGCCGGAAACCAGCGTCAGCCGGTACCGGAGGAGCACGGCGGAGACCACCGACTTCATCTGCAAGTATGCCAAATCCTTCCCTAGGCAAGTCCTCGGACCGGCATTAAACGCCACGAACTTGTACCCGTCCTTCGGTGGTTCGAACCGGTCTCCGGTTTCCGACAGCCACCGCTCCGGTTTAAACTCCAAGCAATCGTCCCCCCAAACGCTCTTCATCCGTCCGACGGAATATATCGAGTACGTCACCGTTGAGCCCGCCGGGACCCTGGTCCCGTCGGGTAAAACGTCGTCGTTGACGACGTACTTGAAATCCTCCGGCACCGATGGGTATAAACGGAGGGTTTCGGCTAGGGCGGCTTTTAGGTAAACCAACCTGGAGTTTTTGACCAAATGAGTGTTGTTTCAAATATAATTACCGTTTAAGTGTAATTAATAGTTGTATCAAACGGATGTTGTTTTAAAACATATTTACCGGATGGGTGATGTTGTTTCAAACATAACTACCACATTTAAATGGTAATTATGTTTGAGACACGCTCATTTGGTAAATATGTTTTAAAAAGACACCGCATCTCTGGCAACTTCTCTAAAATAGAGAAATTTCTCCAATAGCATCCTTATTCCATTCTTTAAAATAGATAATCAAGAGAAAACCTCTCGGTATAGGGAATACTTTATATTTTTGTATGGATGATAGAGAAATAATGCTTTTATTCATTGCACCAATGAAAATTGAATTAATATTATTTTACATAAAAAAAGTTTAAAAAGTTTATTGGGATCATAAAATTAATAAATATTAAAATAGTATAATTATATAATTGATAATGGAATATCTAAATCCGTTAGAGTTGAATGTAATATATTTTAGAGATTTTGACTTTTGGTTCTATATTGTAGAAAAAAATATAGAGAAACTGTTGGAGATACTCTAAATAATTCAACCAACCTGTCGGCTTCATCGAACGTCAGAGGATCGGAGATCCAAACGTTTGGATCATCGCCCCGTGTTTGTTTCAAGACGGTCGTCAACTCGCGGATGATTTTAGCTTCGATCGACGGGTTTTCCATGGTGAGATGGAAGAACCAGCTGAGCGCGACGGAGGAAGTGTCTCGGCCGGCGAGAACGAAGTTCAACGCGATGCGTTTCAAGACGTGGTTAGGGAAGACGTTACCGTCCACGTCTCGTTTCTTGATGAACCTCGATAGAAGATCGTCCGAAGGGTTTAGTTTACGGGCGGTCAGAGCATCCGTCATGTAGTTTTCGACGACTTGTAGGCTTCTTCTCAGCCTCATTTCATCGCCGATCCGAAAAGCTTCTTCAACCGCCATAGAAACCCCGGGTACAACAACCGTTGTAGTGTGGCCTCCGTGGCAGAGTCGAACGCGGTCGCAAACGGGTTTTCCGAGAGCTCCGTGGAGAGGGTTTCGGGGTCTTTACCGAACGTCAACCCGCAGATGTTATCGAACGTCAATCTTAGCAAGAGATCTTGCAAGTCGACCGGGAAGTGTTCTCGAGAGGCTTTTTCCAAAATGCACCATAATCTCGTTTTAATCGTCCTGCTAACCCACCGGGCCATGGCTTGCCGGAGGGTCCTCGTCGTGAATTCCAACGCGGCCGTCTTCCGCTGGATCAGCCACGTCTCGCCATCGCTGTTGAAGATTCCCTGACCTAAAAGGTCATGGAACGCAGTTTGCCAAGTGGGTCCTTTCGGGTAGTTATCGAACCGGATCCGGAGTATGTGTTCGATGTTTTTCGGGTTACACGTGACCGTATAAAACCCTTGTTTACGCGCAAAGAAAGGTACGGCGATCGTGGTGGTCTGGTACGTCCCACCGGAGGCGTGTAGGTTTCCCGCGATCCAATCGTGGATTCGGGACCGGTTTAGGAAGAGAACGGGAAGGCTGCCGAAAAACGGATAGACTTTCGGGCCGGAGAGTCGACGGGATAGGTGATTAAACCATAGGAGGTAGGCTGAAGTGGTGGCTACCACCATGAACATGATCATTAGCTCAGCTTCCATGGTGGGATTTGGATGTTTTTCTCTTGTGGATTTGATGAAGAAGGTGATGTAGAAGGGTTGTTTATATTTGAAGAGCAAAGAGCAAATGGGAGTGGTGTAATAGAAAAGTTATTTAAATTTAGGAGAGAGTTGTTGGGAAAACAATTTTTTGGGGTTTGAATTCATGTATGAGGATCTTTGGTTGATAAGAACTTGTGTGTTGATATATGTTTTATGGTTTATAAGTAAATAATTTTCCATCTACTTTTGCTTATTCATTTGAAAATGAATAATTAATAATATTCTGTGTTATGCTATTATATGTACACAAAAAAAGAATTGTTGTGAATTTTTCCAAAAGTGCAATGTTTTTAGGTTTTCCCATATGGAATGTCTTAGTTGGACACAACTATAGTATCTCTTTATGTATTGCATTTATTTAAGGTTTTGTTGTTTTTAGTTTTAATTGAATGTTGTGTAACATATGAATTAAATTCAGGTTGATTGTTGATATCAAAACATCCTAGCTAAATATTAACCATGTACAAATGAGTTCAAACAAAACTTTAATAAAGGAATAATTAACATAAATGGTATATTAACTAACTTTTTTAAAATAAATTGTTATTTGGAATTCATCTTTTTTTTTTTCAAAAAAGTCTATAGATCTGTAAGTCTGACACCGTAAGCCTACTTTTACTTATGGTGCTGCCGTATTGAACTTTTATCTGACAAGATTTAGAAAAACAAAAACAAAAACATAATCTTCTAGCGTGAAAGTCTAGAGGAAATCATCACCTAAAGTAATAATCTTCCTATCCTAATGTAATTTTCATCTAGTTGGGGATTTTAAAAATGAAAGGCTTTTGTGAAATGGTGATTTAAGAATGTTGAAACAATCACACTTATGGGTCACTAGATTGGTTCATCTCGATTCCACCTTGTAATCATGGATGTCCACACCAAACTTTCAAGTTTATGAGTTGTAGAGGAAAAACCTCTTGGTGTAAACTCATTATTTGGGCGGTTGATTATTAAATTGATCCATGGGTGGGTTGAATCCTCAAATACTTGGTTGGTCTTGGAATTTTGATGTTAGAATCTAGCTTAGGAAGGTTTACTATATTGATTTTTTTATCTTAATTAGATCAAAAATCGGTTTGGAAACGGATTGGGAACTTTAGGATTTTAAAATTTGAAGAACAGCTTGTGCAGATCGGAACAGTGCTTGACCTGGGTTTCAGCACAGCATAGGCCGAGAAGAAGGTCGCGCAAACCTCTGTCGGTCCGTGCCGATTTGTCGTTTTGTTTCTCGTTTGGGCCCAGGATCGAGAATTCGTTTAGGGATTTAAGTGAGTGAATTCTAAGATGTTTTAGGAGGTTTAACACCCTTGTGGTAATACTTATTCAGGCTTTATTTTGGACGTCTTGATGTTTCGAACATCTAGCGGAGTTTCGAGTTATAGGTGCGTTCTCTCTTACCTCTTAAAATCTAATTGTGGCACGTCATTTATTAGTGATAATTAATTATTCTTATGCATAAAATGTTACAAGCATTTTGTTTACTCGTGGCATGCTACCGTTTTCCAAATTTATGTGATTTTATGTTTTATGTGGTGTGGGTGTGTCCTTCATGGTAGGGACATAGCTAGGTCATGATTAGTTTTATGACTCAGAGGTTTGTTCTGCAAAGAGTGTAATTATATATTCATCGTGAATGGGATGTGATGGGTGAAGTTCCTACCATAAATGAGTGTTGCCCTAATTGTTGGCTAAATGAGGGGCAGTCCTTTGATGCTAAATGTTCGTTTATCAGCTTGGTTTTATTAACTTGTATTATTAAACTATTTTAAGAGAATTCATTCGACCTTATGGTCTAACCTTCGTTTTTTCCAGCACAAAAACATTTTCAGGCAACCACAAGGCTTGTGGCGTAGTGGTAAGGTTTGTGGGGGATGTGGATGGTATCTCATTCAATTTTATTAATAATCACATTTGATAATGTCCAGAAATCTATTACAAATTAGAGTCAGGTTTAAAGAAAAACCTTACAAAAATATAAAATTGAAAAACACCCACATCGTTCTTCATCTAGATTGTATGTACTTATGCATACAAGTAAATTTATTTGTTTTTTGGTTTTTATTCAAGTGTGTAGATTAAAAATTACCTCTTTACACAAATACATGTGGTCCATTGAACATAATTAATACAACATAATTAAATACTATACAACACAATTAAGACATGAGATTATATTACCAATATTACATGTGTTGTTATGAAGTTTAAATCAAAAAAAAATTATGAAACATCACGAGTTTAAATGATCTAAAAAATGATACAAAACCATGTGAAATCAAAACCCTACAACTCTAACTCAAGTATGGATTAACCTAAATCAACCTAACAAGAACTCAAAACCTTACAACTGTAACTTAAATATAGATCAAACCTAAAATCAACCTAACAAAGAAGAGGAATCAAAATGCTTAAGTCGATCCAATCAAACCTTATGATATCACTTTATACTGATTATAATTCTAAAATATATTCAATCATTTGCCAACGAATCCGTATCCATTTCCTAGATCCTTTGTCATCTATGTTGGCACGGAACAACTCGAAGTTAAGCAATCAGAAATAACATCCCATTGTTGGTGTTGTATAGTCATGAATTACTTATATATGATTTCTTTCACGAAATCCTACGACGTATAAATCACTAGTAGAGAAAGGGTATCCATCTACATCGATTGCCATTTCCAGTGTGTGATTTATATCAAATCACTAAGGGTGCGTTTGGTTGTGGAAAACTGTTTTCATTTTCTCTAGAAAACATTTTCAGGAATAGAGTTGAGTTTTCATTTTCAGTTTTTTATGAAAGTTTTAAAAAACGCATTTTGTTGAAGTGGTGGAGTTTTCATTTTCAAATTTAGAAAATTAGATAAAACATTAATTATTTTTGAAAAACTACTTAAATCGGGTTTCTAATTTACATAAAATTAGAAAACATGAAATTTTTATTTTCTTGAAAAACTTTTAAAAATTAAATGAAACAAATGTGTTTCCTAAATTTTCATTTTCCTTAAAAAAAGTTCTCTATTAAAACTAATAAAATTCTACAACCAAACTTACCCTAAGGAATTAAATCATCAATAAAATAAAATTACACATGCAAGAATTTCTAGAGGATAAGAAGATCGTAGAAAATATTACATTTACTTGATTTTTTTAAACTAGTATTAGAAAACAATTTTTAATATTTTTGACAAATTTTAGAAACATCGTATCTGCTATTTTGGCGGCTATACCCATGGGGGTACCCCCACTTTAATTTTATAGCCATTCTCTCTCTCGTTTTGCACCTCATACCCCCAAAAAGCCGTTATGACGCCGTTATAACGCACATTTCATGTCTGACCATAGAAAGTCAACAAAAAATACGTAAAACGGACCGTTTTAAGGTTTAACGGACCGTTATAACGTTGCTAAGGCCGTTATAACGGCGTTAACGCCGTTATTCATCGATATAACGGACTTCTAGTTTTAGGGGTTATATTAAAATAAAAGAGACTAGTGTTTGGATGAGGCCTTCCAGCTGAGTGGTAAGCTGTCTCCCTCCTACAGCATTGGCCCAAGTTCGAGCCTCGGCAGGTGCAAAAAAACTTTTTTTTTAAAGCCGATATAGGGTTAGAATGCGAAAAAAATTAGAAAAAAATATTGCATTTGCGAGGCTCGAACGCGGGCCAATGCTATGTGGGGGGAGACAACTTACCACTCGGCTGGAAGGCCTCATCCAAACATTAGTCTCTTTTATTTTAATATAACCCCTAAAACTAGAAGTCCGTTATATTGATGCATAACGGCGTTAACGCCGTTATAACGGCCTTGGCAACGTTATAACGGTCCGTTAAACCTTAAAACGGTCCGTTTTACGTATTTTTTGTTGACTTTCTATGGTCAGACATGAAAGGTGCGTTATAACGGCGTCATAACGGCTTTTTGGGGGTATGAGGTGCAAAACGAGAGAGAGAATGGCTATAAAATTAAAGTGGGGGTACCCCCATGGGTATAGCCGCCAAAATCCCAAAAATATGTCAGAAATATTTGAAGAATTATTTCTTTTAAAGGATTTCCAGAAAAATTAAGTAACTAAAATTTTCGGCCGATTTGTGAGAATTTTAGTTAATTAAATACTTAATTAAAATACTTTATAAACCCGATTAGGGAAAGATTTGTTTGTAAATAGCCAGGTTCAAGCTTATTCTTTTTTTTTTCTTTTGATTAAAAATAGATCAAGGTGTAGTTTAGCATATAGATGGTTAGAATGGTGTTGTTCTCTTTCCTCTTGTTTTTAGTTGTTTTATACTCTCTTCTAGCTTTTTGCTGGTTCTTTTATTTATTCTTTGGCTTTTTAGAAAAAGGTGATAATCTTGTCGAAGCTCTTTCCCTAGTTTGCTTTGTTTCCATTCAAAAAAAAAACTAGGGCTTACTTACAATTTTTTTTGAAAGGCAAAGAAAGGTATGATAAGAAGAGAGGTTCGGCAAAGCCACCATCATCCCCAAGCCAACCAATTTATTAAAAGGCAATTAACAAGGCACTAGAAACTCAAGAGTATGGGGCTTACTTAGAGCAACCCCAACGGTGGGTTTACAAATCGGTATGTTCCACGTAGGCAGGGTATACATGATTGGGAGGAACCGGTATCCTCCACGTTGGAAGGAACCGTTCCATGTATTGGAACCGCATCATGGTGAATTTAGGAGGACCCACCACCATTTTACCCCTTTTTTTTAATATATGAACATTAGGAATGGGTGTTCTATTTCACAAAATTTGTTTTATTTATGATATATAATTAACTAATTAATTCTTATATCTTAAAAGAATTTGAACTTTTTCCTATACAAATTGAGTATTTTTACCTAACAAATTAAGATTGTGTTTGGTAAAAATAAGCTAGCTTATAATCCATTCAAACATATACCATAAGTTAGTTTATATAATAGCTTCTTAAAATGTTACTTTAAATAATTTTTAGTAGATTTTGTCAAACATAAGTTGTTCATAAGCTAGCTTATCAGCTACTAGCTAGCTTATTAATCAACAACTATCATATCATTTATCAGCCACATGAGTTTAATTCTTTAAATTTATTATGTTTTATATTTTAATAATATCATTTTTATGTTTGGACGTTTAAAACTTGAATGTCAATATTTTCTTTTTAATCAATCAATCTTATATAATTTAATAAAATAGATATATAATATATTAGTTAATTCTCTACTTAAACGTTATTATTTTGACTAATTAATTTATATATTTTATTTTATTTTAAAACATTTTATGTTATTTTTTATGACTTTTGTTATTATAATTTCATATTTATTTGTTATTTAGTTATGATAAATAATTTTTAATTATTATAATTGAAGTATTATAGTTTTTATTATATAAATCATGAACCGGTCCATGATTGAGAGTGAAAGGTTTGTAAAATGAATAGGAAAGAGAAAACTGACGTGGCAGAAAGAGAAAGCTGATGTGGCAGAACCATGAACCTCTGAAGAGGTTCATGACTGCGGATGCTCTTAGAAGGACTATCTTCACCAAAATGTATTCAACTTTACCTGTATTCCTATTATGTGTATCCAGCTTCAAAATATGTTATTGTATGTACTGTACTTTCAAAAAGTATTATTGCATGTATTATACTTTTAAAATTGTGTTATTGTATTTACTATACTTTTAAAAAACATTCTATTTCATGTACTATTTCAACAGTGAATAAGTACAATATTACATACAATAGCACATTTTGAAAGTATAGTACATACAATAGCACATTTTGAAGTTGAATACACACAATAGGAATAAGGGTAACGTTGTATACATTTTCGTGAAGATAGTCTACTTAGAATTAGTTATTGGTGTTGTTTCCTAATTGTCCTATAAATTATTAATTGTGGGAGTTGTGCATATATATTCAGTATTGTAACAACTTAAAACATGAGTTATTGGTTTTACTATGGGATCATTCAATAACGAGATTTATAGTTATAAAATTCATATTTATGTTTGGGATTGCTTTTCAGTACTCCTTATTGATTTATTGTCTTCTCAATAAGCCAATAAGTCTGTTTGGATAGTCATAAAACCACAAAAAACACTTTTGAAATCTTCTTTTTGACAAGGAATGAAATTAAGGTTTTGAAAAGCATCAAGGTACTGACATTTTGATTTAAAAAGTAATTTTGATGCAAACTCTTCTCAAAAAGTTGATAAGCTAAGTCAAATACCCCAACTTATTGATTTATTGACTTTTACCACCACAAAAGCTAATCCAAATATTTTTTAAAAGAGAAATTATATATTTCCTCCTACCTTTTTAGCCTACCCATCCTCGTACCCACTTCATCATTTGACAAGTGTTAAAATTTATGAATTACATGAAGAAAGAGAATAAGTGCGCTACACATGTCAAAGATGAAGTGAGTAGGATTATGGGTAGGTTAAAAAAGTAGGAGGAAATATAATTTTTCTTTTTAAAAAAAAACTCATTTTTCCAACACTACAAGTCAATAAGCACTTTTAGACCTCAAAAAACAATCATAAACACCCTCAAATAATTGCCTATACATAAATATAATGTTTACAAAATATATTGAAATGAATTTCTTATAATAAAATGGTTATGCTCGTAAAATTAATAAAATATTATTAAAGGACAATGAATTACGATAATTTATCAGTTAAACTGAATATATGTTATATGTACGTTAATTTGTCAGTTTCAGTAATAAGCAAGGGATTTTTTGTATAAAACACCCGATCTAAAAGGTAAGAGTTAGAATTACATATTGTGTATATATAAGATGTTACATATAAGACAAGGTGGGGAGGGTAGATAGAAGCTGGTGGAAATAGTTTAACAGCATAGGGAAAAAAAGGTTAAGGTTCATATAAACAAATGACTAAATTAGACACCAAGCTTCAAACACACACTAAGCTACCTACTTACTCACACTCATAACTGTGTGCGTTGATTCAGCTGGTTTCTTGTGAAACAAAAACTTGTCTTAATATCAAGATAATTGTCATGTCTATAAACTATCATTTTTATATTATGTATTATCAATATCGTTATAGTTTGCAAAATATATGAAAAGGATATGTTTGGATAACGGTAAAAACGAATAAAATTCTGAGGAGTGTCAACAGGCTTGGCTTGACCTATCAACGCTTATTAAACATTTGTTAAGTTCATAGATAAATAAAATATCTAATATGATTACCGTTATATATATATAATTTTACTGTACAACTTTTAAGCCTGTTGCTTAATTTCTTTTTCAAGTTATTTTCTAATTTATCTACTAGATCGAACATGTATGAAATATATATGACTCAAATTGATTTATTTTGATATGAACTGAGTTCTAAGAGTTACAATTGTTGGTTCATCATATAATTCATGCAATAAAATTGAGTTGGTGATATAAGACGCCTAAAATGTTTAAGCGTCTTAATAGCATATAATTTATAGGATTTGAGTTTACATGACCAAATTTATTAAACATACGTGTTACAGTAGATTTGTAGAACGTTTTTACGTTTTAACAAGTCTTTAGAACGTTTTTTAAATACTCATATTAACTATTTTATACGATACTATTTGAAAAAAGTGTCATATAAACAAAATTGTCACATAAAAATGGGTTATAAGACATCTTTTAAATAGAGTCTTATAATATAGCTAATAAGACATTTCATTTTAAAAAGTGTCATAAAAAACTTGTTAAATTTGTAACATTTTTAACTATGACACTTTATAACTTGAATCTATAAATTTATGTCTTATATTTTAAATGTCTTACGAACCCAACCTTCTTATAGTAATTTAGGAAATATTATTTTTTAACAATCTTTCTAAATCAATACATGTACTAGAAAATCAGTTGATTGTTATATGTCATGAAAAAAAGTAGGACGTAATGGTCAAATTATTTATTTTTATATACATGTTATATATATTCGTTAAGCTAATTTTTTTATAAGTCAACAAATAGTCAATAACATATATGTTTGCGATAATAAAAACAACAATACCAAGTGACTCATCATGACTACCATATTAATTAGGATTTAGGAACCAAAGGTGTCTAGGGTGGGTGTGGGGATGTGTCTCCTCCATCCATATAATCCATAAGGCCATCCTTAACCGTACCCCTCATACCCCTCATTTTTGCTGCCACATCAGCGCCACATCAGCTTTACCAATACCTTACCAACACCATACCAATCCATCCTTAACCATACCAATACCATACCCCTCTAATTAATTAATTAAAAAAAAGAAAATTAAAAAAGGTAGAGAGAGAAAGAAGAGAGAGATAGAGAGAGAGAGGGGGGTAGGGGGGTAGGGGGGGTGCTTCAAACTCATCGGTGTGGTGACACCGACTATCTCCAAAATAGTTGCTCTACCGGCCACCATTTTTGGTGTTACCGTCGGCGGTGAGTCGGTACCGACTCGGTACCGACATGGCTAAGGATGGCCTAACAAATGTATTTTTGGGAATAATTAAATCAACCACACAAAATTGAGAACTTGAAACCCTCTTTACCAAACTCTTATATATCAAGCAAGTTTTAAGAATTTTATAAGATAAAAGGTTTTTACTAACAATCTATTTTGATGGTTGTAAATGTTATTTTATAAGATAAGTGAAGATGTAACTACAAGTACTTACCCATTGTTTTATCACGATCATTATCAATTAAGCTATTATTGTAAACACTACATAACATTTATATAGTTCTAGATTATTGTAAACACTACCCAACGTTTATATACTTTTACAAAAATGTGTGTTTTTGGTATCAGCCTAGTAGGTATTATTGGGTTCGAGGGGTTATGCATTGGTTCATTTTGTTTGGTTTCAGTCGGTTTTGTTTTCTTTAGAGTTGGTCCTACAACTTGTAGAGTTAATCTTTCTGTAAAATGTTTGTTCTTTACTTTGTTTCCTTAATTAGCCTTTAAATACATACTTTTAGGAAAGAAGACTATAATTGCACCCGTGGTACAATATATCTAATTTCTTTGAGCTTTTAGACTGTTTATTAAACACTCAACTTAGTAAACTTTTAACGATTCAAGTACCTTACTATATGAATATAGCAATTAACAAGTACCAGAAATCTTATAAACGGCGATAAGTGAAGTTAATTTTTATCAGCGGAAAGAATAAACTATGTTCAAGTCCAAAGCTGGTTAGCTAAGAATTATCATAGGTCCAGCCCAATTCATAGCCCATAATCACATATACAGTTTTGGGCTTCACTTTTTGTTTGTATGTTAGATTGTGTTGGGTGGGAATGTGGGATGTGTGTTAACAGTGTTATTAGTTTTAAACAGAAAAAAATTTCAATTTTCAGGCCACTTTTTTAATTGGCTTTTTGGTCATTTAACTATTTTCTCGTATAATCATGTAAAATGGCTACTTTGTCCATCAAAAGAGGGTATCCGATAGTAGCGGATATACCAAATTTAGACCGAAAATTTCATTTTTAACCTCTGTATGTTAAATAACGAGTCTATTAATCGAGGATATGAGTAAAAAAATGTAATTTTTGACATCTTCAAGAGCCATAATTTTAGTAAGTTTGTGTTTTTATTTATTTGTATTAAATTGTACTTATGTTGGTGGACTATGCTCATGAATTTCTTCTTTTTCCTTTTACATTTTCATTTCCTAATAAAGTGAGGAGTTGCTATTTATAAAAGTAGCCATGTTTTAAAAACTGAAAAAGGAAAAAGTAAAAAACAAATTTGTTCCCGTTAAAAAATAACTATTTCTATAAAAAGTTTTCTATAAATTTTCTTACTTTAATTATAAAACAATTAGGAGCAATGTTTTGAAAACCGGACCGGTCATCAAACCGGTTGTCCTAGTGGTTCACTGGTTCAACCGGTCGGACCGGTCGAACCGTTTTAAAGAACCGGATGACGTCATAGTTATTTTTAAAAATAATAAAATTATAATAAGTTAAAAAACACTTCCAACATCAAAAATACTTAAATACAGTATTTGGGAAGTACATCATCTTCGTCATTGTTTTAATTTCATAGAATATCATATATAAAAAGATATAACAAATATATAGCATACTAATATAACTATGTTCATGAAAATACTAACTTTGCATTTGGGAAGTATATGAAAAAAGAAAGAAAAAATGGTTTAAAGCGGTTCAAAACGGTCCGGTTCAGCGGTTCAACCTCCCGGTTCAAACGGTTCTCGCTGGTTCAATGCCTAGCGGTTTGACCGGTTCTATTGAACCAGTTTCCCTGCCGGTTCCCGGTTCAACCGGCCGGTCCGGTCCGGTTTTCAAAACCATGATTTTATTCACGACGAGGGGTAGGTACATACAAAATCACTACGCACGAGCATGGGACGGGTATCCAAACTTGCTACTCGAAACCGAACTATGGTTTCAGGGTACCTGCATATAACCGAACCATAACGGGTGGGGCCCGCATATCGGATCATGGGTTACCCGAAATTCCTATTATACTTTCGTACATATAAAATTACTAAATAACCAAGTTACAAATCACAATAATCAAATAAAAATATAAGTTGTCGTCACACAATAATAAAACCTAAGATGTCAATGGAAAAGTAGAACTGGAAACCGTGCTGCTTTGTTTTCTTAGGATTTTCAAATCAAAATTTCTATTTTCTATTTTAAACTTTCTAAAATAAAACAATAAGTAGTTATTTAAATATATATTTTTAAAAGTTTAACAATGCGGGTTGATGGATACCTATGGGTATCCGAAAAAAATCCGAACCGACTCGTCAACAGCGGGACCCTATTACATGTCCGTGAGGATTTCACCAGAGCGCCTTCTACTTTTAATAGGCCACAAACGAGACCAGAATCATTCTCAACAAGTCCATAAGGAGTGATATTTCATGTGTTTTCGGGTATTGGATTTTTGGTTACGGTGATTTTGGTTTCGAATTAGTCAATCGGGTTCGGGTTGGTATTTTTTCAGCTTTTTTAAACACCCGTATAAAACATAATAACACTTTCTAAAGATAACAAGAATTCATAGATGGGATGTGCTAATCAACCCCTAAACCAAGAAACACATGAAATCACGTGTCAAAATTGCAACCATATATGCTTGAAGTTGAAGATGAGCCCCTCCACTTTTCATCCCCACAAAAAAAAAATCCCAAAATCAAAAAAAAAAAAAAAAAATCCTACCTTTTAATTAAAAACCCAATATTTTGAGGATAAGCAACTTGTGGAAACCTTGTGGTGCACACACCCAGTTGTATTATCTCCATATACTTTGATCCCTTCATCCTTTACAAACACCATTCCAACCAAACCAACACCAATTACCAAAAAAAATGGCTTCTTTGAACATGTTTCTAGCTCCGGCCGTGGCCACCATATCCGCCACGACCACCACCACGACCACCTCAAGAACAAGAAGAGTACAAACATTCGCCACGGCGGCAAAGGGTTCCAGTGGCGGTAGTAGCGAGGAGAAGGGGTTTTTCGATTGGATCGTGAGTGGAATGGAGAAGGACCAATTGGTGGAGACGGACCCGGTTCTCCAAAAGGTGGAAGGCAAGAGCGGTACCGTCACCACCAGTGGTAAGAAGACCACGGCGGGGACGGCGCCACCCAAGAAGAGTGGAGGGACCGGCGGCTTTGGTGGCCTTGGAGGACTCTTTGCTAAGAAATGATCATATGTATGGATGTTGTTATATACCATGTTAGTTTGAAATTTTATTAAATTCTGGTATTATATCGCATTTAATCTTTTGATCGTTAAACATATATATAATTTGTCCAAAACACAATTTAAAGATTATGGATGTGCCATTGATCATTGAATTATTCTCTCAATTACAAAAAAGGTTTTTTTATGTTTGGTAGGTAATCTAATAAAGTTGTTTAAATCGATAGTAAAGTGTCTTAGTAAATAAGTAAATAAGTAAAGTTGAAAGTATTTGTTGATATATATAATATTATGGGATGCAGGTTTAAATTTAGGTGTTTTTAAATCCCTTATATTTATAAAGGTTCACCTACGATGACTCTAAGTCATTCATAGTGTCCACAAGGATTCACCTATCGCAACTCTAGGTCATTCATGGTTGTTAAAAAATTAGTCGATGTGAATAAGTTGACTTGCAAATCCATGATTAATTGGAAAGAAGGTGTTCATGGATACGATCAAGTTCATAATATCTTGTAATGATTGTCAATCGACAAATAAGTAAATATAAAAGTAAATGTTTTCTAAATGAATAATTATCTTTAAGACAATCTAAAATAGAAAATGTAAATTTATTTAAATCCAAATCTTATAGACCCCATTTTAACATGTAAGTGGATCATAATGGATCATATTACACCATGTTTATGGATTTTAGATGGCGGATCACATTGTATTATAGTGGGTATCATGGTGTAAGTCCATCTTTGTCTTACTATTAAAAAGTTATTGGGTATAACAATGGTTATTGCCGGAATAAGTTTGCTCGAAAAAAGGTTCTCTTAAGACTCGCTCAAAGTGGAGGGAGAGATTTGCAAAAGACTAAGGCTTTGTTTGGCAAACATAAGCTAGCTTATAAGCTAGTCCATCCAAACATGTACCAGAAAGCTAGCTTATAAGCTAGCTTTTTGAAACGCTACTTTGAGTAGCTTATGAGGAGCTTATTGTAGCTTTTTCCAATTATATCCTTATTAATATTAATTATTAAATTCAAATATACCCTTTTTGGTCATTTTACATACTCATAAACTAGTTTTTGCCAAACATAATTTGTTCATACGCTAGCTTATCAGCTACTAACAAGCTTATCAATCAACAGCTAGCTTATCAGCTATCCGCTAGCTTATCAGCTACCAGCTAGCTTATAAGCTACGCTTGCCAAACATAGCCTAATATACCCCGAAATATTATCCATTAATTTATTTATTTTTTTGAAAATTAACTATTCAAAAGAAATATTTTTAATAATTATTAATGTGTGGTTGTGAGATTAAATCTTAGGGGCTGTTTGGTTCGCAGGATTCCTTGGGAATCTGTGGGAATTGGAATCCAATTCCCAGAGATTCCTGCGTTTGGTTCATCTTATAGCAGGGAATTGGAATGTGCAGGAGGGAATGTTTTCCCTTAGATGAAGGAATCTAAATTCCATCAGAACATGGAAGGATTTCGAAATCCTTGACATTGAGAATCTGACAGATTACAATTTTACCCCTGAAACCATTTTATAAATTTATATTATTATATATATAATATTTAAATTATAATATAATATTTATTATTATTATTTATATATAAATATTATAATATATATCTATAAAATATATAGTATTATAAATATATAATTTATATATTTGTAACATATATTATATTATAATATAATTAACATTCTTATTTATAATTATATATATATATATAATTCTAATATATTATTTAACATATACAAATATTACAATATATATAATTATAATTATAATTATAATTATATATATTATATAAGAAATATATTTATAATATATATACATTATAATATATATATATATATATAATATAAATATCATATATAAATATATTGTAATTCATATATTAATATATTTTATTATTAAAAGATTGTTATATCTTGGATTGAAATGAATGCATGAAATTAAAGTGATTTTTAGTTATGATTTTATTAAAATGTTGTTTTAATAATTTATTTAACTGAATGTTTAATCTATAAAATGAAATTTTAATATTGTATAACTTATATAACATATACTTTATATATAAGTTAGAAAATAAACTGAAAAATAAAAAAACAAAAGAAGGGTAATTCTGTCATTTTACATATCTAAATTCCAATTCCATCAGACATTTCTGCTAACCAAACAGATTATGGAATTGGATTCCAATTCCATTTCCTGCCAACCAAACAGAATATGGAATTGGATTCCAATTCCATCAGGATTCCAATTCCTTTATGATTCCAATTCCTTCAAAAACATTCCAGCGAACCAAACACCACCTTATGGTTATCACAAACAATCGAGTGCTCACTCTAATAACAGAGACATGGACTTAATCATTTGAGAACCTATGAACTTCTAACTTACGGTTTTGTTTCATAGTATTTTTTCTCATACAAGGATAATATTTAGTATATTGATTAATATATATTTGTTTTACAATTATAATGTTTTATATGTGTTTGTTTCACAATATCAATCTTTTTATATTGTTTCATTAATTGCATTTTTGTTTAGTTAAACTTTTTTGCTTTTTTTTATTTAAATTTAGGCGGTTACAAAATCTACAAAATTTAATTCTTATGTTTCAATTTCAATAGGATTGTATTTGAGTTTTATTATAAGCGATTCATGGATGGATATTATTGTCTTTTTAGATCGGTTGTTGAAACTATATTGTTGAAATTTAAAAAAGTGTAAATGGACATGATTGAATGTGTTTATAAGGCCTTGCGAAGCACACTCGACTTCGGCAGCGGGTTCGGCTGCAGGCTAACGAGTTGAAGCTCGCCATTGCTACAGATGCTAGCAAGTTCGAGGGTGGGTTGGGCTTAGGGTTCACGAACACGATGACGTATTCTCTCTCTCTCTCTCTCTCTCTTCCCTTCCCTCCTTCTCTCTCTTTCTCTCTTTACATATATTATATTTAAAATAATAATAATAATGTTAAGGGTATGAAAGGTTTGTGGTACGAGATTTGAAAAGTTTGTGGGTAGGAAAATAGAAAGCTGATGTGACGCTGAAAGGTTGATGGCTCAACCTCTTGTGCTATAGAAGTGAGTGAACAACCCTCAACAACCGCTCATAAGTGAAACAATTATTGTTCACAAGTGTTCAATGCCCTATTCATGACTGTTATACATGATGAATGTCTAAATTAACAAATTTCACTCATGAAACTAGTGAGAAACTAGTGAGAAGATGAGACATTTCACTTATGAAACATGTCTGATGTTCACTACTGAATCAAACATGCATGGTGTTTTGTTCAAATTGTGGAGTAAACCCAACGATGCTGGCTTCCTTTGCTAAAATACGTCTTTTTTTATTTTTTATTATCTAAACAGATGATACGACATTGAAAGATTGATTATAGTATAGATTGTTCATATGTAAAACCTTTCATCGTATTTTTTATATTCTAGTCTACCAACAAGGAGGAGCCATTCTAAGTGTTAAAAGACATTACCTAAAATCATGGATATAGATGACTTTACGTATTTGCTTTAGTTACAAGTATGCCACCACATGATTATAGGCCCTTAATTAAATTAATGTAAGGTCAAAAGAACATATCACTAAAATATCAACATACAAAATTAAGTACACAATTGTAATACCCATTTTACAAAATAAAATATAAACTAAAAATAATTACGGAAATAATTAAAAATTGATAATTTGAGTTTAACCATATCAAACCATAAAACTGAAATTCAAAATCTCAAATAATTGTAAGTTTAAACAAAATGATCAAAATTTCATCTCAATCGAAAGTCATTTGAAGTCAAACTAGAGTCTTGCCCTTATCAATTCCCGAACTGCTACCTAAAAAAGGAAATCAACAACGGGTAAGCTAATGTTTAGTGAGCACACACAACATGCACAATTATCACATAACAAACATTTTACACATAAACTGTCTTCTGTCTCAAAAGAGAACAGATTTGATCTGCCTTCGTCTCTTGCAAAAATGATCCATCATTTATCCCAATAACAGTCGTTATCTCTAAATATGAAAGATGTCATCAAATGACTAGATCCTTCTCGTGCCTTTAATTAGCACTCGCTTCGTGATGGTGTCGCTAATACCAAATCCTAACAAGAGACTGATGTACATGCTGACAAATGAAAAAGATTGAGCTCAATGCCTAGTAAATTCAAAAGATTACATTCTTTTATATACAACGGTGAACTAAAAGAATGTTACTTAAATAATGATTTACAAAATGAAATGTATTAAAATATGAATGCAACCTCTTTCCCAAAAACCGTCATTTCGTGGAAAAAAAATATGGGTTTAGTTCACGAAAGTGTATCAAACTTGTCACGAAAAGTTATTGTATGTATTGTATTTTCATTTTTACCATTTGGCGTATCAAACTATCAAAACCTACCATTTAATGTATTTCGTGACAAGTTAGATACACTTTCATGACAAGTTGGATACATCAAAATGATGAGTTTTGATAAAGTTGGATACATACAATGACTAATTCGTAAACTCTGATATGTCAAATGGTAAAAATGGAAGTACAATACATATAATAACTTTTCATGACAAGTTGAATACACTTTCGTGAAGTAAACCCAAAAAATATAATGAACCAAAAGACCCTTTATCATGAGATCAAAAACCAACACTCACACACCTAAGGATAAAGTTATAAAACACCAAAATGAAAAACATAACTTTAATCAAGTTATTTTGTATGAACAGATTGTCATTACCCTTGGGAGGGTGTAAGACAACCGAAGTTGCCAGTGGAGATCCAATTATTCAAGGATTGTAACGGAACACAAAATAAGCTATATTCCCAATTATTGAGCTCACCATATTTGGACCCACAACCACCAGCAACGCTGGCTCATACTTTAGATATAAGGGAGGGCACCCGAAGATCGAAATCATGCTCATTTATTAAGGCTACATTTACGGCATATGACTAGTATCCAATCTCACATACATTCAAATTCATATGTATATAAAACAAAAGTATTGTTTCCAGTATTCACCATTTGTTGTTTAAGATTTAAATAATAATATTAACACGACTTAGGTGTTGTTTATTTGATGTTTATCTGTTAAGTGTTTACCGGATCAATTCACCTTATGAGATGAACATGATAAGGACTAAAATCTTACCGGGTAAGAGTGGAAGCATGAACCGAGAGTTTTACTCTTATCTAGTAAACGGGATTTACAACTCTTATCCGATAAACGAAATTTACAACTCTTGTTCGATAAGGGCCTACGCATTAAAGTGTTACATATAAATTAGTGGGGGGATGGGACCCACTAAAAGGGAAATAACCACATTTATCTTATGTAAGGCTATGTTTGGCAAACGTAGCTTATAAGCTAGCTGGTAGCTGATAAGCTAGCGGATAGCTGATAAGCTAGCTGTTGATTGATAAGCTTGCTAGTAGCTGATAAGCTAGCTGTTGATTGATAAGCTTGCTAGTAGCTGATAAGCTAGCTGTTGAACAAATTATGTTTGGCAAAAACTAGCTTATGAGTATGTAAAATGACCAAAAAGGGTATATTTGAATTTAATAATTAATATTAATAAGGGTATAATCGGAAAAAGCTACAATAAGCTCCTCATAAGCTACTCAAAGTAGCGTTTCAAAAAGCTAGCTTATAAGCTAGCTTATAAGCTAGCTGATAAGCTAGCTTCCTAGTACATGTTTGGATGGACTAGCTTATAAGCTAGCTTATAAGCTAGCATATGCTTGCCAAACAAAGCCTAAAATTATATATATTTTGTGTTTATACCTTGCTTTCCCCCAGTAAATTTTCGTTCGGGACCCCATCAATACAAAAAATGCATCGAAACCAACTATAAAATCAAAAAATACTTTTGGAATCAACTAAAAAACCGAATTTTTTTTTCTTAAAATCGATAAAAAAATCTTTAAAAAATATTGAAACCAACTAAAAAACTTACTAACTCCTTAGAAATGGTAGCTTTAGGCTAAAAAATATCGAAGAACTTTTCGGGTAATTTAATCTCTTAAAAGGTGACCCCACTAGAAAAAAATCGTAGATCCGCCACTGCATATAACACCGTTTTAAGATATAATATTCAATTTTACCGATAAACGCTTATCGGGTATATCTCTCCGGTTAAGATAAGCACAATAATTTATTCACTAAATTCGTTAAAAAAAATCTAGATGAAAATATTATATTGATTCTATCCAAAGTTATTTTGTCTTTTTTAGCCATCACCAAAGCATGAAAGCAAATAGTTGAATGGTCCACAAATCATCTTCAACCTCCATCCCCTCTCTCCCTCTAAAATTAATCCCAATCCTGATCCATACCCACACCAGATTCTCCATATCTTTCCCTAATTCACTACCAACATATACATATATACACACATATATGTAAAGATTTCTTCTCTTGATTTCAATTTCAATTTCAATTTCAATTTCAAGCTTTTCTAGGGCATAATCCATGGCAGCTGTGGAAACCCTACGACCAATTATTCACGGTCAAATCCATGCAAACTATTCCAATTACAATCCGAAACACTCATACAGGTATAACAACACTTCTTTCCGCCATAGATTTCGTCTTCTAAATGAAAATTCGAATCTTTTGGTTACCAAATCGTCCTTATCGCTTCGTCCAGTTACCAATTTGTACAGAGAATCTAGGGTTTCCAGCTCCTTAAATTCATGGGGAGTAGGGTTAGGGTTTCTGAAGATGAATCAAAGTTATAGAGGAAGGAGTAGATTGGGTGTAAATAATAGTTCTTGTGAACATGATACAGAATCCTCTGGAGAGAAGAGTAAGAGTGAGAGTGAGAGCAATAAAGTGAGTAAGAAGAGAGAAAAGGGGGAGAAGAAGGGGAAGGGAGGTTGGGGGTGGGGGAAAGGGGGTGGGAAATGGAGGTGGCAACCCATAATTCAGGCCCAAGAGATTGGTGTTTTGTTGTTGCAATTAGGGATAGTTATGTTTGTGATGAGATTGCTTAGGCCGGGCCTGCCGTTGCCGGGGTCGGAGCCTAGGGTTCCGACGATGTTTGTGAGTGTGCCTTATAGTGATTTCTTGAATAAGGTTGGTACCAATCAGGTGCAGAAGGTGGAGGTTGATGGGGTTCATATAATGTTTAAGCTGAAGCAAGAGCAGGGTGCTGCGGAAAGTGAAATGAATAGTGGTAGTGGTAGCAGTAGTAGTACTATAAGTAAAATGCAGGATTCGGAGTTGTTGTTGAGGACTGTGGCGCCTACGAAGAGGATTGTTTACACAACGACCCGTCCTAATGATATCAAGACTCCTTACGAGAAGATGCTTGAGAATGATGTGGAATTTGGATCTCCTGATAAGAGGTCTGGTGGGTTCTTGAACTCCGCATTGGTAAGTTCTTCTTTGGGGTTGATTTTATGCAGCTATATACGTTTATTTACCAGAAGTGGTTGTCACGTTGTGCCTTCATGATAACAAGGTTGATGCTTGCGGTTGTTTTTACACCAATGTTTGATTCTTTATATGGGAATATGACATTGGCATCTAAGTGTTGCGGACACGTATTAACTTGCTAATATTGTGGCAATACTATTATATTGGTTGTGGACTGGATTTTGTATGTCAAAACTTTAGATGAAGCTTTTGTGTGTGGTAATGCCATGAATGTGATTATTGGTTGATCTGTTCAAAATGCTAATATGCAATTGTGGATTGTGACACTGAAGATGGGTTGCTATTGTAAACGTATAAACCAAACAAAATGAACCAATGAATCCCACAGGTCATGCAGTGGGGTCATGGGAGGGTAAGATATACACAGCCTTTCCTCTACCCTGAGAGATAAAGAGGTTTCTTCATTCTGAAATGTATCAGTTAGCTAAAACATTATGGACTTCACCTTTTAGCATATGTTGATTTCCTTGCCATCTAATAAATGATAGATATCATAGAAAATGGACAATAGAGAAACACCGCGTCTTCATATTACTCTTTGTTAAGTTCCACCTTACCTAGTAACTTCTTGGTATAAGTCTTCTCTTACTACTGGTGCATTTGATGTTCTATGCTAGAGATGATTGAACCACGCCAATTCATATTGTCTGTACTCTATTCGGACCTTCTTCCATGTATCCTTATTTGTGGTAGTGTTCCTGATTGTGTTGTCCCAAATCTTGGTCGATTTTGATACGTATGTAGTTATGTTACACTCAAGTTAATTTCTGAATCACACAAGATACCAGGGATGTCATTTCATTGACCCTACCTTTATCTTGTCATTCTTAATTTCCGAATCAGGGAAGATACATCTTAACTACTTCCTTGTCCCAAAATAAGTGTCCACATTTCTATTTTACTTTGTCCCAAAATAAGCGTCCATTTTGAAAGCATCATCTTTCTCAAAGAAAGTGTTCACAACCAGTGAGTCATAAACTTCTGCAAAACTTAAGATTTCTTCTTCTAATCGAATCTTGGAGGTAATAACAAAGGAATCCAACAACTGTTACTCTTAAGACCTTTTTGTCTTCTTGAACAATTGAAGTTAACATAAAAAAACCCCCGACAAAGTTTGAAATGGTCCAAGTCTAATCCCCCTTAAACACAACGAATAATGAACAAAAAATGGGTGAAAAAAACTTACCTCAAGAGGGTAATGGACCCATGGCTAAGTTATCTGGTTTATTTGTTAACTTCCATTATTCAAGCAAGGGGGGTGACAGAGCAAAATTTGTTGGTTTTCTTTGCGTTTATCTTGATAATTTTGCTATCATTTGGATACCCTTTCGTGAACGTTTTCACGGCCACTGCTCTACATGACAGAACTTTAGGATATATAAGTATATAGCTTCACTAATTATTCTTTCTAGTCTCTACTAGTCACTCGTAGAATCTCATCTGTTAGCTAACTGGTGATTTAACTCCTAGCTTTGCTTTTTCATGATCCTACATTCCCTACCTGGTCTTATCCTACATGTTTGACCTAAATTTTTGCCTCATGAACTATTGCCTGCATCTACCATACTTGTGGTGTAAGGTGGGTGCTTCACTAAGAAAATGACAACCATCTTTTGTTTGCTTCCATAAGCAAGTCCATGTGCGCTCTATATTCTTGCGTAGGGTGACTCTCATTTAAGGGGATTCCCCCCTACACAATTTGATTTTCATGGGTGTCACTTGCATGTAACTCAAATCATCTTCTAAATTGTATGTCACCAAGTTCTATTACCAACTCATTGCTTTGGGGTCATTGTAGATACTAATATGGAAATGGAACTACATACTAGTATTGACGGTGAAAAACAAGGGGGTTGGTAAGAGCATCTCCAACAGATTCCCCAAGGTTTTTTCCGAAATGGAGAACAAAAAGTCAAAATCTTTAAAAAAAGTTACATTCATCTCCAACAGATACCCTATTTTGGAGAGTCCAGTATTGATTATTATATTAAAATATTCAATTCATCTATTAAAATATTATTTCTCTCTAAAATTTTATTTTCAAGTTTTCTACTGGTGCTCCCACTTGGTAATCATTTTGGGGCTATCTCAATATTTGGAGAAAAAACCCCTCTCTCCTACTTTCTCCATTTTGGAGATAGTTTTTGGAAGTTGTTGGAGCAAAATATTAGCCTAAAATCCCTATATTCTCATTTTCTCTATTTTAGAGAAGCTGTTGGAGATGCTCTAATCCTTCAAATTTTGTGAAATATGTGGTTCACTGGTTGTACTTTTTGCAAATAATGTTGCCTTCGATTGCCAGTCTCTCATTGCTAACTATATGTCATTAAGGTGCAATCTTTGCAAGCCCATAATGTATGGTTTTGATCAGTTGTCTGTTTTAACTAATTTCAGATGTTCTACTCTATTTTTGCAGATAGCATTGTTTTATGTTGCTGTGTTAGCAGGGCTACTTCACCGTTTCCCTGTAAACTTCTCTCAGGTATTAGACGGCTTCCGACATTCAATTACTTCTTCACATGTTATATGATTACTTCTTTTAGTGAGGGATTGATTGATTAATTAATCGTTCTCATTCACAGCATACTGCTGGTCAGCTTAGAAACCGCAAGTCCGGTGGTTCAGGTGGGTCAAAAGTTTCTGAACAAGGGGAAGCCATCACATTTTCTGATGTTGCTGGTGTTGATGAGGCTAAGGAGGAGCTTGAGGAAATTGTAGTAAGTTCATGACCCCTTAGCTATACACATTTCAACTTATATGGCTTTCCAAGGATTCCTTCTAATTTATATGGCAATCAACTCAATTCAGGAATTTCTCAGAAATCCCGAAAGATATGTAAGACTTGGTGCTCGTCCTCCACGAGGTGTTCTCCTGGTATGTTAAAAATGCTTAGCAAAGTAGTTATGAGTGCTTATATATATTCTGTTGTGAATAAGTAGCTACTTTTCCTAGAGGATGCTGTAACTTATGTGTGCACATTGGCTAGATATTCTGCACAAAGTCACTAATCCCGTTAGAGATTTTGGATATTGGTGAGAGCTTGATTTGTGAAATGGCTTTGGGTATCTTACAGGTTGGTCTTCCTGGGACAGGTAAGACGCTTTTGGCAAAGGCTGTAGCTGGGGAAGCTGAAGTACCGTTCATTAGTTGTTCTGCAAGTGAGTTTGTAGAACTTTACGTAGGCATGGGAGCATCACGGGTACGGGATCTCTTTGCAAGGGCAAAGAAGGAGGCACCATCAATCATATTTATAGACGAGGTTGGAATTTTATGCTCCAAAGGCCCAAGCTAGTCTTCTGGCTTTTATAAGATTCTTAATTATATTACTCTAATTTGCTTTTCTTCTTTGCAGATTGATGCTGTGGCCAAGAGCCGTGATGGTAAATTCCGCATTGTCAGCAATGATGAGCGTGAACAAACGTTGAACCAGCTGCTCACTGTAATATGTCCAAGTTACCTTACAATTAAGTGGATGGTATATTCTTAATTTCTTATCATGTGTTACCAACATATTTGTTTTGAACCATCTTGCAGGAGATGGATGGTTTCGACAGTAATTCTGCTGTAATCGTTCTTGGAGCAACCAACCGTGCGGATGTATTAGATCCGGCACTTCGACGACCAGGGAGATTTGATCGTGTGGTTATGGTCTGTCTTCTTCTCCCTTTTGGTATTTATCTCTCTAATAATTTGCTCTTTCTCTTCTTCTTACGAGAATAGCAATTCAACTTTCTTTGAATGCTTACTCTTCGTCTTGGAAATGTTTATTTGTTAATTTAGGTAGAAACGCCTGATCGGGTTGGAAGACTCGCTATTTTGAACGTGCATGTTTCTAAGAAAGAGCTCCCTTTGGGAGAGGATGTCGATCTTGCTAGCATCGCTTCCATGACCACTGGTTTCACTGGGTAATCCAAAATTCATTATTGTGAAATCAAACTCGTGAATCACTATTTATTTGTCAGTGGTTGAACGACGATCCTTTGATTGGGCTTGCAGGGCAGACCTTGCAAATCTGGTAAATGAAGCGGCTTTGTTGGCAGGGAGAGAAAATAAAGTAGTGGTGGAGAAAATCGACTTCATCCATGCAGTAGAGCGTTCGATTGCTGTAATTCTCTTCTATTTCTTCCTAGACGATTGTTTCTGCGTGCGTTTGTTTGCAAAGTCTTTGCTGAAACGGGCGCTCTACATCCGACCTTCGGGTGGGAGGTTGTGGGCTCGTTTGGTTTTCTTTATGCATTTGTTTGCAAACATCGCAGGTTAACTAGATTTTATCTACATTTATGATACGTTGTTATACAGTATAATATGCATGAGTTGAATTCTGTTTTATGTTGAATGCTCTTTTATTGCACTCTACTTTTCGTTTGTGATAAAATAACAGGGGATTGAAAAGAAAACGGCCAAGTTGCAAGGTACGGAGAAAGCAGTGGTTGCTCGTCATGAAGCTGGCCATGCAGTAGTCGGCACTGCTGTTTCCAAACTTCTTTCAGGACAACCAAGGGTTGAGGTGAGCAAACTCTTGCCTAACATAGTGGCATTTTTCTAAGTATAAAACTGTTATTAAATGTGGTTGTGTAATAATCCCTCACACTGAAACTATAAGATCCTGTACGAAGTTCAATGAGATCGATAATTTAGTCGTAAACCATGATAAATGACAAGTATCTCTGTTTTGTCTTCTATCAGAAGCTAAGCATACTGCCAAGGTCAGGAGGAGCATTGGGATTTACGTACACTCCTCCGACCACCGAAGATAGATATTTGCTTTTTGTGGACGAACTAAGAGGACGTTTGGTTACCCTTCTTGGAGGACGTGCTGCCGAAGAAATTATTTACTCGGGTCGTGTGTCAACGGGTGCACTTGATGACATACGTCGAGCTACAGACATGGCGTACAAGGCTATTGCTGAATATGGTCTGAGTCCCACCATAGGTCCAATCTCACTGGCAACACTTTCTAATGGTGGCATGGATGATTCCGGAGGAATGGGTTTCGGAAGGGATCAGGTTTCTTTTTCTTTTGGGTTCTTTTTGGTAATTTTAGTTTTTTTTCTTTCTTGTAGGGATAAAATTTGATGTAGAGGTATTTTGCATATGATATAGGGGCATCTAGTGGATCTTGTTCAAAGAGAAGTTAAGCTGATGCTTCAATCGGCGTTGGACGTGGCACTTTCCGTCATGCGTGCTAATCCGACTGTTTTGGAGGGGCTTGGTGCCTATCTTGAAGGTAATTTCCCTTTCTTCCCATTAGAATCGGTGTTTCGTTTGCTATGATCTAGTATGCTTAATAATGATCACCTAAATTTAAAGGGGAGACTAATTGCACTTTGCACTTTGCACTTTGCACTCCTATGATAGCTAAATGCACTCCTACAAGCTAAACTCTTCTTCACACACAACATCATCACAACCAGTTTTTTGCATTCCCAATGTACATAATGACCTGATTTTGACATCCATAGGGGTGCAAAATTGCAAATAGCATTCCACATTTTGTTATATTGCTTAAATGCACTCTTACCTTCTAATCTCATTCTCACACACATCTTCAGACTTACTTTTTTACATCTTCAATGCATGATTTGACCTGATTCTGACATGAATAGGGGATACCTTGTTTGTTGGGATGCACTTGTGGCATTACATGCGTATGCGTTTGGTATGTGGGACAGGACAGTACATGACATGATAGAACAAAAAACTTTTCGTCACATGCTTGGTGTGACATTTAGATAGGGACATGACATGATTGAGTGAGATAAATGCATTTTTGTCTCACCAAAACTAGGTCGAACAAAAATTAGGGAAATAAAACAAATGTTGGTAAATTACTAAAATACTCTCCTTTCAAACTGTAAGCCCAAACACACCTTTATGTTTGACTTGTACTCTATGGAGTAGAGGTTAGGTTTGTGTACCTGACACCCCAATGCCACCGTCAGATGGAATATACTGGGCTTATTTGGTTTGGTTTACGGTAGATATTTATGGAAATAATTTTGTTGTGTGAATTTGTAGAAAAAGAGAAAGTGGAAGGAGAAGAGTTGCAAGAATGGTTGAAGCTGGTGGTTGCACCGGAGGAACTTGCTGATTTTGTTAGAGGCACACAGGGGGCGACGTTTCTGCCATTACAGTCGTCGTCGTCGCCACCTGAACTAAAGCAACTTCTGTAGCATACCATCCTCCATCTGCAACTGAATTTGTATATTACAGCACCCACTTGATTAATTAATTTATTAATTAGATATAATATATACATTTGTTGAGTAGTTACAGAATTTGGGCTTGGAATTATATTTTCCATAATTCATTTTTAGCCAAATTCCCAACTAGTTTTGGGATAAAAAGGAAGGCGATGTTGTTTTATGTATACAACTTTTGTAATTTTCTGCTACTTTTAACAGTAAAATCAAAAAGCTTTCACTTCACTAAACTGTCTATTAACCTCAAGATCCTTATATTCTTGGGATTTTGGCCAGAATGCCCTTAGGGGCACCCCCCATTTGATTTTTTGCCCATTCTCCTCTCTCTCTCTTCCCCTCTCTCTCTCTCTCTCTCTCTCTCTCTCTCTCTCTCTCTCTCTCTCTCTCTCTTTGCAACATATACCCCCATCGCGCATCTATAGGTGCGTTATAACGCACCTGCAGCTAAAAGACAAAAATAGATGCGCATCTATAGCGCATCTATAACGCACCTTCACACATGTATATAGATGTGCATCTATAGCGCATCTTCGCACCGTTATGGGTGCGTTATAACGCACTTTTGGCCTCCGCCGTTAAAGATGCGCCATAACGCACCTTTTTGTTGACTTTTACTCGTCAAAGGCTCTTTTTTTTTTGTCTTTTAGCTATAGGTGCGTTATAACGCACCTATAGATGCGCAACGGGGGTATATGCTGCAAAGTGAGAGAGAGAAGGGGTAAAAAAATAAATGGAGGGTGCCCCTAAGGGCATTATGGCCAAAATCCCTATTCTTTATCATGCCATGATGTTACCAACTGTTTTAAGAAAAAGAGTGTAGCTATTTGAAACTCCTTTTTTTGTTTATTTGAAAATATAGAATAGACATTTAGGGGCATTTTATCAAGTTTTTACCAATTAAGCATTTACTTACAAGAGATTCATATTTAATTACCTTATTGTGTAAACATTACTTGCCTTAGAAATAGATTGTTGGTAAGTATTTTAGACCCAGTAAGCACTTATCGGTTAAAAGTCATTTCTCACATTTACCGTGATAAGAGGTTCGGTCCTTGGTTTATTGTCTTGTCTCTTACTAGTTAAACTTCTCGATCTTCGTCATGCTCAATCAAGAAGGTAAATAACATTGGTAAAAGTCTATCTCGGTAAGCATTTAATAAACAACCGGCCCCTTGGGCAATAGAGTGTGTTTGGAATGCAGACTATGCGGGATAGGGACAAAAAAAGTTAGTTTCAACTAGTTACTTTGTTTAAGGTTTTTTTTTGCCTACCGTTGAAGGGATTACGTGGCTTTGTTTATATGATATAAAATAACATTAAATAAAATTAAGGGTAATTTGGTTATTTTAATTAATAGGTTTGTTTTGTTCTGTCTCGCTTACAAACGTAGGACATACATTCTAGTGTTGCCAATCTAGTCGTACCAACCGTAGGACAAACAATTTAATCCAGTCCCGTACCATCCAATTTACGTACCAAACACTATCTTAATGCAACCAATGCCACAATACCTTTTTTAAAAAATTGATAATCTTTTTGGATTTTTAAAAAATTTAAATGATCTTTTAATTACAATTATGGATAATTAACTACTTTTATATAACGATGCGAATATAAATTTGATTGTTGTGTTCTTCAAAAACATTAAAAAGTAGATTTAGGATCCATTTGAAACACTATTAACCAAAAGTTGTAGATTTATCCTCTAGTCTTTATTAATTTAGCATATCAAAATACGTAGTCCATTTCTGAAAATATTAAATCCTATAGCATTTCTTAGACTTGCTACTGTTACCGTAACACCCCGCCCTCGTCAACACACATATTGTCCGTTTTGTCTCTGGATTTAACTAACGTGTAGCTCACAACTTTGTTTCTGACGACCTGGTAAGGATTTTTCAGGGGGTCACCCATCCTGGTACAACTCCCATCCAAGGACGCTTTATTACAGCGTTCCAAGAACCTGCCGTGCATTTGATCCCAAAATGCGTTGTTATTAGGAAGACCAACGTATTACTTATGAACCCAACAACACTCCTGTCTATGGCGATATGGAATGTGTCTAAGGTGTTACAATTACTACGTAATCTTTTTAAATGATTAATTTCCATATTTTTAGCTCTTCTTTGTGTTTAATCATATGTAAATATATAAGCGCAAACACAGTAAGATGATGTCGTTTAATGTACGTACGTGTTGGATAAAAAAAGATAATTTAGATTCTGTCTGATGTATAAAAATAGTAAGAATTAAGTCAAAAGAAAGCTAGAAAAAAGAACGTGCGGATTGCGGATAAGTTAAGGATAGAATTAATATATGACTGGTTCAAAATCTACTTTTGCTTCTCTTTCGTAACAAATATCTAAATTCCAAATAAGTCCTTACATTATTCATTAACTTGTAAATTCAGTGCACTAACTTATTAACTTTCACATTTTTTTCCTTTGCAGAAGAAATTGCCGTATGAGCTTAACGGTGGTGGTGGAGGTGTTAAACGATGTTTAGGAGATTTTATGGGCATTTTTGTCATTTTACTATTTTCAATTACAAACCCTTTCTCTCCTTCAAAGTGTTGATGTCATTCTCAAAATTCTCTTTTTGTCTTCTACACGTATATATAATGTATGTATATTCTTGTGTCAAGACGAAAGATCGTGTGAGAAGTTGAGTTAATGGTGAGAAGTAAGTGAATATATCCGAACCATTCATCTCTTTTAATCTCATGCATTCCCATGAATTGTGTTGCAGAAGAGAACTGATTTGGTACATTGCAGTGCATCTCTCCTAATGTGTATCCAATAGCCGATACTTCTCACGCTTCTTAAGTCAACCACAACTTCTCATCGGAACCCAAGTTTTGTGTCAAATACATGTGTTGTATCACTTTAACATACATTTCTTCGTATCTCTCAAAAGACAAGTAGGACCCCTTCTTAGTATTAATCGCACATTCACTACGTATTATGTGTATTTTATATGCTGTAATGATTTGATTTCTGGTTTAGTATTCAAGATTTTGAATTTTACATTTTTTAAGAAGATTCTAATAGGATGAGAATATGATTTTCTAGTTTGTGAAGAAAAAAATCCAAATACGAACACCCCAAGCTGAAATCTAGACAATTGACAAAAATACCCTTAACAAGTTCATGCAAGCTTTTCATCCACAATGTTAGCCTCAAATACTAAAAGTAGACAATAGAGCAAAAAGTTATAATAAAAAATGTCAATGTACTAAACTTGTAAGTTGAGTATAGTATAGGGACAAAAAATGTAAACTATCCTTAGTGAAGAAATTATCCTTCCTGCATTTATGCATGTTACATCTGAAACAGAAACATTGAGAAATTTAAGGGATAGAATAGGATCAAGGTTAACAATTTTGGATAAAATCAAAAGAAACTTTCCAACTAAGATCTATAAATAAGCATTCTCATTACAAACCACACCTGTGTCTCAATCTCTTCTCTTACACATTTTTCTATCTCTGTCTCAATCTCTCTCTATCTCTATTACACATTTTCTATCTCTATCTCCATCTCTCTTACAAATTTTCTATCTCTATCTCTATATCTTACACATTGTCTATTTCTATCTCTGATCCTGTTGTGGTCACACCATGCCTGCCCAAGTAATGGCAGTCAGCGGCGGTGCCGCCCAAGACTTACCGGCGAAACTCACCGGACAAGTGATTACATGCACCATCATTGCCGCCTTCGGTGGCCTCATGTTTGGTTACGATATCGGCATTTCAGGTGATCGATTCATTTATTTTTTCTTTTTTTCCGTAACCTAGCTAGATTGATTATAGATCGCAAGATCCGTTGTGGTTTAATTAATCTTCTGGTATTCGATAAATAATTAAGAAGTTTTCTATCTATACACCCTGTATATATCCATAGCCCCTAAGAGGAGGTATGGATAGATAGGTGGGTGTATCTAAGTGCAAATGTGGGAGCCACATTATGGAAATAAGGTAAACATGTGGGACCCAGAGTATGGAAAGAAGGTAGGTAGGAGGGGTGTAGATAGCAACACCGTTTATTAATAATGATTTGAGTTCGTTTGTTTGTTGATTGTTAATTGTTGATTAATGTAGGAGGAGTAACGTCGATGGATGCGTTCTTAAAGAAGTTTTTTCCGGGGGTTTTTGTTAAAAAGCATCACGCGAAAGAAGATAATTACTGCAAATTCGACGATCAGTATCTCCAGCTTTTCACGTCTTCTTTGTACCTAGCGGCCATGGTTAGTAGCTTTTGGGCATCCAAATGTTGTACCAAATTCGGGCGGAGAGTTACGATACAGCTCGCGTCCTTGTTCTTTTTGACCGGTGTAGTGCTCAACGCCTGCGCCATGAACATCGCCATGCTCATCATCGGAAGGCTTTTTCTGGGATTCGGAATCGGATTCGGTAACCAGGTAGTTAATTAATTGATTAATTAGCCAAAACTTAATTATGCTGTTGCATTTCTATTGTATATCAAAGTATATTAAATGTAGGTAGACTTAGAGGATTCGACCAATCTATTTACGTGAGACCAAATAACCACATTTATAGCATAAATGAGTAAAAATGATCCAAGTTGGCATGGTGGTTGAGGACCTAGGGATCCAGGGTTCGATTCCAGACATACGCAACAATTTGTGGTCATTGAGTTTATCTGGCGTGATTTTTTACTTTTATAATTTGATGGATTAGTCTGGGCATAGCCCGAGACACCCTTCAAACAAAACATTGAACTTGGCGCGGTGGTTGAGGACCTAGGGATCTAGGGTTCAATTTCAGGCATATGCAACAGTTGTGGTCATTGAGTTTATCATAGATGATCTTTTACTTCCATAATTTGACGGAATAGGCTGGACATAGCCTAGGGACACACTTAAAAAACATCGTGATGGTTTCTTTTTATACTTTCATAGTGTTTTTGCTGGAAAAAAAGTATTGACATTCTTGATTTGGATCGAAGTACACGTATTTATGCATAGAGTACAATGTGCAGGCTGTGCCGTTATTCATCTCCGAGATTGCTCCAATAAAGTACCGAGGGGGGCTCAACGTCTGCTTCCAAATGCTAGTCACGGTCGGAATCCTAATTGCAAATGTGGTTAACTTTTTCACCGCCACCCACCCGTGGGGCTGGAGGATCTCGTTAGGCGGTGCCGCCATTCCGGCCCTTTTTCTCGCACTCGGGTCCCTAATAATCGTCGAAACTCCCACAAGCCTGATCGAGCGTGGGCAGACAGACAAAGGGTTCGCAACCCTCCAAAAGATCCGCGGGGTCCGCGACGTGCAAAAGGAGTACGACGAGATCGCGTACGCCACTGAGTTGTCGAAGCAGATCAAGCACCCGTTCAAGAACCTGATGAAGCGGTCGAGCCGGCCTATGGTCGTGTGTAGCATGATCCTACAAGTTTTCCAGCAGTTTACGGGGATCAACGTGATCATGTTTTACGCACCCGTGTTGTTTCAAACGATGGGGTTCGGAAGCGATGCGTCGTTGTTGTCGGCCGTCGTGACGGGGAGCGTTAACTCGTTAGCTACGTTGGTGGCGGTTTTCGGAGTCGATAAACTTGGAAGAAGATTTTTGCTTATCGAAGCTGCCATTCAAATGCTTATTGCTCAGGTACCACTAACTTTGTCGTATTTTGATGCATTTTTGCTATATTGGAATGATAAATTTATCAAATACTTTAAAAAATATTATTAACGTTGGAATCTTTAAAATAGAATAGATATTGAAATCAAATGTAATTTATTTATTCGAGATTTTGATTTTTAATACTTAATTTTTTTTATGTTCAATTTTACAGGTCGCTACGGGAATAATATTACTTATGCACTTGAAATCCACCAATGAGCTATCAAAGACATATGCTTATGTGGTGCTTTTCTTTATATGCTTTTTTGTATCGGGATTCGCGTGGTCGTGGGGACCACTAGGATGGCTGATCCCCAGCGAGATATTCCCGCTAGAGATCAGAAGCGCAGGTTTCTTTTGTGCGGTTAGCATGAACATGATCTTCACCTTCATCATTGCTCAAGCTTTTCTCACGATGCTTTGCCATATGCGTGCGGGGACCTTTTTCTTCTTTTCCGTGTGGATTGTGATCATGGGGATTTACGCTTATTCGTTTTTGCCCGAGACCAAGGGTATTTCCATCGATGAAATGAACGAAAAAGCGTGGAAGAAGCATTGGTTTTGGAAGAGATACTTCAACCGAGAGAGCGATCAAATCCCTGACAAGGCTTAGATGTCTACAGAAAATAAAAAATATCATATCAGAGGCCAATTTTTCTAGTTTTAATTTTCTTAGATTTGGTTTCTTTGTTGTCGGATTTGTTAACTTTAAGAGTTGGAATTTTTGGATGTAACGTGTTATGTATTCCCTTTTTTGTTCTAGCTTTGTATTTCGTTTTGTTTATGGTTAATGTTTAGTTATTAATCTCCAAAACCATGAAATATAATGACAAAAAGTCTTACCTTTATGAGCATATAGTTTATATACGAACTTGTTTAATTTGTCGTCTATTTGTAAAAGTTACGAAGCTACCTATTTATCTTCTACAAACCCATGCGATGAATTATCCGGTGTTTCACAGTTAAAGCCGTAAATGTTGACCGAATGGAGGGCTAGGATCACTTTTTTATTTCTCATTTAGCACTAAAAACCAAATGTTGGATATGTTATTCTTGGTTTTTAGCTTGTTTCACTATTTTGATTATACAAATAAAATGACTAACACCTTTAACTATTATTTTACTTATTTTTTTAATCCGTATAAATCAACAAAAAACTCTTTGTTTCGGCATCCTCCACGCAATACTTGCATCACCTAAGCATGATAACGTTTTTTGCTTGATGTACGATAATGGTCGAAAGAAATAATGATTTTTTTTTTTTTTTAGGGGAGTAACAGGCCGCCGCTTAGGGTTTTTAGGGTTCCACCGCCGTTTCTTTTTCCGGCCTCCGCCGCCGCTTCTTGGCCGCCGGCCACCGCCGGGAGCCTCGCCTCCCCCTCCTCCATCATCGTATGGAGTCGGATCGACCGCCGGATCCCCCCCTTACACGGAATCGTGCGAAAAAGATAAACCAAAAAAAGGGTTCGGCCTCACCGCCGACCCTCATTCCGCCGCCGCCGGCCACCACAGCCACCGTTCCGGCGTGTGGTGGCGTGGATCGTGATCACCCACTCGAGGGCTCCCCAATGGAGGTCGCCGGGTGTCAAATAAACACCACCGACGCCGTCTTTGCGTCGGACCTCCAGACGCCGCCGTTGGCCTCGCCGCCGACCTCCGTCTCGCCGCCGCATGCTGCTCCTCCCGCGCTGAACCGCCTGCAACCCCACCACCATCCTCGACACTTTTGGTGGTGGGTCGATCACCCAACAGCCTCCTTCGTGTTTGGTTTCGCCGGCGGTTGTATCTGCTAGTGTGGAACCTTTTGTGGAGACACCAAAGGGGACTACGGGAGTGTTTGGTGATGTGGGTCCTTGTCAGCAGTTGCTGAGGGATGTTTCGGGTCCTCTTGGTCATCAACAGCAGTCACCGATGCTGTCACCGTCTTCATTCTTGGCTTCTCCGGTGTCAAATTCGGAGGCAGCCACCCTTTCGTCCCCGGAAGGGTCTCTAAAGCCAAGTACGTTGTCGGTTGATAAAGGACCAATTGCTGGTAGCTTTGTGGATTCTGAGGGTAACGTACACTTGCACGCTGAGGAGTCGAGTGTTGCTCATAAGCCAGTGTCTTTTGCTGATCTTTTGAAGAAAAGCGCAAACCTCGCGAGCGGTAAAGGTAAACTTAAGTACTATCCTCCGGTCGTAACTGAGCTTGGCACTAGACGTGCGTTTATACCTGATGAATTGATTCAAAAACAAGCCAGTGAATGGGCTCTTACTCTTGCTGGCTATTTTATTGGTAAAAGGCCTGCTTTTCCTTTCGTTCAGTATCATGCTAGACGAATGTGGAAGCAATTTGGTCTGTCTGAGGTTATCTTAAATGACCAAGCCTATTTCTTCTTCAAGTTTAATTCTGAACAAGGATTGAACTTTGTTTTGGAAAATGGTCCTTGGCTATTTAATGGTATGCCTATTTTCATCCAACAATGGCAGCCTGGGCTTTGTTTTGACAAGCCTGAACCTAAAAAGGTTCCTTTGTGGGTTAATATTTTTGGTCTGCCATTGGATGTGTGGGATTTTGAAATAATTAGCTACATTGCTAGTGTGGTAGGAGAACCAATTTCTGTGGATAGATATACAGAAGAGATGTGTGAAACCAAAGCTGGCAGAGCTAATTTTGCCAGAGTGTTGGTGAATGCCTCTGCTGATTATGAGTTGCCTACGGAAATTGATGCTATTATCTTGGGTAAACTAAGGAAATTTAGAACTGAATTTCTTTGGAAACCCAAGAGATGTAGCTTTTGCAAGGTGTTTGGTCATGACTTAACCTCTTGTTCTTTACGGCCACGTACGGTTGAGGAGTTAAATATAGATAAACCTGTGCCTTCTAATGTTGGTGAACCTTCTAAGGCTAAGGTTATTGATGATGGGTTTATATTTCCCAAACGGAAAAATAAAATTAAGCCGAAAATTGCCCCTCTGAAAGTTGGAGGTCAAAACCCGAAGGTGTTTTTAATACTGGTGTTAAGATCAACCAAAGGTTTGTTCCTAAAACAGCTATTCCTTCTATTGATACGATTGATAAGGGTAAGGCTATTATTGGTGATGATAAACCCCCTCCTAAGGTGGTAAAAACTGAAAAGATGACAACAAGGATGGAGGATAACACTAATTCCAAAGTACAGAACTTGAATACTGAAAGGAGTCCTATTAAGGTTTCCAATCAGTTTACTGTTTTGGAAGAGCATCCTAAGTGGACCGCGGATAAAAAGGAAGTAGACTGCTATGTTGAAAAACGTGGGGTGGGACTTGAGCCGGTAATCATTAATTCTTGGTCACGGCAGAAACTGGAATACTTCATTGATAGGTGGGAAAGAGTTTTCGGGAAGGAGCTTGATGGCAAACTTCGTGGCTTTACACTCCCGGATAGGATTGATGTGGGGGATGATGATGATGACGATACGTCTGATGATGATGTTTTATCTGACCATGATTTTGTCACGGACACTAGACCAAAGAAAGTTTCATGGTCTGACAGGCAGGTGATTACGAAGATGGAGCAGGACACGCAGTGATGTTTCGTTAGAGAGAGATCTTAGTGTTGTCTTTCTTCAGGTTCTTGGGATTGGGTTTCTCTGTTGTTAGTATCTTTTGATGCTTTTGGCGTGCGGCTTTGTGTCCCTTGTTTGTGGGATACTTAGCTTGCTTTTTGTATTTGTACTTTTTATTTTTTATAAAATTGCCAGGATTTTCCTTTCAAAAAAAATTATTTTTTTTATAACATTATTGTTTGATGTTAGTCCACTTGTGATACGATTATTATATCAAAAGTTGCATTTATAAAAATTGGTTTGTAGGTGATTTACTCATATTTTTACCAATAATTGATTTTTCATACTTGGAAGACTAGTAATTTCAATGGCTCTCTTCATCTTTTTTAACTTTCATATTTTTAGTTGATGACAACCACAAAAATCAAACCATATGCTTCAAAAGGAAAAATATATGTAATTGGGCTTTGGATTCAAATCGAAAACCAAAAGTGATTGGGCTTGATTTATGCAACTTTAAGCAGCCCATTTAACATGCACTAAATGGGCTACCAAAAAAACTCAAAATTCTAATATTTATACAACATGGCCTTAACACTTGGGTAGATCACTAGGAGGTGGTATAACAGACTCATTTGGTCCTTTTCCATTGTCCACAACAAATGCCATCTTAAGTCCCCATGTTGTGTGCACCTCTAGGTGACAATGCATGAACCATACTCCTGATAAAATTCAATAAAATAACGAATGTTAGATGATCGAAAATTCTAAAGAAATGTAAAAGAGAAATCGTAAGATGGTCGAAGAGAATCCGAGAGGGAGGATTCATGGTTTTTTACCTGGATTGTCTGCTTTGAATCGTATAGCAGTCCATCCACCCGTTGGGACACCGACAGTGTTTCTTTCGACAGGGTCGACAAGATTGAAGTTTTTAGGATCTTTACTGGGATTAAAGTTCCCTATCCCTCTTCCCACCACGAAAAAGTTGAACCCGTGTAAGTGGATTGGATGACTTTCTGCCGCAATCATTCCAGTATCTTGCAAAACGAGTTGCACTGTAGAATTATATGGGAGCCGGTAAAGCTTCGTGCCTTTGTTTGTGGCAAGATTCGTTGGTTGCGTGCCGGTATAGTTGTACGGCATCAACGGTTTGCTAGGGAAATCGTCGGTGAAAACGCCGCTTATGTTAAAGTAATGTGCCTGGAGAAGGGCGGTTGTCGGCATGACGAACGTGATGTTATTGAGGTCCGCTACCACCTGACTACCATTGACACAAGTCGAGCAAGGATCGATTCCCAATCCAATGGTGAAAAACAACGAATGATCAATGGTCAAAGGGACTTTGGCAGGGTACGTTGCCGAATTCAAGCTTCTTAGGGAGCTCATGAATGTGTTGGCCACCGGAGTCGAGTTTTGAGGTGGAGGCGCCACGAGTTTCGTATTGCTAGCAGTGAGAACACCAGAGTAACGAAGAGAGGCGGTGGCGGTCCTGTTGTCAACTGCAATAGGGGCATCCATGAACGGGGAGACCGCAACCAAGTACTTGCCAGCTTTCTGACCCGCGGTTACTATGGCATTTGTGGTCTGGCCTGGTGCTATAAGTATCGTGTCCGTTGTAAAAGGTTTCACGTAAACGGCATCAACCTCAACGACTGTGAACTTATGATTTGCGATCCTAAAGAAAAGCTCTTCATTGAGTGCAGCATTAACGATCCTTAACATATACGTCTTCCCTTGATCCACGGTAATTTGAACCCTCCTAATTCAATTTTCGACTTGTTAATCACTCAACAAATATATTAAATCAACTACTCACTTGTTTTAAGAAAACACGTCCACATTTTATATGTTATAATAAATATCAACTTTCAAAACTAAGTGCAAACTTTCCAACTTTACCCTTTAAATATGAGATGAAGAAATACATTACTTCATCTTAAGGGTAAAAAAATTATTTAAATAATTAAAAAAATATAATAGTTGAGAATTTTTAAATCTTTCCGTTATTTTCATCATGAGCATTTAATTTGGGACGGATGAAGTAATAATTATCTGCTTAACAAAAAAACAAAAATCAACCATTTGCTAAGCAATTCGCAATCGGCCCAGGATTTCCATTGATGGTGTGAGCATCCGAAACATTTGGGGCTCCACCTAATTTTTGTGCTTGGTTGATCACGGCTTCAGTATCCGATTTCCACCATTCTCCTGCATTTTTTCATAGCAACTATCTATCAGTTTTTTCGCCAAAATAAAAACCAATAGAAATGAAGTTATGAAAACTTAGATCCCAAAACGACGAGAAACCTTACCTAAGACGACCACCACTTCCTTATTCGGTTTGGGGAAAGGGTAGGGGACGCCAGGCTTCGGCAAGATGACAATGGCACCATGGACCGTTGCTCGTAGCCATAAAACATGTGCATGCCACCAAAGGGTGCCCCTTTGGCCCGTAAGCGTGAACTTGTATACATACGTTCCACCGGGCTGAATCGGGCATTGGGTTATGTAAGCCGGGCCATCAGCCCACCCTGTTCTCAGTTGTCGAACCCCGTGCCTGTATTAACCTCAATTAAATCAAATCTTATAACACAACTAATTAACCTCATATATATTTTGTTACTTAGTTCAATTAATATGCTTACTAACCAGTGAATGCTAACGTTATATTTAACATGGTTGACCACTTTGACCATCACCGTGTCGTCCTCCCGGGCAACTATAGTGGGGCCCGGGAAACGGCCGTTTACCGTTACTATCTGCTTACTTGCACACAGTTTTGTCGTATTCGCCATCACCACCTGCATGTACCACCAAAAAGTCCAAAACCGAATATAACCACAACCGAAAAACATCAAAACAATGTCACTTTTATAAAAAAAATAATGCTCATTTTTCATCGCGTTAAAAAAACGTACATTGAACTTGTAATTACGAACACGACACTCGACCGTTGCCGGAAATGCACACGCCACCAACACCACCGCTGCCACCACCGCTCGCCACCATATCACCGCCATTAAATGTTAAATTTGCAAGTGGTGGTTAGTGTGTGTGTGTGTGTGTGTTTGTGTGTGTTTTGTGGTGTGGGGAATAGAAGGCAGGGGTTATAAAGGGGAATGTGGGAGTATTTGCTGAAATGTCGTTTTTAGCCTGGTAGGTGGGTACTTGGAGAGATGGTAGACCAATATATAACAAATCGTATTTATTTCTATTTAAGTTATATTAATTAAAAGACATTTATTTGGTTTATTTTCTGTTAATATCTTCCTTGGGATGTACACCAAGTCGTTATGCATCAACTTTCAACTACAACTAAGGTTGAGAAATTGCGTACAAAATAAATGTAATTTTTTTAGGGTGTTGCTATTTAGACACCTACCTATTTTTAGTAGACTATATAGGTATCATTAATGACAATGCTTATTTAATTCAATCATTAACTACATCATTTATTTAAATATTTTCTCTCTCCTTATTATATTTATATCAATTATTATTCTTACTTTTTTATTTTTATTTTCTCATTACCACTTCAAACATAATAGTAAATTTAATTATATAAAATATCTTAACAAAAATTTAATATCGCTAAATATCCAACCTACATGAGCCATAAAAAATTTAATATTATTTATTTTATCTTAACTCATCATTAATATAATATATATATATATATATATAATGAACCATTATTTTTTATATTTTCTATTAACTTTTAATTTATTAATGATATCAGTTCTTAAATTATTTTTATGAAGACAATTGGTAAAAATTAAAATTTGTATCATTCTTCGTTGTAACGAGTAATCATACAAAAATCAACTTCTTTAATTTAACATTAAAGCTATAAACAACAGGTTTTAAATAGTTATTATTTATTTTTAACTTATAAACAAACATAGTATATAAAATAAAAATAAATATGTTATTTTTATTTGATAAAATAAAAAGTTAATTAAGTTAATTTTTTAATTAGAAATATAGTTTTAGTAAGTTAATTGTATAAAGTATTATTAAAAATATGATAATACTATTCTATATTATACTAATTTAATAATTGTTACTGTTGCTATCTTAGTGTAATAAATAATAACAAAAAACCTTAATTAATATAATAATATAAGTTAAATAATAATAATAGTAATACAACTATAATTATATAATGATTACTTAGTAATATTGGAAATATAAAAAGTAAGATGTTATATTAATGTATGTAATAACAAAAAGTAAAAGAACATAATAATTATTAGTAGATAGGTGTCTATCTAGTAAATAGATAGGTGTCCCTATAGAATGACCCTTTTTTTATATTCGTTAAAACATGTTTTTTTTTTTTTTTTTTTTTTCAAATGTGAGTATTGGATTAACTTGTGTGTATTTTAAATATGATTTTGTGAATTTTGTACAGCGAAAGAAAGAAAGGCAAGAAGTTTCGGTATGGCCATCATCCCTGTCTAACCACCAACAAATTTTTGTGAAATGTTAAATTATAGAAGCTAGAAAATTTCCAAGTGGTCATGAGAAAGATGAATAAGGACTCGAAATACGGACGTACGTAAATGAGTCAAGTTGAGTAGTAGGTTATTCGAGCTCGGTTTGAAATACTAATACCAGGCTACCAGCTGGCTCGAGCTCAATTATTCTTTGAGTTATCGAGCTGTAGCTCGATGCTTAATTGTTTACGTGCTCGAACTCATGATCACTTAACTCATTTATTCACTCAAGATTGATGATTTTTATATTTTTATGGCATGATGCATGAATATATGAACATGTTTAACTCAAAAAAGGATATGCTTGAATAGCTCAGTGCAACCTAACTCGACTCGAGAATTTAACCGAGCTTTCGAAAGAGCGGAGTCAAACATTGGTGTTGTAAAGATCGACTTGTTAAGTTAAACGAGTTATATTTTATGTGGGAGATTGACTCTCAAGTCCGAGAACTATTATGCTCAAGCTCGAGATAAATGAGTTTGAGCTCGAACAACTTGTTAAAAGTTTGATTCTTTCACATCCCTAGCTCCAAATATCAAACTGGTTTTATTTATTAGTTAAGTTGACCCGGTTGAATTTTAAGTTACAAGTTTTTCATTGAAATTCTTTGACGAAAAATGAATTGTATCAACAAGAATATCTAAGGTGTATTTGGTTTGACGGAATATTTTTGAAATATTTATATTTCACGAAATAATTTGGAATTAAAAGAACTTTGTAATCTTTGATATATTTTACGCGTATCTGAAAAAAAAAATTAATTCTTTATAGATTAGTCACAAATAAATAAATGATAAATAATTATAAAATTAATTAAGTTATACTTTATTGTTAATTATTACAAAGAATATGTTTACATATTTTAAAACATCATTAAAGACAAATCATATAAATTCTTATTAAATACCAACTCATTTCGGATTTTTAAATCTAATATTTATGGAACTTCAATTTAACACTTTTCTTTAAACCAAAAAGGGAATTGAGTTGGAATAAGATCCAAATCCCATTAAGCATCCTTATCATCGCTTTGACATTGGGAGATTGCGTGGGTCGGATGAGTTGGCTACCAGCTTTGGTCAAATACGTAAAATTTTAGGATGGATTAATTCAGAATAAAGGGTCGTTTACTTGAACATTTATCCGGTAAGTGTTTATCTGTAAAATTGAATACTATCACCTATCATATTGAACAACATTTTAGTCTCTCAAAACGGTATCGTATGCAACAATTTACCCGATAAAAGTTGTTGATCTCACTTACCCAGATAAGACTCTCAGTTCATGCTATCGCTCTTACTGGATAAGATTCTAGTCATTTTCATGTTCGTCCCGTAAGGTAAATTGACCTGATAAGTACTTACCGGGTTGGCGTCAAGTAAACGGCATATACATACATATATATACATACTAATATGATACAAATCATTATGAAATGTTGATATAATTTTTTTGTATAGTTCAACAATCTAGCACTTAAATAAGTCTCCTTTCTTTTTTGTTTTATTCATTTAACATGCTCTCAAGTATATGTAATTTCTATGTAAATATATTCTAAAAGTTAATAAAATAATTAAAGGGAGTTAGCTCAGTTGGAGAGGTAACATCTTTGGAGGTATGGGGTGAAAGCCACACTAACAGGGTTCGATTCCTACGGGCGACATTTTTTTTACGATATCCAGACTCTGGATCTAGTCCTTCGGGGCTGGGTTCGAGACTGGTTCGGGTTGGTCCATAGGGCCCCTAAAACCTGGCAGCCAGGTTCAGTCATAGGTTAGGCCGCGTCACTACAAATTAGTAGAATTGCTAGTAAAAAGACCCGATACTGCTGAAACATGCGTACACATTAACTTGATGTTCAAAATAAAAAGTTAATAAAATAAGATAGGTTAGTAAAGTAAATTATGGGTCGAAATCAAACATAAAAGCGATTTAAAGAGGGTCGCTGGGATAGATGAACGGATATTGGTCCAACAAAGAGTGGTTTGATTGAAGCAAAAGTCAAAGCTACTCTTGACCAAACAATTACCTAATTTTTTATATTAATTTTTTTAATTTAATTTAATTTAAATTTATGTGGATAACAGGGAAACATGTCCTCTTTCCGTAACTTCAATTGTCAAAGAGTGGTTTATAATTCGTAATGTGTCATCTTATTCTTTCCTTCCCCAAAAAACTAAATATAAATTTAATAGAACAAAAAAGAAAACTTGTATTTGAAAGAGTAATTTAATTACATTTAGAGTTTGGTTATAAGCTAACATCTGAATTTATAAGTAAGAAAATGTAATAAAGTAAGATGGATGAGTCGATTAGGGTCCAAACCATTAGTCGTTGGATGGATTAACATATCAATAGGGGTTTATGTTTAAACATATCGGATGGGTCAACTTCATTAGTACATTTTTGTTAACTTGTTTAATTTTATATGTATGTATATAGAGGGAGGTTCTTTGTTAACCTCTTATTTTCGGAACCTGTCATCAACCAATCGGATTTAAGTTTTTTAATTGGTTTCATTTTGGACGTCTAGGGGTATGGTTGTTATTTTAATTCATTATTACTACTTGCTTCGGTTTCCTTGTTTGTAGGGGTGTTTTCATGTTTGTAAGAGTGGTTGTGAATAGAAAGTTCAATGATATTCAATCATTTGAATTTCTTTATTGATCATCTCCTAATTGGTTGCCTCACTGCTGGTTGACTCCACCATTTGCACCGCTGTTGCATCCGTCTTCCTCTTCCACCGGCCGTTTTCCATCTGAGCCAGTGAGCCACTGTCATGTCCATCGTTTGCACCTCCACATTTGAACTTCATAAAACTATCTTATAACTAAGTGATAACAGGTTTAAGTACAAGATAAGTGTTGAACTCTTTAATACGATAAAAGAATCTATAAAACTTATAACAAATTATGAAATTAAAGACTCTTTTGCTATCAACAAAATGAGAAAGTACATGAAGTCATTTCTAGCAAATATAGTATATACGCTTCCAAATTTATTTATAGTAAGATTTGGATATAAATTTGTTTATGTGTCAATTGCTAATCATCAAAAAATATATTAATTTTCTCTTGACTTGTTTTGGAAATATTTCTTTTTTATCTAATTGTTAGTTAAATAAATCGATAAATTATATATCAAGACCATAAGGACAAAGATTTTGAAGGAACTTCTTTCTTAAATAAAATATGAAAATGATGTATGTATTTGGTGAACCATCAAGATTTGTCCTTCCAGAAGATTATTATACAGTGGAAATCAGGTACATGACAACATCATAACATATATTTCCTCAAGATTTGTCTAACAACAATTCTTAACTTTCTTTTAAAGATTCTGCACTAGAAATGTAAGTAAAATAAGATTTTCGATCTTGATATGTGTTATTGTAGAATATGAAAGGGGTTTATTAGGCCATAGCCCATAAGAGGGTCGTTTTTATTTAAATGACATTCTTTTACGTAAAGTAGACAAATCTCGTGTGTGATTGGACAAGTTTATAACATCATTGATAACCATCATTGATAACTATAGTAGTCATTAGTCACGACCTGAGAAGTTTTCAGGATCAATATGTCCATCTTTGTTTAGAATTTGACATTCGGTTTCCCCTAAAACTAGATTTGGGTTATCTTATTCGTTGTTTGTATAGGCTTACTATATGATTTCCTTCAACGAACCCGCATTTGCCTTTGGTTTGGAACCGTTCTTCCGTCTCTTGGAGTAAACTCGATGTTGATTTCAGATGATAATCTAGTTTGGCCAATCTATCCTTTTTTTACAAAGCAAACTGCAAGTGACGGTGTAAAAAAATTAAGTGACCAAACTAGATCACAAAAAAAGCAGTGCAATCTAAGTGATCTTTATAGATTGGGTTTATTATGGGATTGTCATGTGTTTTACAACTTACTGATTATACATCATAATGCATAAGATTTTAAATGATAAAAAAAGGGGGGGTTTTTACATCACATCAAGTTCCTAGATATGAAAGTCCAAACATTACCGTGATATTTGGTTCATAGATTGTTTTTGGATGGAAAAGAATGTGTCAATTTTTTTTGACTTTAAATGAATTAAAATAGAATGTAAACAAGTTTGACCACCATTTTAGTTGACAAACATTGAAATGCGATTTCCTAAAATTAGAATATGCTAAATTATTTAAATTTGTTTGTTTAGTTCATAAAATATAACTTTCAGATTATAATGAAATGTTGGTAAATATCTAAATATGTGGAAGTTTTTTCTTAAACTAATAATACCTTTTATTAGAATAATGTATATGATTCCGACGGATTTTTCAGATCCCGAACATTTACTGATACAAATGGAATCTTTTTTAATAAAATTACATCGGAGTGTAATAGATAATACTTGATTATTACTTATAGATATCTGTCTTAATAATTATAATAACTAAATTAGACGTTGTAGTTAGGGTTGGCAATGGGTAGGGTACGGGTAGGGTAAGGGTTATTCCGTTATCCAATCCATTTAAAATAGCGGGTAACGAAACGGATAATTATCCATATCAAAAAAGTCTTATCCATACCCTACCCTACCCATTAAAAATAGCGGGTAACGAAACGGGTAATGGGTAAATGGTAAAACAAAAAAAATTTGATCACTAAATAATATCGTTAAACCCCCCAAACATAGAAGTAAAATATAAGCTCATAAACAATTTTTATATACCTAATTTGTTCTAGTAACATTTAAATATTACCAAACATATTCATATTAAAATATTTTAAAAGTAATATAGAAATTATAAGAAAACATTTTTCGTGTATTTAAATTTTTTGACTTTAAAAACATTTTACTTGATAAAAATCAAATAAAGTACAAATTAACATATAACAACGTTATAAAATATACTAATAATATAATTAGTATAATTATTTGAATATTAACTCTATATAATTATACATGTATATATATCTTAACGGGTAACGGGTAATGGATAACGAAAAAATCATTTATCCATATCCTACCCACTAAAGTTTCCGGTAAACGGGTAATGGGTAAGTGGATAAATGGATAAATTTTTCTTCATCCATACCCTTATCCAACGGGTCGAAACATAACCGGTAACGGGTGTGCCCTTATCTATTGCCAGCCCTAGTTGTAGTTTTAATTTGATTATTTTATGACAATCAAAAAATTAATGGACATGCTTCAAAATACAAATTGATATATGCAAAAAATCAAAAAACAAAATTATGTAATTAATTTTTTTGAAATTTTTAAATGTTAAATATAGAGAGTAGAAATCGAGTCGAAATTAGAAATGAGATGTTCATTTCTAATAATGTTATTATCTTTTATTTGTGGAACTAATCGGAGTCTTAAAATCCATTCCCTAACTAAACGAATAATTAAAATTTGGTTAAAAGAATTTAACTTTTTAATTTTATCAGAATTTACGAACCAAACGTGATCTAGATATGAGGTACATGTCGGTACTCAATAAAATTACAAACCAACAATTAACCATTTTTAATAGATAACCAATCCCCATTGATTCTAGATGCAACATTTAATAATAGAATTTTGAATTTATTTTTAGCTCAACAAATATCAAACGTCATGATGTCTAATGAAGGAAAATCGGGGAGCATTTTCATACTTCTCCATGTGAATTGTATGCACTTCTTTATAATAGTAAATTAACTAAATTTTGATTTTTATGCACATGTGCATATAAAGAGTGTGCATATTACAAATTCTTTTTATACACAAGTGGATACGGCTTAGATGGAGAAGTATGAGAGTGTTCCTCGGTTTTCTGTTTCTTTGAGATTTTTCCTTTAATCTGACCATATATATACAGGGTCAGGTTCATGTGAGACCAAGCTGTTTCATGAGACTGGTGACTTTACATATGAAACTTCACAACAAAACACTATGAAAGTAAAAAAACATTAAACATTCATGGTGAAAACACTGTAAATGTTACGTTCATGGGGTTTTTTTACTGTGAAGGCTCGATTATTTTTACCATCACGACACTTTCACTGTGAAGGTTCGGATATATATATATATATATATATATATATATTTTTGCATTCACAATGTTTTTCCTGTGAAGGTTTGGATTTTTTTACGCTTGTTTGGTTTTTTTTACTTTGTAAATTTTTTTAGTATGAATGTTCGAATGTTTTTTTTATCTTCATGTATTTTGCTGTGAAGTTTCATGTATTTTGTCTTGGTATCACTGATCTCACTAAAACAATTTTATCTCACATAAACTTAATTCTCTCTCTCTCTCTCTCTCTCTCTATATATATATATATATATAGGGGTGGGTTCAAATGTGAACCACTTTTTGGTTGTGAACGTGAGGACAACCGAGAGCGCGACACGTGGCGGATGACTAGGCGCCACGTTAGATCCACGGCGGATGACTAGGCGCGATTCATGGGAGGGCATTGAATTAAAGAGGGGGACCACACTCAAAGCCGCCACGTGTCACGCTCTCGGTTGTCCTCACGTTCACAACCAAAAACTGGTTCACATTTGAACTTTCCTCTCTCTCTCTCTCTCTCTATATATATATATATATATATATATGGGGGAAAGTTCAAACGCGCGAGAAGCATGTCAATTTAAGAAAAGGTGAGGAGCAATCTCAGCCCACTCATCTCGCGGTTACGGTGAACGTGGTCACGGAGGATTGACGCAATTCATGGGAGGGTAGAGATTATTAAAGGGGGACCGGTCAAAGCCACATTTATTGACCAAGATGAATGGTTGAGATTACTCCTCACATTTTCTTAAAAAGTTATATTTTTCGTATGAACCTCCCTTTATATATACTAGTGTGTGCCACCGCGCGTTGCGCGGTGACGATAACTTTTTTAGAAAAAAATGAAAGTTAAGTGACACGATTCTTTATGAATAAGATATTAAACTACATATTTTCTTTTGTTAGAAAATATATAACCAAATCTAAATGAAATGTAATTCTTAACAAATAACTAATAAAATACAATATTATTCTGGTTCAACGTGAAACCAAATTAAGATGAGAATATTAGGGGTTTTATAATATAATTTTGTTGTATAATAATTGTATTGGTGTGCTATATAAAACTATAGGCTATATATAGAAGTAAACTTTCGTATCGTCATGATTAAACATTTGGATATCTATCTATATAATCTAAACAAATTTAATAAATTATGATATAAGTGTGTTGTGTAATTATTTATTGTTTAATAATCATGATTCCTTCATATTTTAATTTCTATTGTTTCTCTTAACAAAGAAATTTTATACATATTTTTTATTTTTATAAAAGTAATAATTATCCAATGGGGAATTTAATATTTAAGAAATGATTAATCGCAAAGGATAAATAATGCTTTAGTCATCAAAGTTTTATTTCATTTTCGGTTTAACGATCAATGTTTTTTTTTTCGGTTTAACTTTAAAGTTTTGAATTTGTTATGATTTAACCATCAAAGTTTTTTTATTTGATTTTACCATAAAGTTTTAAATTTACGATAATTTAAACCTCGAAGTTTTTTTTTTCAAATAGTTTAAGCCTTAAAGTTTTGTTAAAAAAACTAATTAATCTATTAAGTTTTTTTATGGATTTTGATTGTAGTCTCTTTACTTTATTATACATGTTATTTTTAATAAAAACTTAACAAAACTCAAGGGGTTAAACCATTTTTTAACAAAACTTAAGGGGTTAAATCATTTGTAAAAAAACTTTAATGTTTAAACCAATAAAAAAGGTGCAACTTTGATGGTTAAATCATAACAAATTCAAAACTTTATGGTCAAATCGGAAAAAAAAAAACTTTGATGGTTAAACCAGTATTTACCCTAATCGCAAATGTATCCTAGTATCAAATCTATGTAAGCAAAAATGATATTCTTAATATAGCTTGTGAACCTATTTTTACAACTGAATACTTTAAAATCATTTTGTAAGAAGTACTTTTATTATGCACACAAATTTCAATGAACATGTAGAGATGACGAAGAACTAAAGGTTGACTCCAATATGGTACCGGATGTGATGAGTCAACCTCTCGTAAACAATTCAATTTCTCTAGAAAAAATTGGTAGCATCAATGGGATTCACTTCTACATGTGCATTAACAAATGCATGAAATCAATTGTGCAATTTTGGTCAAAGAATAAAAGGCTCTGCAAAAAAAAATGCACTATATAATAATTCTTAAAACGGAATGTAAATCATGACAACAACATACATAAAATCATATTGTCATCAAATCACAAAACCAAATTGCATAAAATTACAATGTAGTCAAAATCATAAAACAAACATATATAAAAATTATAATGCTATCTAAATCATGAAATGAATATACATAAGTTTATTACCTTTGACTAAAATTATGAAAAATATGTACATAATATTCTTACCTTGCACGTAAGAGGTGATCATAAAAATATATCATACCTTATATTTTAACCACGAAATCCCAAAACGAAGACCTAACAATTGAATAATTTATGTTGAAATAACCTAAAAAAAATCCGTACAAAAAAAAACTATCAATAATAGATTAGTATATATAAATGAAGAAAAACACAAGGAAGAAATTTATGAAAGTTACATACATAATATCCCTACTTAGATCATAAGAAGAAAGGTAATCATAAAAAACACATACCTTTTATAACCATAAAATCCCATAAACAAAAACTTCACAGTTCTAAATACATTGACAAATAGAATGATTTATGTTGGAATAATGTAGAAAAAGTTCCTACAAAAATAAAATCAAAACTATCAATAACATATTAATATGTATAATTGAAGAAAAACCAAAGCAAGAAATTGAGAATGAATCTCATTTTGAAATTGAGGGTTAAATAAGGAGGTATGAGAGAAGATGGAGAGGTTGGTTAGAGATAACCCCTTAATATTAAAGATAGTAGTAAAACTATGTATATAAATGGACAAAAAATCATCAATTAATAAATTTGACTTAAATAAGAAGATAACCGAAAAGGCTTGAGAATATGAAATGGTGAAGTAACACTTCACTATTAAAGATGTTGGTAAAATTACCAAAAGGACCTTCACACACAATAGAACATATATTTTCAAACATGGATAAAAAAGTAATTAGCAAAAAAGTTTAATTAATAAAATCAAAAAACCGAGAAAATTTCTAAGAGGTATTCTATGCTTGAGAATGTGCCACGTCATCTTGTGAGGTTGTTGTTTTAATATATATAAATGATTTATGGTGATAGATATCTTGAGGGAAAGATTCAATTATTGGGTGTTTGGATAAGTTTCATATATTAGGCAACAAATATCTTGAGGGATCCTATGGTTATTATTATGTTACTAGATTGTCATTTTCTTGGTTAGATCAAGACATGAACTAGCTATGTTTAATTTTGTTTGCTAGGTTTTTGGCCTTGTCTAATCAGGGTTCAATTCCCATGGTTGTAGCTTTTAGTCATTTGTTTCTTAACTTGGATACTTCATATCCAACTTGGTTTTATCTTAGTTTGTTTATAATATAGGTGGTTCTCATATTTTAGTTTGTTAACGAAGTAATTGACTCTTCGTTTGTAAGCCAAAACCGTAACGGAGAAAACAAGTTTGGTGAGTTGATCAGTCGGTTTTCGATAATTTAATTTGTTGTTTAAGACGTTAAGTATTTTAATCTTCATGAATATACTTTAAGACATTAGATAATGTTGTTAGGGATTATGTGCAGAGTTGACAAACCAAGTAATTATACATCCAATGTTACAAGACACTTGAGGGTCACACATGTGAGGACCTATAAGTCGAACAAATTAAATGAAACCCAGAAATGAGAATTAGGATTTATAATAGTATATTATAAATCAATTGGGTAATTTCAGTCAGAATTACCAAAGTTGGAGGGTTATTAATTAATTAAAATATTATATATTTATTAGATAAAATAAATATATAATAGTTAATTAATAAAGTAATATATATATATATATTAGATAAATATATATATATTTATAATTATCATAGGCAAATTCTTTTCCAGTAATTAAAAGGAAAGGATTTGAGATAATTATAATATGGAAACTGAATACCTTTCAAACTGTGTTTTTCTTCCCATATAAATAAGGCTTATGGGTTAAGGAATAATTAAGCTTTAAGTTAAAAACCATATCAGTTTTTCAGTTTCTCTCCTCCTCTCTTCCTTCCTCCAACCGGCGCCGACCCCCTCGCCATTCGGATTCCAGTTTTGTGTTTCCGGGTTTCATTCGGTTCAACTAGAAGAACGTTCGTTGGTCAATCACCGGTGGATTAAATCTCGAGCAATCCAGGTAGACTGATCTGAATCGAAACCTTTAGGATTAAACTAGAAACGATTAAAGATCAATAGGCTTTTAAGGGTTTTAGCTTTTATCGCTTCCGCATGATAAGATCAAAAACAGTGTGTTTCTGATCACATAGGTTTTATCAGTTTGATTTTAAACCTATGAGATTTATCAAACCAGAAAGGTTCATTAGATCTGAGTTAATCCTCGAGTCAGTTTGATTCGGGGATACTGTTCGCCTGGTTTGCACACCCCCTGTTCTTTTATGATTTTAATTATTTTATTATTTGAACGGTAGCGGTGCCAAAAACAGGTGTGCAAAAGAAATAAAACAAGTAACCTTCGGTCCAAGTATAAACCTCCAATTACCGTCGTTTTTCTAAAAACAAGTAATAAAAATGGTACAAGTACCAGATATCGATCCCACAGGGAAGCGGTGAAAACAATCTTTCGAGATTCAGTCTTTGTGAAAGTTAACTTCAAATGGGGTTTGGATAAAAAAGTATTTGGTTGGTTGGTTGATTATGAGCTACTTTGAGAGAACAATTATAAAAAGGAGCCAGGGGTGCAAAGTCTTTTAGTTGGAATAAAAATAGGTAAATTGGATGAAAAGTAATTTAATAATCTCAATTATGCAGAAATGATATCCAAGTAACTTCTGAAAAGTTATCACATTTTCATATAGCCCAATTACTTATCGATGAGTTTAGATGCAATCTTTAATGAAATATTAAAATATATTAAAAATCAACACTTACGTAACCTCTGAAAGATTAACACATTTTCATGCATCTGACTCATCGTTAAATAATTAGTTATAATCTTTAATGGGATACTAGGTCTGATACCAACTTCAGGAATAGTGCCAATTGTAGTCCCTTAAGAGACTAACACATTTTCATGTCTTTGGATTATTACCAGTTAATTATTAAATATTCTCTTTAATGAAATGCTAAAGACGTGAGATAATAGCAACGAGTGTTGTCACCCACTCATATATCCCCAAAATAACATTTTAGTAGCTTCTGAAAAGATACCGCATTTTCGTACATTTATTTAACTGGTAAAAATCTAAATACAATCTTTAATGAGACATTGAACTTAAGGTGGTAAAATTTGAAGTTATATAAAATACTTTTTTCTTTACCAAAGATCCATTCCAGTTTAAACTTTACACCCCAAGCTATGAAATTAGCCTATCATGCTTGGGTGTGTTTTACGACTATTTTTGGGCAAATGATTGATTGGACAAGAAAACGTTAGTGCAACGAAGATAATTATAAATTGCAGTAATTAAAGCAGTTGATCAGGTACGGTTACTGGAATTGACCAGTGAAAATTAAAGCATATAATATAATGAAAACTGGAGAAATGACCAGTTGAAATTACGAGCGCGTAGGTAAACACAATTTATAAGAGAAGCTGTTAGATGTTAGTTAACTTATCATAAATATATATAGATGTAAGCATGTATCAAACATTCATAGATACTTATATATATATATATATATATATATGAACACAAGGACGTAAGAATTCAAGATGAACTAAAAGATATATAGATTAAACTAGTCGGTAAAATGCCAAACACTTGGTACTACTTTCGGGTATACAAAAGCATGGAACCACACCCGAAATAAACCAAGTGTTTCAAGAGAACGTTTGGTCTCGTCACGAGAAAATCCGACCTTAGAACTAGTGTATCACGGGTATTGAAAGTCAGCTAGCTAGGCTTGGTCTCGGCTCCTTGTGATAGGACCGAGAACCATATACAAAGATGGGAATGGGGTTGGAACTTAGGAGATTGAAGTGTTACATATGAGAGATATATTCTAGCTACATACATATGCATATATATAGAGAAATTGTTCATGGGCCATGGGCTAAGAAAAACCAAGTTTGAGTTCAAGATCACTAATGGGCTTCGGCCCAACAGCCATGGGACTCGGCCCAACAGCCATGGGACTCGGCCCAACAGCCGAGTGTGAGCAGCCCATCGTCGTGCTCTGATCCTATCTCGAGTCTTGATCATCCGGCCCATCCAAAACGAGTTATCCACAAAATTTGGCCCATGACATCGATCTCCTGAAAACATATAAACTAACATGAGCTTTTTGTGACAAAAATATGAGAATTATATACATGAATGTAAACATAACAAAAAAATATGCACGTATCGAAATATAACTAAATTTTGATGAAATAAACGTGTTAAAGTGAGAAAAAGTGCGTAAATAAAGTTAGTTACAAGGGTAAAATGTTTACCCTATCAGATACCCACGTAAAACCCAACAAATGTTGCATGTGAAACCATAAGATTATATAAATAACTTCTATAATTTTATTTTGGTGAAGGTTTGGTATTTTTTCCTACCTTTATAATGTTTTGCTAAGACCATCCACAACCGTAAACTCCCTTGCCAATCTTTTCGATCGCCACATCAACTTTCCACTATCTTACCGAAACCAATCCAATCTTTACCAATTCATCCGCATTCATATCAATCTAAATAATTAAAATAAAAAAAATAAAAAAGAAAAAGAAAAGGAGAGAGAGATAGAGAGAAAGGAGAGGGAGGGTGGGGTGGGGTGTGTGAGTATAGTCTAAGCAATCGGCACCACCACACCGAAAGATGCCCTTGCCGATCGGCCTCGGCGGTGTTGCCAATGGTACCGATCCGCAAAACCCCTTTGCCGAGCCTCTGTCGGCTCCAATGCGGATGGTCTAAGAAGTTTCAATATAATTTTATGGTCTCATAGAGACATATTATCTCACATAAGTACAACAGAATTGGATTTATAGGACGCTATCAGGCCATCCGCAGCCGTGCAGGTCATACCACCTGCACAGGCTGCCACCTCAGCGCCACATCAGTCTCTAAATGTCCTAACAAACTATTTTATTAAGACTTAATTTATAGAATATAAAAAAACATCTTACCTAAAGGCTTTGTAACAAATTTATACTTGATATTGTATATATAAGTTGTATTCTTGAAAATGGTAGAGAATCACAATATTTTATATGAGTGTTTTAAATAGAAATGTGCATTAGTAATTCTTTCATATCTACTATCAATGTTCACGAAATTAATCACAATTTCTATACATAGAAAAACCTACAATAACTTACATAATTAACATACAACCATCGAAAGAAAAGAAAAAAAATGGTATCAAACATTTAACATAATGTATTGGTTATGTCTTTAGAACTTTAGAAGTTACATTTTCAAATCAATCTTTTACCGTTAAACTACTCAAAAACTTATTTAAACTCGCACAAAGAAAATACTTAGTTCCGGGCCGCTATTACCATCCGGATTCATCATGTAATAAGTCTCGGAATCCTTTGATCCGATCACTCTCTCAAAATGTGCACGCATGTACGTTAATTCCCCATCTGTTGATGGAGGTGCGACAACAGTGTCAGTATTACTGCCACTGTTGTCACTGGAGGCTGGAAGTACTCCAGCCCCCATAGATATTGCATGAAGCAATTGCATGACGTACAAGTCATCATCCGTGGGCTCTCTTTTCACACCGTACCCCATTTTCCGACCGTTGCAATACATCGTCCATATCGGCTCGTCGACGAGCTTCGTCTTCCCGCCTCGTTTCTCGCACTCCATCGCGATCCTGACGAGCCCGAGCCCCATTTCTTGGAGTAGCTTTCCCGTCGGGATCGAGAGCTCTAGCAAAAGCGCGGGCAAGCACCTCGGGTTCTCTTGGATCGCGAGGTTGATTCGGGTTTTTCGGTAGCCGAAGAGGGTGCCGGTCATCCGGGTGCCGCCGTGGATGTGATGGTTGTCGTGGTTCCTGTGAAGGGAGACGGGGAATTTACACGCGGCGGGCGTTATGATCGGGAACGAGCGGAAAACGGAGCGGACACGGTGGAAGATTTTGGTCGATTTCGAAGGGTTTTTTTCTTGGGGATGATGGCTGGAGAGCCACCGGCGGCGACCGCGAGGGTGACGGCGACGACGGTGGCGGTGACGGCGGCGGCGGTGGTTTTTTGGTGCCGGCCATGATGTTAAATTAAGGTTTGGTTCGAAAGAAAGTGGTGGTGGTGGAAGTGGAGTATATAGGAAAATAGAAAGGGGTGGGATGCACGTTTTTTGGTGTCTTTTTATTTATTGGAATAAAAGCTTATTTTCGATTATATCCGTGGGAAAATTCATTGACTAAATTTCAAGAAACCATTTTGTAACTTTTATTTAATTTAGATCAACTTTCTTTTAATGATTTTCTTTAAAGTCTCGATATAAAGTTAATAAATACAATATTAATTCGATATAAAGTTCATATACTAATATTAAAATAAAAATATTTAAAAATGTTCCTAAAAGTTGGTAAAAAGTAAAGTTATAGTCTAAACGCGAGAAGAATGTTTAAATGAGATCATTAATAAATAAAATAATAAGAAACGGTCGAATTACATGTAAAATAACACGCGGTTTTACGCTAACAGTTAACATAAGTCGCATGAATCACGTATGATTTTACACATGATTTTAATATAAAATCATATTTTCTTATTTTCTTATTTAGTTATTAGTCTTGTATAACTTAAACTTTTTAGAATTAAACCCGTAAATAATATAAACCCTAAATAAACAAATAAATTATGTATGCATAGGTTTTATTAATTTAGTAAACTTTATGGTAATTTTGGTTGATTTAGCAAATATATGATTTCAAAAGGATTAAGTTTTAGTTCCAAATTTCAGAAATGAATTGTGTTAAATTATTAAAGTCAAAACGTGTTTTTTATAGGGGAAGGAACACGCCTTTTAGACAAAGTAATTATATTTTTGGACTCTTAAATTATGCTTATTTAAAATAGATTACTCTTTCAAAAGTCAATTATTTATAATATTTTATAATGGTGAAAGAAATTGAAATTAAAATATCCACAAATCAATTTGAGACGATAAAACAATTGAAAATTAAATAAACTTTGTTTATAAAATACATTGTAAACAAAATATATTATAGAATGTGAGTAGAGATGCATAAAAATCAGATATCAATTGTTGTTGGTTCTCTCTTAATGATCTTGCCCCATGGCTTATAAAGAATCCAATCCTCCTGGTCTTTAACTAATCACTAATTAAAAAACTAATAGCGATTTTTTTTGTTGCAAACTTACTTCCCACCTATTACTAACTGAGATACACGTCATAATTGGGTTTGACATGATCTTATTTTGTTTATCATTTCTTTTTCTAAATAAGAATCATTGTGTCTCTTAGACAATCAGTCACATTACTATAAACACTAGCTTGCGAGGGACTTTGACATGGACTATGTTCCTTTGGTCTTTGATCGAACCAAAAGTCCATTCATTTTGATTGTTCTTTTTTCATACTAGACGATAATTGATCAAAATTCAAATAATAAGAATCAATTTGAATGAATAACCCAAGTTTGTGCTTGATTGGTATTCAAATAAGAAACATTTGTGCTTTGTAGAGATGTGACACTTTCTTTTTTAGGAGGTTGTTTGATTTGCAAAAAATTTTGGATGAAATGAAATCTAGCAAAAGTATTTTACTTTAAAGAAATTGAAATGAAATTTTATTAGGTTTGACTACCTGCTTGGTTGACATGCATTCAAATGGAAATCTGCTAAAGGAATTAGCATCTCACATAATGTAAATTTGGAATTGGAATGAAATATTAAGAAATGACCAAAATACCCCTTTTGAAATTTTAGAAGCTGAAATCCAACTATTGTTGTTCAAATAGGTGGCGGGCGGTGGCGGTTCGGATTGTTGGGGTCACCGTGGTGGGTGGCGGTGTTTTAGAACGATAATTCAAATTGGTGGTGGCCGACGGTGGCGGTTTAAAATGGTGATTGTCAGACGGTGGTTTAGAAGAATGATGGTCGACAGTCGGTAGTGCCCTGCAGTCGATGGTGGCCAACGATGGTTCAAAGCAATGGTGTCGGTAGTGACCATACAAATATATAATATTTTTGAAAAGCATATGTTATGTTTTTAAGTAATTTACTCATGTCCTATTTGGTTTGTAAAATTTGATAGTATTTGAAGGAATTTGAATTCAAGTTACATTTTAATTCCACGTTTAGGTTGAATGATTGGTTGAACTTGAAGTCCGGGATTTCATTGAAACAAACATAGGACTTCAAAAATCCCACTCCATACAACTCTCTACAATTACAAGAGTTTAATATACAACTCCTCATCCATTCAACTCATTCCATATTCCATACAACTCTCTTACAGCTCTCATTAAACATAGTTTAAGTAAGAATTTTGCGAAAAACTATAATGCAAAGTTCTAAGTTTTTCGCAAAATTCTAAAGATGATTAGCAAAATTGAACAAACACCTTCCTTTATAAAAAGTCGACATGATTCATGACACTTTTTACACAAAAATACTAGTTATGAAGTATTTTAAGGAATCTTTTGTCAAACACTTACCAGATAAGCGTTTATAATTACAGACAAGAGTCATCATTCTTACCTTTTCAGTTAATATTTTGTACCATCAAAATTAATTGTTGGAAAACGTTTCTTTCCCAATAAACACTTTTACCAATTAAGAGTTTTATCCCTGACTTTTTTGAAACACCTTAGACAAATCTCATATCGTCGCGGACATGAGAGGTACTAGGTTCATAAGTAAACATTGGTCTTACAAGACAACAACGCGTCTTGGGGCCACAAGTATGATAGGCTCTTGCAACTGTGCAATTAAGCTTGTTTGAGCGAGAGTAGTACCAGCCTACCAGGATGGGTGACTGTAACGCTCCCATAACCTGTAGCAAGATATTGTCTGTTTTGACTCCCCGCAAGGTTTCCACCTCACGGTTGACATGGATCAAATCCCATCCAAAAAGGCTTATTGCAAGGTGAGGTATTTACACCTTTTATAAGGAATGCTTAGTTCTCCTCACCAACCGATGTGAGATCTCACAGTGACCTCCTGAGAAGTCCTCTCTAGGTCACCAGAAACAAAGCGATGGCCCAGCGGGGAAAAAACGGACAATATTATGTCGTGGTAGGTGAGATGTTACACTTATTGTGTGCGATTCTCGATCTCTGGGTCTTTGATATGCCTTTCATTGGATATGATTCTTAGTGCTTATCATGTTCATCTGGTAATTTTTGGTAAACGGCTCCTAAGGTGTTGTTTGGTTCACAGAATTTACGGATTTCAAGGTAATTGGAATTTGGGAATTGGTATAGTGAATTCCTTTGACCAAATTTTAATTACTTTGTGTGGTTCACTTCTTGAAATGGATGAAATCCTTTAAATTCATTTAAGTTCCACACCCACCACCACCACTACCATTACCACCACCACCATCACCACACCCACCACCACCACCAGAGCCACCGCCACCAGAGCCACACCAAGACACCACCACCATAGCCACCACCACCACACCCACTACCACTACCACCACCATCACCATCACCATAGCCTCTACCACCATACCCACCACCATCACCATAGCCGCCACCACCACCACCAAGACAACATTGAAGTGGTGGTGGGTGTGGTGGTAATGTCTTGGTGGTGGCTCTGGTGGTGATGGTTTATACACATATTGAAGTATTTTTTGTACTTAATATACCATTGAGAATGCCTAGTCATTGTCACGTCAAAGTCACATCAGATCCACATAAGCATTATTTAATGATTTTAATTGCCACGTTAAAAAACGAGCTATAACCGGTCATAATGGTATAATGTGTACAAAAAAAAGAGTTCAATGGTATATTAAGTACACAAAATAGTTTCATGGTAATATTTGTACAAATCGGATAGTTAGTTACCCTCACAAGTCATAAACCCTTTTGAGAAATTCCATTATGATTCCTACCAAGCAATATCGGGTCAAATTCCATCAAATTAGATCCTATTTCGATCAAATTCCATTACATAAACCAAACAAAGTGTTACGGAGATCCGGTCATTATTTTATAAACCAAACAAAGTGATAGAGCCAAGTTCCCCAACAAAGTCTTTTTCCAGGGTGAAATTCTATAATACCAGAATAAACATACGTACAACGTTGTTACACGTTACTTGACCAACGTTGTTCTGACTGCATTTAGCAACTTTTGGTTTGAAATTTTTTATTTATCCAGCTATAGTTATGACCTGGCGATTTAAGGTTGACCTGAATATGAAGTATTATTAACAGTGTTCAAAGTGGAGTTGCTGACCATCTGATCTTTTCTCTTGAAATGGGGCAAAAATCACACACAGGTACTCCCAATCTATGTTAAGATTAGCTTTTAAATCTTTCAATTACTTCATTAATTTCAAGTTTGATTTTTGTTTTATGTCAAATAATTAAAGATATGTTGTTAGATCATGCTTTTGATTCAATCATCTTCTTGTTGTGTAAGTCAAACCCTAGTAGTTAATATCAGAATTAGCTGAAGGATCTTTTGTTCATGTGATCAATTTTGTTGCAGAATCTACTTCATTGACCCTTGAATTCAGCCATGTAGTTTGATCAAGAAAATTTATGTTATTTTGACTTTTTTTTTGGGGGAGATTTTAAATTTATTAAAGAAATTATGCAGAATGCCCAAATTGGTTACATGTGTGATATTTGATCATACAATCTGATTCAATGATTTACCTCAGATATCAAAGTCAAACATTTATTGAGGATTTTATGTTAACTTCAAAGGGATGTGTTTCCACATTTATGCTCCAATTCATTGATGAGTTAATTTGCAAAAATGTTCCTTTTGTGAGAAGGCATGTTAGACATATTGAGGTCCATAAGGTGTATTCACCAAAAGGGTATTTTAGATATTTACTTAATAGTCTTAGATCAGGCAAGTCGGTATGACCCACTCTGAGGTGGGGTCCGACAGGTACGATGTATGCAGACCTGACCTCTATCCTAAATCAGGCGGCAGTTTCGGTGAGGACCCCAACTTGTGAAAAGTGTGTAGAAAAGAAGCTAAATACTTCTCATTGTGTTATTAATAACAATTTCTATCTTCAGGTGATTATCGAGAAGTTGATACTGAATCAAGTACGTGTAATTTGCTTGATTCCAAGCAAGACGATGATATCTACACCGAGGATGGGACTGTAGATTATCTTAACAATCCCGCTAATAAGAAAAAAACGGGAACTTGGAAGGCTTGTGGCTTCATCTTAGGTGCTTATGATCGTTATCCCTTAAGAATGTACACGTGTACGTAGATTTATCGTCATTTATTGTGTTATATGTGTAGGCAACGAATGTTGTGAAAGACTGGCGTTTTATGGAATGAGCTCCAATTTAGTACGGTATTTTAAGTATCATTTGAATGAGCATAGCGCAACGGCTTCGAGAAATCTTTCGACTTGGACTGGAACTTGCTATCTTACCCCGTTGATTGGAGCTTTTGTGGCCGATACTTATCTTGGTCGATATTGGACTATTGCAAGCTTCTCGATCATCTATGCATTTGTGAGTTTCATTCGCATCATTTGTGTATCTCGATTGGGCAAGCTAAGAAACTAGTTTCGTTTTTACCATATGATTACTTGATGTTGGATATTCGCTTATAGGGTATGGCAATGTTGACGCTATCGGCATCGGTCCCGGGGCTAAAACCGACGTGTTACGAAAACGATGTTTGCAATGCAACGGAGGCTCAAATCGCACTTTGTTTCACGTCTCTTTATCTCGTGGCACTGGGAACCGGGGGAATCAAGCCGTGCGTTTCCTCTTACGGTGCGGATCAGTTCAACGATCACGATGAGGTTGAGGAAAAACAAAAGAGTTCGTTCTTTAATTGGTTTTATTTCGTCATAAATATCGGTGCACTCGTGGCTCACTCGCTTCTGGTTTGGATCCAAGACAACGTGGGCTGGGGTTGGGGGTTCCTGGTCCCGACTGTGGCTATGGCGATTGCGGTGGTTTCGTTCTTTTCGGGTACTAAGTTGTACCGGAACCAGGTTCCGGGCGGCAGCCCGATCACCCGCCTGTGCCAGGTGGCTGTTGCTTCTTTCCGGAAGAAACGGATTGAAGTGCCGACGGATAGTTCGCTCTTATACGAGGCTTCGGATGCGGGTTTTTCTAATCCCGGAATCCGCAAGATCGATCACACGTTAGATTTCCCGTAAGTCTTGATCCCGCATACTAAACGCACCCTAAAATCTTTTTCTCGATGGTTTGTTGGAAATTTTTTTGATAACTTTGTGATTATGGTAATTGCTTGTTTTTTCACAGTTTTTTCGATAAGGCGGCTGTGGTTTTATCGACGGATCATAGGAACGGGTCGGCTGACCCATGGAGGGTTTGCTCGGTGAGCCAAGTCGAGGAGCTGAAAGCGGTCTTACGGTTGCTTCCGATATGGGCCACGGGTATCATTTTCTGCACGGTTTACTCGCAAATGTCGAACCTATTCGTGTTGCAAGGGTCCACTCTGGACCCCCGTGTCGGCACGTCCGGTTTCGAGATCCCGCCGGCTTCTCTCGGGGTTTTCGACACAATCAGTGTGATATTCTGGGTCCCGGTCTACGACCGCGTGATCGTCTACGTGGCCAGACGGCTTACAGGTCAACAAAACGGGTTGACCCAGCTCCAACGCATCGGGACTGGCCTCTTCATTTCCATCTTCAGCATGGTGTGTGCCGGCATCCTTGAAGTAGTTCGGCTCGAGACCGTGTCAAGAAACGACTACTACAATCTCGAGCGGATCCCGATGTCGATATTCTGGCAGGTGCCGCAGTATTTTCTTATGGGGTGTGCGGAAGTTTTTACGTTTATCGGGCAACTTGAGTTCTTTTACGAACAAGCCCCTGATTCAATGAGAAGCTTATGCGCCGCCCTTCAACTAACGATAACGGCCCTCGGGAGCTATCTGAGCGCTTTTCTCGTCACTATCGTCACGATCATCACTACGCGAGATGGTAGCCCCGGGTGGATAACGGACAATCTCAACTACGGCCATCTCGACTATTTCTTCTGGCTCTTGGCCGGTCTCAGTGTCGTGAACTTGGGAGTTTTCATCACGTTGGCTAAGCAGCACACGTATAGAAAACCGGCCGGAGCTGTTCGCTGAAGCCAACGAAGCGAGGCTTTGGAAACTTGTACATATAGCTACATGGGTTGTAAAATAGTTTCTTGCAATTTGTACATTTCTGGCTTTTGCCATGGTGGTGGTGTTTCAATTCATTGTAAAGGTGGTTAAATGTCTTTTTAGTGATTAAGAGTACTATTTGGGTAAGAAATAGTTAGAAAGTTGGTAAACTGATCGAGTAAAAGTGACATAAAAATGTACATCGTATAGGTGTGCTCGTCCTGATCTTGACCAAGTCAACCATGTTGACCGAATCAGCAGTGGGTAAATCACTGACAATAGGTAAACAGGAGTTATTTATTTACCGTGGGTAAGCGCTGATGGATCAAGAGTACAGTCTAGGTAAGATTTAGGGGCTAACAGATCAAGAGTACAGTGTACGTAAGATTTAGGGGTTGTTTACTTAAACACTTACTCGGTAAATGTTTACCCGTGAAATTGAACACCATCCATCATCTACCAAAATCGGACAATGTTTTTAGTCTCCCAAACGGTATCATAATGTGCGTGGTAAGTGCTTACCAGTAAGATTTGTAAATCTCACCTACCGGGTATGACTCTCGGTTCATGTCATCGCTCTTATTGATTCTAGTCTTTGTCATGTTCATCTCGTAAGGTAAATGATACAGCTCGGTTTCGACCTGTATCGGAGATTTTTAGAGAATTCCGGAAACCAAGAAAACGGGCTCGAAAGAAACGAAAAATCAAGCAACGAGGCAGACCAGGCTTCGCGGCGCGAGGCTATGGCTCGCGGCGCGAGCCGATCGCAGATCAAGATGCGTATCAAATCAGTCCGGGATTTATTGCATTTATTAATCTGTTTAAATATTTTATTAAATAATTATTTAGATTAAGTATTTAGTAATTAGTTTAAGTATTTATTTAGTTTTCTTATTCACCAAGTCAGGATTTATATTTAGTAGTTATTTTATTGGGTTAATTACATGAGTGTGTATCGAACTTGTCACGTTTTTTCATTGTATATATCCAACTTTTAAAATTGTCATTGTATGTATCGAACTTGCTAAACTTTGCCATTGTATGTATGTTACCTGCTTAGAAGGTAAACCGATACATACAATGGCAAAGTTTAGCAAGTTCGATACATACAATGGCAAAATTTAGCAAGTTCGATACATACAATGGTTACGAAAACTAAACTTTGCCATTGTATGTATGTTGCCATTGACCGGTTACCTACTTAGAAGGTAAACCGATACATACAATGGCAAAGTTTAACAAGTTCGATACACACAATGGCAATTATAAAAGTTGAGTACATACAATGAAAAAACGTGACAAGTTAGATACACACCCATGTAATTAACCCTATTTTATTTAGTTTCCTAGTTGGTTTATAATTAGGTTATTTAGTTTCCTTATATGTTTTGTCTACTAGATTATAAATAGGATGCTTAGGCTACTTTTGTAATCAGATTATCAGATTATTCAGTTTTATTCAATAGCGTTTAGTTCACGAAAGTGTATCCAACTTGTCACGAAAAGTTATTGTATGTATTGTACTTAGAAAGTTACCTTTTAGCGTATCAAAGTTTAAGAAATGGTTATTGTATGTATCTAACTTTATCAAAACCTACCATTTAATGTATCAAACTTGTCACGAAAGTGTATCCAACTTATCACGAAATACATTAAATGGTAGGTTTTGATAGTTTGATACGCTAAATGGTAAAAATGGAAGTTCGATACATACAATAACTTTTGGTGACAAGTTGGATACACTTTGGTGTACTTGTCCCTATTCAATATAATTTCTCTTTGTGAGTTATTATTGAGAGTTCATCTCTTTTGTTCTTGGAGTTTTACGCTTGTAATTCTCGTCATATTTTGGATTTGACGCTTGTCGATCCCTTCCGCGTTTCCCACTGCGTCAGTTGGTATCAGAGCACAGATTGCTGTCTCTTTTCCTTCCGATGGCATCACCGCCACCACGACTACTCACCCTTGCTGATCTTCTAAACGTCCGTCCGAAAAGAGATAAGCACGTCAATACACCACCTCGTTATAGCCGATCCATGTCGCACCATCGCCACCATCATTATAAACCGATCGAGATTCCACTTTTAGATCCGATCAAAATTCCCGCCATCAAAATCGAGCCGATTCAAATTCCCACCATCCATATCGACCCTAAAGTTGTTTGGGAGACGTATCTTCTCAACCACAAACAACCGTTTATTCCGGAAAATCAATCAAAGGAAAACGACGATATCTTACCGGAAAAATTCGAAGAGGAAGACGTCCCTATCAACAATGAGCCGCCGCAAGAAATCATTCCCGTCGTAGCCAAACAGCCACCCGTCCCGACCGAGCCACTACACGACGAAGTAATTATCGAGCCGGAAAAATATTTGGAAGTCAAGAATGCTGATGACGGAAAAGATGTGATCAAGGCTCCAAGTCAGATCGCAACAACTCCCATAGCTTACTATCCGTTTGAGCTTGACGAGTTAACACTTACATGGAGTCGAGTACAACCTATGGAAGTCGATCCCTTTTGGAATTTCGATGATCCGCTCGTGAAGCCGAAGGATGTGGTTTATGATCTATTGTTACATCAAGACCCCGAGCGATTTAAAAATCTACACGAGAACTCGAGGTCGAGTTCTTTTCAAGTGGGGGTGTCTGATACAGCTCGGTTTCGACCTGTATTGGAGATTTTTAGAGAATTCCGGAAACCAAGAAAACGGGCTCGAAAGAAACGAAAAATCAAGCAACGAGGCAGACCAGGCTTCGCGGCGCGAGGCTATGGCTCGCGGCGCGAGCCGATCGCAGATCAAGATGCGTATCAAATCAGTCCGGGATTTATTGCATTTATTAATCTGTTTAAATATTTTATTAAATAATTATTTAGATTAAGTATTTAGTAATTAGTTTAAGTATTTATTTAGTTTTCTTATTCACCAAGTCAGGATTTATATTTAGTAGTTATTTTATTTAGTTTCCTAGTCGGTTTATAATTAGGTTATTTAGTTTCCTTATATGTTTTGTCTACTAGATTATAAATAGGATGCTTAGGCTACTTTTGTAATCAGATTATCAGATTATTCAGTTTTATTCAATATAATTTCTCTTTGTGAGTTATTATTGAGAGTTCATCTCTTTTGTTCTTGGAGTTTTACGCTTGTAATTCTCGTCAAATTTTGGATTTGACGCTTGTCGATCCCTTCCGCGTTTCCCACTGCGTCAGTAAATTGATCCAGTAAGCATTTACCGGAGTAAGCGTCAAGTAAACAGCATCTTAGTCAACAAATTTACGGGTCTAGGTGTGTCGATAAAAATTATCCTTTTTTATAGGGTAAATAAACGTCTTACCCACTTACCCGGTTAGAGATAGTTGAAATGTAGTAAATACATTTTGTAGACTTGTTTGCTTGTTTATTTGTTTTGAATTGGATTCATCTAAAGGAAAGTTACCAAAGTAGCTGATTCCTCCTTAAGAAATTACTATGTTTAGAAAAAATAAGCTAGGTTATAACTCATGTTTAGCTGGACCATAAGCTAGGTTATTGAAACCGTAGTTACAATAGTTATTTCAGGAGTTTTTTTGTAATTTTTTATCAAATATACCTCTTATTAATGTTAATTATTAGACCATCTACAATGGTCTTGCCTCTTGTCAATGGTATCAGCTATCACATCGGCGCCAAATCAGTTTTCCACTATCTTACCAAAACCTTACTAATTCAACCACACCCATAAAAAAAAAAGAAAAAAAAAGAAAAAAAGAAGAAGAGAGAGATAGAGAGAAAGGAGAGAGAGGGTGGGGTGGGGTAGTCTACGAGACCGGCACGGCTTTGCCGTTTTTACCCTGTGCCGATTACCCTCGGCGGTGTTGCTGGGGGTACCGGTCGGTACCCGGCTGCTTGACGACGCTCTTGACGGATGGGCCGCGGATGGTCTTATACTCTAAAATACATTTTTTGGTCATTTTACATACTCGAAGCTAGTTTTTGGTCGAACATGAGTTATTTAACAGCTAGCTTATCAGCTAATAGCTAGCTTATTAGCTAGTTTGCCAAACATAGCATAAATAGCGTATATTGGTCAAAAACAAGTGTGATGCTTTTCAAGTAAGATATGGGTAATGGCCAACCATGTCGTGAAAATTTACAGAAAAGCAAGTGATCGATGAATGAAAGAAAAAAGGTTGTTTGTTTATTTTGGTTTGATAAAGTTATTAAAATGGGTAAAAGTTAAAAGGTCACATAAAACGAAAGGAGACATACATACATAAGAATCAATGCGTACATATATATCTGGGTAAATAATTGACCCCACCAGTTCATCAGTCTCAGGAAACTGTGGACCGCTTCTATATGCATCAATGGCGCCAAAAGCATGCAATTTCACTCATCTTCCCTCATCAAACATACAAACTATCATCTTTTCTCTCTCTTTACTCATTCATTCATGGAGGAAGCTTCTCCTCACTTCATCAATCCTTCAGGAGGTCCTCCACTTTTTTGGTTTTGTGTTTCTCTGTTTGATCTTGCTTAATTGGAATGGTGGTGCAATTGTTTGCTTAATTGGTTCTTGTTTGTGGTATCTATTTGGTTTATGTTTGCATGTTTGTTTGTTGTTGTTTCCAAATGCAGATGTTTTATGGTGGTGGTTTTGTAGCAGGTTTTAGTGTTGAATTTGGTTTGGCATTGTTGATTTTTGTAGTTTCTGGTTATATCTGTGTCTAAAATTGATTTAGGGCTTTATGAAGTTTGTGAAATTTTGTTAGTAAGTATGAATTCGTCATTAAATTGTGGATCTTTTAGGAAGTTGTGGTCTTAAGTACAAAAATGAAGGTTAGTTCTTTCCTGTTGCTTTGCTTGTTGGGTGAATTGCCACTTTGGGATTTTGAAATGAACTTGGGTTCCAAAATCTGTTTTTTATTTTTCTTTTTTCTTTCATTTTGAAATTTGAATATCCCCTCAAAATTCATAGTGGCTTGGTTTTGGTACTACCGTGTTCAATTAATACGCGAATCCGGACAAAAGAAAAAGACTAGACAGGACAAGTTGTCTGCCTGTCTGTGTTTTTTTTTCTTTTTCTTGAAAGGGTATCCGAGGCTTTACCCTGACTAATCTCAACAAGGTTCATCGACAGCTACGCATGCTGCCATGAGTTAATCCCGAGCGGCCACAATTTGGATGCATGCGGATTCGAACCTAGGGTAGAAGGGTTAGTTAATAAGCCACTTCCCCGACAGGCCTTAACCAGTAAGTCACTGCCTTGTGGTTCTGTTTTTCTTTGGTTGACTTTGGTACAACTAGGATGGGATAGGATTGGGCTGGACAAGTTGCCACTGTTTATGGTTTCGTATGGTGGTTACAGGTGGTAGTAGAAGAGGAGGGGGTGATTGTGGGTATGCGGAGGTGGTGGGCGGTGATAGTGGTAGAGGTCGAGGCGGTGGTGGTTCTTGATGACGTGGAGATGTGGATGGTGGTGGCCAATATTGGGTGATGTGCAGGTGGAAGTGGTGGTCGTGGAGGAGGGTAGAGGTGGTGGTGGCCATTCTTTAGCATGTTAAATGTGTGATTTTGTACAGGGTTCTAAATTTGGGTCCCAATTTTACACTTTTTAAGGCCTTTTATCAATGAATGTAAAACTACAACCCATTTTGGTGCCTCTCTAATTTCTATCAAAAGACAAAAGTAATATATGTCATCATTTTCTCTGAAATTTGTATATGTGTATCTTTTTTATCTCATTTTGCAGTGTAATCAAAAGCTTTAGGTGTAATAGGGACTCTAAAAAATTGGAACGTCTCATAGAGGCGGTGATGGGCAGTGGTAGGTAGCCGGTGGTGGTGACAGCAATGGGCGGTGGTCAACGGTGGTTGTGGTGTTTGTGGATGACATGGAGACGGTGGATATGGAGGTGGATGTGGAGGTGGTGGGGGTGGTAGCCGTTTGTTTACTTAGGTGCCGTTCGTTAAAGGTGGTCGGCGGTGGCTGTGCCAGGGGTGGTGGTGGCACAGCGTTAAAGTCTGATTTTCTCACCTAGGGTTTACTTAGGTGCCGTTCGTTTTTTAAGAGGTCTGAAGCCTGATTTCACATCTAAAAAATAAGAGGTGGATGGTGTACCTCTTAAAGGTTCTGAGGATGGTAAGAGGTTTCCAGACATTTTTTACAAATAAAACAAATAGTTTTAAGTCTGCAAACCTCTTAATTTTCAGACTTAAGAGGTATTGGGATATGAAGATAGGAAGACTGGAAGTTAACTCTTATGTCCATCTAATATCTGCATAATTCCATGCTCCTGCTTGTTACTATGGTTATGCTAAAAGTTCAATAAGTTCTTGTGAAATGGTATGGAGGTCTATAAGATTTCGGTCTAATTACTTGGTTCGAGATGTAACTTGACATTTAGTTATTCCAAAAATATTATCTAGATGATGAATCGAGCATGTATATGTTGCTCGAAACCAATGAGAAGATTGTGTCTACACTAAAGATGGAACGGTGGATTACCATAAAAGTCCGGCTAACAAGTTCAAAACAGGAAGTTGGAAGGCCTGCTTCTTCATAGTTGGTAATTAAATTATTAGATCTGTGTTTTTCATATGTTATAGGGAAATTGTCCAAAATGGTCATTCTAGACCACCCCCCCCCCCCCCCCCCCAAAAAAAAAAAAAAAAGAAAAAAAAAAATCATTTTATAACTGTTTTTTACTCAATTGACCAAAATAGCCAAGATTTCTCAAGTAGCACTTAAGCAACTTACAAAAACTATTTTTTTATGAATTTAATAGTAACCTTTTAGCAAGTTGCTAAAGTGCTACTTGCGAAATGCTGATGTGGCAAGTACCACTTTAGCAAGTTGGGTAAGCAGCACTTTAACAACTTTAGCAAGTTAGCATTTTGCAAGTAGCACCTCAACTTGTGAAATTGCTACTGTATGAATGTTACGTTCATAAAAAGTGCACTTTGCAATCTGCTAAAGTGCTATCATACGAATGTTATATTTACAAGTTGTTAAAGTGTTACTTGCAAAATCTTGGTTATTTGTAGAAAAGCGGCAATAAAGTGAGTTGTGGTCAAGTGACCATTTTAGACAATTTCCCTTTTTTTCATTTATACAAAGAATGCTACGCCTCACCATCTGATGCAACTGAAATTCCAAGAAAATACTACTCAGAAACAGTTTATATGCTCCAACACTTAAAATGCAGCAACCGCAAGTTTCGAAAGGTTAGCATATTTTGGGATGAGTTCCAATCTGTTGCTGTATTTTAAGCTTGAACTCAATCAACACAGCGCTACAGCCTCGAGAAATTTATCAAATTGGACTGGGGCATGCTACATTGCCCCACTGTTTGGAGCATTTGTGGCTGATGGCTATATTGGAAAATATTGGACAATAGCAATCTCTTCAGTTTTTTATGCCATTGTAAGTCCGCTTATTTGAAGTTATTTTGACCATGAAGAGTATTTCAGATATATGGAAGTCTATGTAATTTTATATCTACTATGCATGATGTGCAAATCAAGTCTTTTATCATACCCAAACTAATTTAGATGAAACAAAAAACCATATAAAGGCTTCCGCACAGTAGACTTGTTGAGGTTCTTGTGCAAGTTCTTATAAGAACCTCTATTGTGGTCACTGGTTCTTGTAAGAACCCAACTCCTTGAACAGGAACCTTGGTTCATGGCTCAATGTTTGTACTATTATTGTTGTTTAATCAATTTATTGTATTTTGTTATATACACACACACACATATATATACATACATACATATACGGTCAGGTTCAAGTGAAAATCTCAAAAAATGGAAAACTAAGGAACACCCTTGTAGTCCTTCATCTCGACCGTATGCACTTGTGCATAGAAGTAATTTATAATATGCACATGTGCATAAAAACCAAAAAACAACTTAATTTAATTTTATGCACAAGTGCATATGGTCAGATGGAGGGCTACAAGGGTGTTTCTCGGTTTTCCATTTTTTTGAGTTTTTCCCTTAAACCTCCCACGTTCTCTCTCTCTCTCTCTCTCTCTCTCTCTCTCTCTCTCTCCCTATATATATATATATATATATATATTATATGATTATCTAGTGGGAGTTTCAATTAAGAAGGCTAAATATAATTAGAAGGTAAGAAGGGCGCAGGTTATGAGAAGGTTCACATTTGAACCCTTATGAGTAATCTGTAACGTTAGTTCACATATGCATCTTCAAATAGATTTTTCAATGATTCATATATGAACCCCTTTCTTAGCTTTCCCTTCTTACCTTCTCTTGATATTTAACCTTCTTATTTAAACCGACCCAAAGTAAATATACAATATATTTATATAATAACTTCTAAATAAAAAGTGGGAAAAAGTGGTTCATCTAAGACCTCTACCAGGGAGTTTTATTGAGGTTTTTAATTTGTTGAACGCTGATTTGGTAGAAGAAAGAGGTTCTTATGCGAGCCCTTTACTGTGGATGCTCTAAGCTTTAACTTTGATGTCAACATTAGGGGATGACACTGTTGACATTATCAGCTGCGGTACCCCGGTTAATACCGACTTACTTCAAAACAGACATTTGGGATGCAACAGATGCACGGACCGCTGTCTGCTTCACGGCACTTTACTTGGTGGCACTAGCAAGCGGAGGAATCAAGGCTTGCGTCTCGGCCTATGGAGCAGATCAATTCGATGACAACGATATGGCTGAGAAAAAACTCAAAAGCTCTTTCTTCAATTGGTTTTATCAGATGATGAATATTGGCAGCCTTCTTGCGCATTCTTTGATAGTATGGGTGCAAGATAATGTGGGTTGGGATTGGGGATTCGGCATTCCTACTCTAGCCATGTCAACGGGAGTAGTTTCTTTCTTCTCGGGTACCTGGTTTTACAGGAACCATGAGCCCGGGGAAGCCCGTTGACCCGTTTCTTCCAAGTGGTCGTCGCTTCTTTAAGAAAGAAAAGAATCAACGTGCCAGCTGATGCATCGCGATTGTACGAGGTTGATGGTGTTGATTCGAATATCAAAGGAAGCCGTAAACTTAATCATACAAGCAACTTCAGGTCAGTCTCTAATTTCTAAAATTTTCATGGGAATGTGGGACAGTATAGTACAAAAAAACGTACATTTTTTAGTAGCATATGGTACGTGGGACGGGGCAGTCCAAAAACTTGTTTTCCCATGTTTGGCATGACATTAGACGCCTGTTTGTTACCAACTTAAAGAGCTATATGAGACTCACAGCTTATTCATGTCAAATATACATGACTGTTTTGGTAGTGTATAGAAAGTGACTTATTCAGAGCTTTTAGGGGGAGCTTATGCAGAAAGCCAAGGTGTTTCATATCTGTCACACTCAATTAAAAAACAAGTTCCTTCCTTTTATGAAAAAACTCTCCCAAACAAAAAACTTCTCACTAAATTAATCCACACAGACAACTTTATCCATACAGGAATTAATGGAAAACCAATCAAACAGCCCCTCAGGACACGAGTACAAGACCCTAGTGGCTGAATGGGACAATGATGCATTTTTTCGGTCTCATCAAAATTGGTAGAACATAATCTAGGAGATGACACAAAATTGGTAAATTACTAAACTACCCTTAGCAAATTAAAACCTTAAAACCTATTCAGTCCAGTCCGTGTACCAAATGCACCTGTAAGGTTGTATAATATGCCAATCGAGATAGAAAACCAGTGTTAATATAATGACGATCTTGTGGTATTTGTTACAACCATGAGGCTTGAACCCTTGACCTCCGTGGAGGTTGAGATGTTACGTTAACCCATGGGTGGCCATTGACCCTTTTGTTGCTATGTTTTGTTCTTGATTTCAGCTTCTTCGATAAGGCAACCGTGGAGACGCCATCCGATCGTGCAACGGGATCCGTAAACCCATGGAGACTTTGCACCGTTACCCAAGTCGAAGAACTGAAAACCGTCTTACGTTTGCTGCCAATCTGGATCACCGGGATTGTATTCAGCTGCGTACGTGGCCAAATGGACAATCTGTTTGTCTTGCAAGGCTCTTTCATGGACACTCGAGTAGGCAACTCAAGCTTCAACATCCCGCCAGCATCACTCGGTACTTTCGGCACCCTTAGCGTCATATTCTGGGTCCCGGTCTACGACCAAATCATCGTCCCACTTGCCAGAAAACTCACCGGTCACCCAAATGGAATGACCCAACTCCAGCGGATCGGAGTAGGCCATTTCATTTCGATATTCTCAATGTTATCCGCCGGAATCTTGGAAGTCGTTCGGCTCGATATCGTCAAAAGGCACAACTACTACGAAATCAAGCCGGTGCCAATCTCGATATTTTGGCAAATCCCGCAGCTTTTTATCATCGGGTGTGCAGAAGTCTTCACGCTCGTGGGACAGATGGAGTTCTTTTACGAGCAAGTGCCGGACTCGATGAGAAGCTTGGGCTCGGCCTTGCGGCTACTGACTATTGCACTTGGTAACTATATGAGCTCGTTACTGGTGAGCATTGTTATAAAAGTGACGACCGCGGATGGCGGGCCCGGGTGGATACCGGATAATCTGAACTATGGGAAACTACAGAACTTCTTCTGGCTTTTGGGTGTTTTAAGTGTGGTGAATCTTGGGATTTTTGTGGTGGTTGCAAGGTGGCATACAAGTAAAAGATTAGTTGGTGAGATCATGTGAATTTGGAAGGTAATTTTGGTTGGATGGAAATTTGTGTGTAGTAATAAAAATGTAGGTTTTGTAGATGTGAATGTTTATTGTTGGAGTTATGTATCGGTTAGGTTTTGTAGATGTGAAGTTTATTGTTGGAATTCTGTATCGGTTAGTCTTAGAATTATTTATGCTTAATGTATGTTGGAATTTTAATATGGTATCAGTGTTAAAATCTACTATTCCAAAGAATTGACGCTTCGGGACAAGATGTGCCTGTTTAACCCTCTGTGGACATTCTGGAATAATTTGTGTTTGTAAGCCCTCATTGGAGTTTGGAGGCGCAATTGAAGTTCCATATCGGCTAGATTTTGACTGTTTACATCAATATGTTGGAACGCCTCTTTATCTAATGGGTCCATGTATACTGGAGCCCTACGTCGACTAGAGTAAGAGGGGGAGGGGGGGGGGGGGGGGGGGTTCAAATTCATCTGGTGTGAGATATCACATTGTTCGAGTAGCCCTAGAGCTTGTCTTTGAAATCAAAGAATATTGAGAAAAAAAAAGTGTCTACACAAAAGCCATTGATTGAGTTTCATTGTAAAATGATATTACGGACCCGGTGCTTAATATTGTGTTACAACTTACAAGTTGAGTTAAAAAATGATCTAAGAATTAATTTGATGGTTGCATACACAGTATGGATAGATGTTACAAATGTCGATTGATTCAATATTGATGAATTTTGAAAAAATGATTGAGGGTTTGAACAAATGTATAACAAGAATTCTTAGAGTTCCTTTGGCATTCTTGATTGGAATGGCTTGGGTTAACACCTCAATTTGCAATTATAGAATATCCACTTTAAGATCAAACAATTCCATTGAATCGAGTGTGATTGTATGGCGTCCTTGGGGTTTTTATTTGATTGTATCGAAAGGCCTAATGAGATGGGTGATCCATTGCCGAACTTATTCCAAGAGAGCTCACCTTAGGGGGGGTCCTCAAGATATATAGGTATCGTTATTACAACCCTTCTTTGCTTAATAATTATTTTCTCTATATGTATTGGAACTTTATTTCTATCCTCAAAACTCTTTTGGAAAGTATTCTAACGATGTTCTTATATTCTTGCATTTATCGTTCCATCCATCTTAAAAGAAACAAATTATCAATAACCAAAAATTACTTATAAAAGGTAGACGTCACCCTCTGAGGCACCCTAAATAATAGGCTCAAGATGTCATAAATATTGAATTTTATTCGGTTTCAATAAACTACCTAATTCAACCAATAATTTGAAAAATCTTAGAATGTATTTTTATATATTTTCAAAAGACACGTTTTAGATCTATTATTTTTTTCTTTTTCGTCTAACCTTAGAAGTTAGATCTCCGACTTTCTTTTTCTCGTAGTTCCCTTATTTTTTTTGTCTAAACCATCAAACAAATCGTTTTTAATCAGTTTTGTTATTCTAACTCAGCCTAGCAAAATATAGTAATAGTTTAATTGGTTTCTAAAATTTTAAACGAGTACCAGCTGCTCAACCGATGTATCACAATTTTAATCTACATTTAGAACCATATAGGATACATTGGTAGATCCAGGTTCATATAATAACAATAACTAAATAAGAAGAATAAGAAAGCAGTCAAATCATATATGATTTTACATTAAACTCAAGTATAAAATCACATGTGATTTACACGTCTTTAACTACAACCTGAACTTGTAGACCATGTCACTGAGACACCCTTTTCTGACCGTTAATGTAAAATTCCATATGATTTTACAAATGATTTAGCGGTTTTCTTATTCAATTACCAATGTTGTTTGAACTTATTTTTACATTTGTAAGCAAGCATTTTATTTATTGTGTATTTTCTTGATCAATTCTAGGGATGGGAACATGTGATGGAGAGCCATGGCGTGCGACCCGTGTCCCCTGGCCGGCTCTTCCCGTTAACGCAAGCAACTCATGGGAAGCTTGTGGTAAGATTGCTTTATTTGCACCAACACCCCCTCGTTTTTGTTTGATTAACAAATTTAATCTTTAACCTACGCCATTGCAATAGAAATCACGTAATCTTTTTATCATTTTGTGTTTAATTTTATAATCATCGGTATAATGTGTCGTGAAATTGATTTCGATGCATAAGATTTACGTTATTTGAAAGCCAATTATAGGTGGACGTTGAGGGACATGGGGTGACATATCATTATAGATTCTTACCTTCAGATAGATCCCAAACACATGAGAATTCATAGGGCATTTAACCACTCGTGGTAGAGGTAAAATTAAGGATACATCCAAACGCATATCATATATAAAATATTTTAACGATATGCAACGCTCGAGGATAAAAACAAAATACAAATACATAATGTGATAAAAACAACTGAAACCTTCAGAGGGCTTCACAGCTTCACAAAACCCCTGTTATAAAACATTTCATTAGCCTATTATTACTCTTACTTCAAGCTTTTGCTTACAAGGCCATCGAATTGTTTGTTCAAAAGCAACCAAGACCTTTTTGCAAAACAAATCCTCCTTCTAGATCTATTAGAAATGTACCCGATTGTTATCTTTAAACCTCATGAAATTAGCTAAGGTGTGCACAAGCATGATCAAACTCCTATGATTACTAGAAGAAAAACCCTTCACTATGCATAATATGAAAACAACTAGAGACTTCATAATCATAACTTTGATCATGATGAGCAGGGATGGCAATTGGCGGGTTGATGGGTTAGAAATCTCAACCTGTGACACGAACCATTTAGCTAATCGTGTCGAGTTCTTCAAACTGTACACGTGATGGGTCGTGTGGCGGGTTGGCGGGTCATAAACAGGTTGGTGGGTCATAAACGGGTGGACGGGTCAAAGTTCAAAGTTCATGCAATTCAAATAAAAACAAAGTCCAAATACAATTCAAAGTACCAAAGTTTAACATATACAACCAACTAACAAGTTTAACATATTCAAAGTACCAAATTACCAAATTCAAAGTACATACAACACAAATAAAAACTAGTTCAAATACGATTTAAAACGGCTATGTTAATGAACAACTTAGGGTTATTTGGCTTTAGGCACTTAAAGTCAAAATTAATAATTAGTTTAAATATAAACGGGTTCGCAGGTCAACCCGTACACGAAATTTGCAGATCAAAAACTTCAACCCAAACCCGTTTATTTTCGTGTCAAGTTAGCGGGTCGTGTCGGAAATTGCCACTTCTAATGATGAGTTAAGAGCAAAAGCCTATTGTAATTATAAAAACCGTAGGGGGGGCAAACTTGGCTTTTTGAACCTATTAAGGGTGTACAACGAAAGTTAAGCGACTCGGATCTCCATGTCCCTCCAATCTAGTTATGCGCGCTTTCACTTTCCGTGCAACGAACTCCCACGTGTCGTTTCACACGTGTCATCGAAAATATCACAACTTATTAATTTCTGAGCTCACTGAAAAGAAAAAAAAATATCATCGTCTTCTTCACACTCTCGAATCACCACACAATCACCTGATCCACCTCCATTTGCTTATCTTCTCTTTCTCTTTCACACACACACACTCACACTGTGTGCACCAATTAAGGCTACGCATATTCCATTGGTACTTTTTTCTGAAATCGATTTTGGAGCTTTCCAATTGAAAAATATCTGCTTTAACTTTTTGCTATTATTAATACACTTGTTTTTCAGTAAAAGCTTTTCAAAAATTTCGAACCTACATTGCAATCTCTGAGAGAGTTCTTCCTTTTTCTTTCTCGTGGATTGGAACATTGAAGATTGATTGATTACGGTGTAAGTGCTTCCGGTTATAATCTGGAGTTATGTGATGTTGTTTTAATTTTGTTTTTGTTAGTTGATTAGTTTTTTTTTAATTTGTTTTAGCTTGAGTTTTGATTGATTTATAGAATACAAATCATGTCTAGCTCAGTTGGTCTTCCTAAAGACAATAACAGGAATGTAGATGGGTTCCAATTCAAGAGGAGTCTATTTGAGGGCATGAGGAGTAGCTAGTCTTTGGGCTGGTCCAGTCAAAGACTGTGGTTGGGCTTTTAGGTCCAGCGTAAGCTGGCCAGGACAGCGGCGGATTAGTGGGCTTCCCGTGGATGTCCGATACCGCTGGAGAGGCGTGCGTGTCTTCGTGGTAGTCGTTAGTTGGTTCGATGCGGCTATGTTTACTGAAAAAAAAAATTAATAAATTATTGAGAATGTGTTTTACATTGTTGCTAACGATTTTGCTTGTTATATGCTTCTTCAGTAGGTAATTTAGGCTTTTTATGTCAAATATGTTGTATGCACTTCTAGTGTGATGGTTTTTTTATGGTGAACATCTCCTACTTTGGGTTCTTTGATGTGCCCTAAAATCCTTGAATGGTGGAAACAAATTTGATTATGATTCAGATTTTTCGATTATTCAGTGGCAAAATAATTAGGCCGTAAGAGAACTTATGATGTGATAAATGTAAAATTACCTAATTTTCTCTAATTTTTAAATCTGATTTGAATTTTGAATGCACAATAACCACTCTGAAAAAGCACACCCAAACAGTTAAACACTCCTCCCATGTATGTGTATGGAAGTTCTTGAACTATGGTCAGGTTTGACTGAATGACTGCTTTTCTCTTTCTATCTAGTCTAGCTATTTGTTCTATAATACAATTTATAGTCATATTGGATCAGTCATTAGCTTTGTAATTATTGTTGTTAATATTACTATACCTTAGCTAGTTTGGTCTTAATTTTGAGAAAACCCCATCATTTTTCTTTTATATTCCATTATGTCTTAGCAATTCTTTATATAACCTTCGAAGAATTTGAGCTGTTATGGACCAAGAATTTGGATGATTATATTTTGTTGTTGTTGTACATATAGCTTCATTCCAGTATCATCTATTGAGTCTCCTTCGTTGTTCATTTTTGGTGTATAAAGTAGAATATCCTGTGGAAATTTCAGGGATGGAGACTACCACAAAAGCCAATGGTGCTGCCAAATCAAAGGTCCCTGATAAGATTCCTGTTGCTGCTCACCCACTAGCAGAAGATCCAACAGATATTGCATCAAACATCAAGTATCATGCTCAATACAGTCCACATTTTACGCCTATCAAGTTTGAGCCTGAGCAAGCATATTATGCAGCAGCAGAGAGTGTCCGTGACCGGCTAATTCAAGTAAACTACCAGACTTGAAGTTTGTTATTATATTTAACTCGAGAACATATATTCATCATCATGACATTGTTTTTCTTTTATATTGTACATCAAGTAGGGAAGCACCCCATTTACCATTTACTAAACTAGAAAGGTCTATAGTATATTTACTGATGCCAGGTATATTGATTAGACTATTATAAGTTAGCATGTTAGGACTAATTTAAAACTTTCACCAAGTATCGATGTTGGTACTACTAAAACTTTCAAAACAGTGTGTATTCTTAATTAGGCTCATCCTGCTACTTTTTAAAGATTTTGGTTCAAGAAGTTAACTCTAGAGAATGTTTATCCATCTTCTTAGTATAAATATGATATGCATATATTCATTTCGGGGTCCTGGAGGAAACTTATGTGATCAAGTCCTGTAGTCTTTGCAGGCAGATGACAAGGATGCATTACATGTTTGCTGTTCATCTTTTTGTTGGAGATGAAACTAACCCTGCTTCCTTTTCTGTGTACTGCTTCTGCAGCAATGGAATGAGACCTATCTCCATTATCACAAAGTTGATCCAAAGCAAACGTACTACCTATCTATGGAGTTTCTCCAAGGAAGAGCATTGACCAATGCCATTGGGAATCTGGATATTCAAGATGCATATGCCAGTGCTTTGAACAAGCTGGGTCATGAACTCGAAGAAATCACTGAGCAGGTAATCTCTTACAATTCTTTTAACATGAATAATCGATTCGTACATGTTCTTCATTCAAGCCAATTCCTGAATCTGTATAACTAAGGTCTACAATTGTGTTCCATGATATTTGTTGGTGCATTGAAGAACTTTCTAAAACCAGGACCTTTACTTTGTCTTGCCATCCGCCCATCACACATGATGTATGATTGAGTGAAAATTTTAGAAGGTAGATTTAGTGTTAGTCATTTAAGTTTCTCTAGTTCTTATTTTTGAATGGATTAATGTTGATTTTTGTTCTGACATTGGGCAGTGGGGTTTAAAAAAATCCTATTTGTGAGTTGTTAATCTGCATCAACCTTCTACTTTGAGTTGGCCAACAGATTCTCTCTGGCATTTAAGCCTCATACCCTTCAAAGACGAAATAAATATTTGATCACGTGAGAATCGATTAAAATTTGACCATCTCTGTATGAGTATATTTTTTAAGGAATGCTGCCTTAATTGTTCACTTGACTAATTATTTTAACTGCGTTCATATTACATTTGTAGGAGAAAGATATGGCACTTGGGAATGGTGGTTTGGGTAGGCTTGCATCTTGCTTTTTGGACTCGATGGCAACATTAAATTTGCCGGCATGGGGTTATGGTCTAAGGTACAGGTATGGACTCTTCAAGCAGAGCATCTCTAAAGCAGGGCAAGAAGAAACGGCAGAAGATTGGCTTGAGGTCTGGACTGCACCTGACTGATTCTTTTATTTAGCATTTACCAATGGTTTTTTGTTGCTAACTTTTCTGTAATATTGCAGAAATTTAGTCCCTGGGAGGTTGTCAGGCATGACGTGGTGTTTCCTGTCAGATTCTTTGGTCATGTCGAGGTCCTCCCCACAGGATCGTAAGCACACCTTCTAATCTGAATTGGCTCAGTTTGTTTGACTTTTATGGTTCATCACTGGTGACTATTTTTGGTTGAAAATATTATAAAGGTGACACCTTTATACACATATGTGAAAAAGTTAACATTTTTATAGTTGTATACGTAACAACATGTATAAAGGTGACACTTTATACACATATGTGAAAAAGTTTACATTTTGATGGTTGTATACATAACAAACATGTATAAAGGTGACACCTTTATACACATATGCGAAAAAATTTACATGTTTACATATGTATACGTTACGCATGCCTTGTGCTTATCTTGCAGCCGAAAATGGGTTGGTGGAGAGGTTTTACAAGCCCTAGCGTATGATGTGCCTATTCCAGGATACAAAACTAAGAATACTAATAGTCTTCGCCTTTGGGAGGCTAAAGCTAGTGCTGTGGACTTCAACCTGTTTCAGTTTAATGATGGACAATATGGGTCTGCTGCTGAGCTACATGCTAGAGCTCAACAGGTTGGTTGTTTTGTTCCTTAAGTTGCCAAAAAGATGGAAAAAAAAGACCAATACTGTTAAAATAATATTTTTTTCAAATTTGACTAAGGGTCAATATCTTTATAGCATGGGGAATACTTGATTAGATAATTACATGCAGATTTGCGCCGTTCTCTATCCAGGTGATGCTACAGAAGAAGGAAAACTTCTTCGACTGAAGCAACAGTTTTTCCTATGCAGTGCCTCGCTACAGGTTTTTTGTCAATCTTTTCATCTTGTGTTTGTTATACAATTCTAAAACATAATCATCTTGTTACCGATTTCTTTCAGATACATTACACGTGTTGCCTTTAGAGAGGTGGCCTTATAAATACTGAAAGATAATAAAGGTTTAATATTTACATTTGGATCACTTCAGGACATTATTTCCAGATTCAAGGAAAGAAACGTTGGAACGGATGCGCGCCAGTGGTCAGAGTTTCCGAGCAAAGTTGCAGTGCAACTGAATGACACACATCCTACTCTTGCAATTCCAGAACTAATGAGATTGTTGATGGATGAAGAAGGCCTTGGATGGGATGAAGCTTGGGATGTGACTTCTAGGTGCTGTGATGTTTATTAATTCCAGAAATTCCCTTTAAAATTATTGCTATTTGGTCTGTAAATAATCAGGAGTTTACCATCAACCAGGACAATTGCTTACACAAATCACACCGTCCTCCCCGAGGCACTAGAAAAATGGTCACAGGTTGTGATGTCAAAGCTTCTTCCTCGGCACATGGAAATCATAGCAGAAATTGACAAGAGAGTATGTCTTTTTGAACATCTTAAATGTATTAAAAAGATGCTTCATTGGTGATTAATTTATACAATTTGTACTTTCTGCAGTTCATTGCGATGATAGAATCAACACGTCCTGACCTCAAGAATAAGATTGCTGATATGCGCATTCTGGATCACAACCCAAATAAGCCAGTTGTGCGCATGGCAAACTTGTGTGTGGTCTCTGGGCATACGGTAAGGTGTTTTCATAGTAAGAGTGTAGGTGGCACCAACTTATCATAATATTTTGTGTTTTTCTCGAGGGAACTAGCCCACCTACCTTTTTGCGCAATAGAAGGTTAACAATGGAGTATGGACATGATTTTTAAATGCAATTCTGGTTTGAGTTGGTAATCGTATCAAGAAAACCTCCAAGTGTAACGGAGTCTTTAGTCTGCTTAGTAGGTAATTTAGAGAAGATATAAAATCTTTATGGTGAGAAAGAAATTATGAACTGAAGTCTGTGGCTAAGTTGTGTGTTCGTCGTATACCTATTACTTTGGCATGTATTCCTTCTACTAGTTCATTACAGCCTTCATATTCTCATTATATGCTCTCTCCTTATCTCTCTCTGTGCAGGTTAATGGTGTAGCACAGTTGCACAGTGACATCTTAAAGGCTGAGTTGTTTGCAGATTATGTCTCTGTATGGCCAACTAAGTTCCAAAATAAGACCAATGGCATAACTCCTAGACGGTGGCTCCGATTTTGCAGTCCTGAACTTAGTGAAATCATAACAAAATGGTTGAAAACAGACAAGTGGGTGACTAACCTCGACCTGCTCGTGGGTCTGCGTCAGGTATATTTTCTGCTACTCTATCCGTTATTAGATATCTTCTGCTTGCAACAATATGAATAACGATCCTCTCTCTTCAAAGTTCGCTGACAATCCAGAACTTCAAGCTGAATGGGACTCGGCTAAAATGGCCAACAAGAAGAGATTAGCGCAATACGTATTGCGAGTGACAGGTGAAAGCATTGACCCAAGTACCCTCTTCGACATTCAAGTGAAGCGCATCCATGAATATAAAAGACAGCTGCTAAATATTTTGGGGGCTGTTTATAGGTACAAGAAACTGAAGGTGCGTTATCCCATTTCATCAATGCAGCTTTATGAATAAATTCTCTCGTAACACTATCTGTCAAATGCAGCAAGTTCTTTGTAGCCATAGATAAACTCAGCTTCAAAATGTTTGAAATTATTAAGAATTGATGCATTTATGCCATTTTGATACCCTGAAAGCCACCTTCATTGCAACTCTCTCGTTTATCATAAAAATGTTTTGAAACAGGAAATGAGCCCTGAAGAGCGGAAAAGCACGACACCAAGGACGATCATGATAGGAGGGAAAGCGTTTGCAACATACACGAATGCCAAAAGAATAGTAAAGCTTGTGAATGATGTTGGTGCTGTTGTTAACACTGATCCGGAGGTTAATGAATACTTGAAGGTAAACGGATTACTATTAGTTGGTTGGTTTCATTTAAGACAAACTTTTTTGTTAGAATCTGGACTAATCTTGGATATTATATGATTATTTTTTCAGGTAGTTTTTGTGCCTAATTACAACGTATCTGTAGCAGAGGTTCTTATACCAGGAAGTGAGTTGTCACAACATATCAGCACGGCAGGCATGGAAGCTAGTGGCACAAGCAACATGAAGTTTGCACTTAATGGATGCCTTATCATAGGAACTTTAGATGGAGCTAATGTCGAAATCAGGGAGGAAGTTGGAAAGGAGAACTTTTTCCTCTTTGGAGCAACGGCAGATGAAGTCCCCAGATCAGGAAGGACCGAGAGAATGGACTGGTGAGAATACTCCTGACCTTTTTTACGATGAACGTTAGAATAAGTCCAAAGATGCGTAGATCTCGATAAGTTATATTAATTAAATATGTTCAATAGATTTAATATCCCAAGAACTTCCAAATAAACTTATAAAAAACATTTATCCCTTTAGCATTTAATTTTGGATAAATAAATAGGTTACAAACTTAAAAATCTTCATTTTCCTCATTTTGGAGAATCTGTTGGAGAAAAGGGCGCACCTACTATGGTGCATATGGTGGCACTTGCCACCACTTCCATCCTCCAATGTGGTGCAAAAAACATTAGGGTCATGAAAGGTGCCTTTGTATTATTTTGTTTGGTGCAACTGTATATCCCTTGAAACTAAATAATAACACAAATTTTTCTTAGTAGAGTTAGTTTGCACGGTCTTTTCTTTCCCTTTCAAGCATGGGTCGAATCCCATTTGTATCATTTTTTTAGCTTAATTTCAGGTTTATTATGCTTCTAAAAGAATTTGGGATATAAGACTCGAACACAAGACCTCACATACAAAAAGCAAGAAACTAGCCAACTAACCAATGATGCTTTTTTTTTTAAATATTCATAGTTTCATTTTTTATAGGAAAATGGTGTCACCATTTGAAAAAATATGCTCTTTCATGCCTTATCCGAACCTTACTTTTGAGTGAGATATACTATTTGGTTTATGCATAGACAACTATAATTTCTTCAGGCTGCTTTCCCCTACTCTTCGTGTATGGTATGTGAGATTTCTTATTATATGTTCTGATGATGTGCAGTTCAAACCGGATCCTCGATATGAAGAGGCTAAAGAATTTATTAGATCAAATGCATTTGGAAGCTATGATTACAACCCTCTCCTTGATTCTCTGGAAGGGAATTCTGGGTTTGGGCGTGGTGATTACTTTCTCGTTGGTCACGACTTCCCTGCCTACATAGACGCCCAAGCACAAGTGGATGAAGCATACAAGTAAGATTCTTCGATCCCTTTATGTTTGTAAAGATAAACATAGTAGCGTAGAAATTATACTGTTGTTTCCAAAATCATGAGCTACTCGAATCTCATATAGAGGCTAGAGGAAAGTTCATTTTGAGAATTTGGAACCAACTACTTTCATGTAATGTAATATTCATGATGAATATCTAGGTTTTCGTAATGAATATTATGTATTTTCATTATGAAGTAATTTTCATCATGCATATCTATCAAAACTTTTATGATGAATAAAACAGGGAAATTTTTGGTTTTCAATACTCATTTGGCCGTTCTTTCCATTGTTTGTTCTCATTTCCGATGCAAATGGAGAAAAATGACAATTTAAATTGGATTATTCAGGGACCGAAAGAGATGGATAAAGATGTCGATATTGAGCACGGCAGGAAGGGGAAGTTCAGCAGCGATCGAACAATCTCTCAATATGCAAAGGAGATATGGAAGATAGAGGAATGCCCTGTGCCATAATTCCACTCTGGCTACCAGAAACAAAAGTGGATATATGCTAATAATAAATTTGATGCTTATAGTTTTCCTCTTCAAAGTATATTTTTCATGTATTATATTCATCGTTATGTAAATCAAGCAATTGGTAACATATATGTATAAGACCCAATTTGTTGGCATTTATAATTCTCTTCATCTTTTTCTTTTAAATATCTTCCATCTCATTTGGTATACATTTGGCAATCTTGACTTGTAGATGGACACCCTTCAGTTAATGGGTGGGTGAGTAGCTGTTTGTTCCATATAAATACACAATTTGCCAAATGCATATTAACAAAAGGGTTTCATTTGGAGAAGAGAGGAATAAAACCCCTAAAGCCCTTATTTCAGCCAAGAATCCGATACGTACAAGGCAAGAAGGGCTTTAGAAGGGTTTTGTGTGTGTGCTTAGTGTGTTGGCATTCGAGGCTTGAAGAGAAGAAGCAAGTATTTCGGGATTCTTCTTCATCCTCAAGAAGGTAATCATCCTACTTTGTCAATTTCCGATTCTAGTGGTCTTAATGGTTTAAGTTATGGAGTTTTGTACTTTTGTCCATCTTTGAGTTGGATTTTGTTGGGGAAAACATTGGCAATGATGATTCTCCAAGGTTTGATCCTCATTTTCTAGTTTGAGTCAAAACCACCATTGTTGGTGAGGCTTTTTATTAATATTTTCAAAATTTGGGATGTGGGTGTTGGTGGTTGATTCCAATGGTAAGGTTCGATTAATAAAATGAAGTTGGTTAAATAGGTTGGTTCCAGCGTTTTTATGACTTAAAATCGAAATCGGAGAGGTTTGGATTTGATAGGTTTTGAACAATGGCTTGAATGGGTTGTGTAGGTCTTGTAGGTCTAATAGACCTTGGTGCGGGTATGGTCGCGTCGACCACTGCCTTGCGCCCGGTGTTTTCCGTTTTGCTATCCGCTCGGGTCTTAGGATTGAGGATTTGATTTAGGGTTTAACCTGTGAACTCTGGAGGGTAATTTTGGAGGTTAATTATGGGATTAACATTCGGTACAATGTGGTAATTTAGGTGTTCGGTCATGAGGTGAATTCTTTCGAGCGTGGAGATTTGTTTGGATGACAAATGAGTTTCTCTCACTTAGACGTATTTTTCAATTTTGCTTTCAACTATGCATAATCACTTATAATGATGTTTTATCACAATGTTAATTTACTCATTTATCCATACTCATATGTTTGAATATGCATTGGGGGGTGGGACGTGTATTCGCTAAGCTTATATGGGAGGTGTGACCCATCAAGGGCAAGTGTGAGCCTAATACGTTTGTCACAGGTGTGACCATTAGCCTTGTCACGGGTGCGCATGACCATTATCGTTGTCACAGGTGTGGTATCTTCGCCGTGATATTGCTTTTGAAGGGACTTACTAGACCTCCAGTCTAACCCTCGTTTTCTTCAAACTAAATCTATTTTCAGGGAAGCCGGTTCGTGAGGCTTCAGGAAAGGGTAACGACCAACGAGAAGGCATAGCTTGAGGATGTTTGGAAGGATGCCTTTAGTATATTGTAGTTTTGACTATATATTCTCAGTTGTCAAGGGCAGATTACCCGTTAACTCGTATGTTTACTTGAGTTTGGCGACTTGGATGCGGTTTAGGCATTTTTATATTTGATGGTTGAATTTTTTATTATGTGGTTGTTGTTAGGGTAAAAATCCGTAATCGCACGACGACCGACTATAATCGTAAGATAATCATTAGGATAATGGTCCTGTATTAAGATAAGGTCCTGAGATAAAACCTTAAAGAACTATCGAACAAAAGATCACTAAACATCGAACATACACATCGAATAAGTCGAACGATGACTACAATGTCGTACGACGATACTAACGAATAAACATACAAAGTTTATATGTTTGATGCAGGCAAGCTGATTATAATATCCAACAATTGTCCACCTTTGAGAAAGTCCGAGATTGAGTACTATGCCATGATCGTTGGAATCCATCATTACAACGAACACGTCGTAAGTTATATATCATTCGATGGAAACCGACAACATCAAGATCGACCGTTACAAGCAAGATTCTCGCAGCAGTTACAATCTGAACATTAACTCTCAGCAGAACCGTTGGAAAATTACTCTCCAAGCATTAATTCTCTACAAAGCCGTTGGACAGTTACAATTCGATCATTGATGAGTCACAATACCGTTGGACCGTTATTCTCAAGTTACTATATAAGAAGGATAAAACTATCATTTCGGGACACGAAGTCTATCGGAAGCTTACAAATTCTATATTGGCTATTCTTTAAGAATCAATTGTATTTTACATTCGCTTTCATAGTTGTTTCACTTGTAATCGTACGATCAAAGCTGTAAACTTGAAGGATATCACCTCTGCTTGGTGATCATAGTGCTCTGTCGACTTACCTTTTAGGTCGACCGCAGGTTTTTTCCTCCGTCGTGAGGTTTTTCCTGCGTCATCAAATTTTTTGTCTTATTTTATTCTTTTCCGCACTTCTCATTGATTGTAATTTCTTTCTCTCGACGGTTAAGCCTCACACAAGTTTCTTACGACATCGAGTTGTGTAATTTTTTACATAAACAGTTTGGCGCCCACCGTGGGGCTTCGTTTTGAGAAAAATTTCATTCGGTGAAAAGTGCGCCTTAGTACTAACCTCTTCCTTGAGTTTTCTTTGAGCCATTTCTGCAGGATAATGGATAACGGATTCATAGCATCTCTACAACAACAATTGCAAGAAGCTAATAACGAAATTCAACGTCTACGAGCTCTGCCAGGACCATCAATGTCTATTCCTCCTCCTTATCCACCTCAACATCTAAGACCACCATTTCGACCACAGTTCAATGCCTCAGTACCATTATCGACTGTGAACCAACAGTACAACAACGTACGGCCGTCTATACCACAAGTTCCACCACCAATACCTCATGGCCCGCCACCTATGCCTCGAGGTCCACCTCCTATGCCTCAAGGAACACCCATGTTCACATTCGAACCTTTCAACAACGTATCCCAACAGATTCCTATCCCTGGTCATATACCCACAGTTGCTAGTTCTACCATTCATACGACAATACCACCCAGTACCGAAATCTCTTCTGGTTTTATCCCAACAATTCCAATAGCCGTTGAAGATCCTTTAAACGTACGATTGAAATCCCTGGAGGAACAGAATCAAAAGCTGTTCGCACTACTCACAAAGCTACCCGGAGCAGCAGTACCTGTCGAAGTTGAACCTAAAACTGGATTTCAGGCCTCACCGTTCGTCGACGAATTAGCTCTTGTCGACGTACCCAAGAAATATACCATTCCGGCTTTCGCAACAAAATATTCTGGAATTACAGATCCAGTCGAGCATATAGCACAATATAAGCAACTTATGTGGACAGTTCCTATACCGGCGCAATATCAAGAAGTTTGTATGTGCAAAAGCTTTGGATCAACCTTAACAGGCGCATCATTACAATGGCTTATCAACTTAAAGCCAAAAAGCATTGGGTCCTTTGCAGAATTGGTAAACCAATTCACTCGACAGTTTGCTAGCAGTCGTAAGATGGAGAAGCAGACCAGCGACCTATACTACATCGTACAGAAATCTGGAGAAACAATCCGCGACTACTTCAACAGATTCAACGCAGCAATGATTGAAATAAAGAATTGCGACGTGAAAACCGCAATCGAGGCATACAAGCGTGGTTTAGAAGATTCCTCTGGATTATATCTAGAATTGACGAAATATCCGCCAGAAAACTTCGACGACGTACGAGCTAGAACACTAGCTTTCATGAGAATAGAGGATGATGCTCTCTTTCGACGAAAGCATTCTATTGAAAAGAAACCTCTTGGTGCTCAAAAACATGATTTTAAGCACAAAAGAGTAAACAAGATTGGAAATCCTCGACATGAGTCAAAAGTTCGACCAAGTAAAGGTACAGTTAAAATACGATATCCAGAGTTATCTACTTACAATTTTGCAGGTACATCGAAAGATTTGGTGGATTCGCTACGAAAGATCGATGCAAACGTACGATGGCCAAAGAAATCTGACAAACCAAGCAAGGACAAAGATCAAAATAAATGGTGCGACTTCCATGAAGACCACGGCCATATGACAGATGAATGTATTAGTCTCAAAAAGGAGATTTCGTACTTGAAATCTAGAGGGCATTTAAAAGGCCTCATTCCCGAAGAGCAAGGACGACCAGCGTCACCGGTTCATATAAAAGTCGTAAATTGCATCACTGGAGGATCAGAAATATGCGGACTTACGTATTCGGCTGCCAAACGACATGCACGAGATGGTCCAGACGAACATCCTGTCCCCGGAGAAATCAAATCAAAGACAGAAAAAGAGCTCGATGCAATGACAATCACGTTCAATCAAGATGATACACAGGGGGTCCATCATAAACATCATGACGCTCTAGTCATACAGTTAACAATCGGAAACTGTTCGACTAAGAGAATATTGATTGATGGAGGTAGTTCGGCTAATGTTATTTTTGCAGATACTCTTAAAGTCATGGGGATCGAACGATCAAAAATCGTACGACGAAGTACTACTCTGATTGGATTCAATGGAGATCCAATGAACACTCTCGGAGAAATCATATTGCCTGTCTTCGCCAAAGGCATCAACAAACAAACGAAGTTCAACGTTGTGGACTGCCAATCAGCTTACAATGTTATTCTTGGAAGACCGTGGATCCACGAAATGAAAGCAATCCCTTCGACGTACCATCAGAATATCAAATTTCCTTCTCCATGGGGAATTCAAGAAATTGCTAGTGAGAACAAGGTCGCACGAGAATGCTACAAGATTACGATGAAGGCAAAGTCGCAGGACATCTAGCAATTACAGAGCCAGGATGGGAAGAAATCGAACGATGATCTTCGACTAGAAGAAGTCGTGATCGATCCTGAACATCCTGATCGAAAGGTCTTCGTAGGAGCCTCGCTCCCCCCTGACATAAAAAATACGATTATATCTTTTTTGCAGGAACATTCAGACTGTTTTGCATGGTCGCACGAAGATATGGTTGGAATAGATCCAAGCATTATATCACATAAGTTGAACGTGGATCCTACTTTCAAACCAATTAAGCAGAAGCGTCGCAAGTTTGCACCCGAACGAAATAAAGTAATCAATGATGAAGTCGACAATCTGCTGAAGACAGGGAAGATCCGAGAAGTCAAATATCCAGAATGGTTGGCTAATGTAGTTGTCGTACAAAAGAAGAACGGAAAATGGCAAGTATGCATTGATTTCACGGATCTAAACAAAGCTTGTCCAAAAGATCCTTTCCCTTTACCTCATATCGACGCCATGGTCGACGCGACAGCAGGACATGAATTACTGACATTCATGGACGCATATTCAGGATACAACCAAATATTGATGCACACGGAAGACCAAGAAAAAACCGCATTCATGATAGACAAAGGCATATACTGTTACAAAGTTATGCCATTTGGTCTCAAGAATGCAGGATCGACGTATCAAAGATTGGTTAACATGATGTTCAAGGAACATCTTGGTCGAACGATGGAAGTTTATATCGACGACATGCTCGTAAAGTCAGAACGTTCGATTGATCATGTTATGCATTTAAAACAATCGTTCGACATCCTACGACGATATAAGATGAAGCTCAATCCAACGAAATGTTCCTTTGGAGTACGAGCAGGAAAATTCTTGGGATACTTGGTAACACAACGTGGAATCGAAGCAAGTCCAGAACAAGTTAAAGCTATCACCGAGATACAATCTCCAAGAAATGTCAAAGAAGTCCAGAAGTTAACAGGACGAGTGGCAGCATTAACACGATTTATTTCACGATCATCGGACAAATGCCATTTGTTCTATAATGTCCTACGAAAGAATCAAGGCTTCTTGTGGACGGTCGAACATGAGAAAGCTTTGCAGGAGTTGAAGCAATACATGGCATCACCTCCTCTGCTGACAAAACCAGTCGAAGGGGAAAGTCTACAATTATACTTGGCAGTAAGCAAAAACGCGACAAGTGCAGTACTCGTACGAGAGGAAGAACAGCGGCAGCAACCAATTTATTATGTCAGCAAATCTTTCCTCGACGCAGAAACCAGGTACACATCCATGGAGAAATTGCTACTAGGTCTTATGACAGCAGCGAAAAAGCTAAGGCATTATTTCGAGTCGCATCATATTGTTGTTGTGACCAATTATCCGCTCAAGACGATGCTTCGAAAGCCAGAATTAACAGGGCGTCTAGCCAAGTGGAGCATCTATCTCAGTGGGTTCGACATTGAGTTCAAACCCAAGACGGCAATCAAATCGCAAGTATTGGCAGATTTTGTGGCAGAATTCTCTCCAGGACTGGAACCCACGACGTGCGACGAAATTGTGATGATTTCAGACAACAAACCTTGGATACTCTACGTTGATGGTTCTTCGAACGTACGAGGATGTGGATTAGGTATTGTCTTAAAATCATCACAAGGGGGAAATATAGTATACTCCATACGATGCGAATTCAAGGCCACAAACAACGAAGCAGAATATGAAGCTTTGATCGCAGGACTGGATATTGCTCTTAGACTGGGGGCAAAACAATTACACGTTCGAAGCGATTCTTTACTGGTCGTAAACCAAGTAAATGGAGATTTTCAAGCAAAAGATTCAAAAATGATGAGTTACCTCAAAGCCGTTAAAGATCGAGTCGCACGATTTGAACAATTCCTGATCGAACAAATACCAAGAGATCTAAATATGCAAGCTGACGCACTGGCCAATTTGGGATCTGCATTTCATGATCCATTCATGGAAAATATTCCAATACTTCATCTTACGACACCCACAATTGCGGTAAATGATGAAGTACAGATGAACGAAGAAATTTACAATTGGTCGTTCGACATATGGAACTACCTCAAGCACGACCAACTTCCCGAAGATAAAATGGAAGCTCGAAAGACAAGGTCCAAAGCTTCAAGATATACAATTCTTGAAGACCAACTTTATCGAAGATCCACGACTGGACTTCTCTTACGATGTGTCACAAGTAAAGTACAAATCAATCAAATTCTCCAAGAAATGCACGACGGAGAATGTGGAAATCATGCAGGGGGCAGAAGTCTTGCTAATCGAATCTCACGACAAGGCTACTATTGGCCTACTTTACGAGAGGATGCAATAACGTACGTCCAACGATGCGATGCATGCCAAAAACATTCGGGTATGATCCATCGACCATCTGAACCTTTGCATTCTATTCTAGTTCCATGGCCCTTCATGCGATGGGGAATGGATATTGTGGGAAAATTACCCCCAGCTCCTGGACAAAAAGTCTATCTACTTGTGCTCACCGATTACTTCTCAAAGTGGATAGAAGCTGGTGCTTTCTCACAAGTTCGAGATAAAGAAGTCATATCTTTCATTCAGAAGAATATCATTTATAGATTCGGAGTACCGGCTGAAATTATGTGCGACAACGGCTCACAGTTTATAAGTGATAAGACTCGTACATTCTGTGAAAAACGAGGAATCAAGTTAATCACTTCAACTCCAAGATATCCACAATCTAATGGATTAGCAGAATCAAGCAACAAAGTCATCATCAATTCAATCCGAAAAAGGTTGAAAGGAGCAAAAGGAAAATGGGTTGAAGAATTGCCATCTGTCCTATGGGCAAATCGTACGACACCAAGAGCATCGACTGGACAAACTCCATATTCTCTGGTATATGGATGCGAAGCAGTTTTACCAATCGAAGCTCAATTACCAATTGCCAGAAGTCGCACGTATGATCAAAATGCAATAAATCTATCTTACGACCTGGACGCTTTAGAAGAACTCCGAGAGAAAGCACTACGAACGATGGCTGCACAAAAAGGAATTGTCGAAAGACACTTCAACAAAAGGTAAAGGCTAAAAATTTTCAAGTTGGAGATTATGTCTTACGACATGTGTTTCAAAACACACAAGAGCCAAACGCTGGAAAACTTTCCATCAAATGGGAAGGACCATACATAATTTCCAAAGTCATTGGAAACGGAGCATACAGACTTACGACAATGGAAGGTATGGAAATCCCACGAAGCTGGAACGCCCATCATCTTAAAAGGTACTATTTCTAAACCTATTTACATACGATTTATTTTCTTGAACTGATTACTGACTTGAGCGTCGGAGCGCCGTTGGTCAAACCAACGGCCACCCCTAGCAACTATGTTTGTTCGCAGGTATCGCACGACTATCGCATGTATCGCACGATTGACGCAGATATTGCACGAACTATCGCATGTATCGCATGATTGTCGCAAGCATCGCACGACTCAATTGCTTTAAACGCACGATTATTTCGCAAGAGCGCAAGTCAACTCGCCAATCGCACGAATACTCTTACGAGTATAAAAGAAACGTTTCTAAATTAAGTCTAAGGACTTTAAAAAAATGCATGCAAAAACAAAGGCAAAAACGCACGTTACAAGCTAAAACGCAAGACACAAGCTAAAACGCACGATATAACGACACAACAGTGATAAGTTTAAACACACGATATTCAAACGAAAAATTCTTCTATTAAAATTCTTGCCTAAACGGCAGATTACAAGAAAAATTAAAATACGATTACACAAAAACTATTCTAGAGGAGCATCGACAGAACATGGATCTAGGACAGGGGCCTCTTCGGTCTCTTGAGGATGCACAGGAACGGATCCAGAGGTTTCAGGAACCTCCTCCTCGACACCTGCGTCCTTAGCTTCAACAGGCTTTTCTTCATCCAAACCCTTTAAATCCTCCTCGTCGAGGAGGTCTTCAGAGCCCATCACCTGAATGAAAGAAGCCACCTCCTCACTCGCCATCTGGGAAGTGATAGTCCCGGCAGCCACCCGTCGCATAACCGCAGTACGTGCGACTACTCGGACTAAGGCGGCGTCTTCTTCAAGCTCTTGGATCTTGGACGACAGCGCTTCCTCTCAGCTTTCTCCCGTCGAACGACCAGCAGCTCCTTCTCCAGCTCCTTTATATGGTCCAAGGCCAACTTCAGCCGTTCTCGCTGTTGGACCTGAAACTGTTCGCTGATTTCCAGCTTAGATTCCAGGTCCCCAATCTGGACCGACTTAGCATTAACTTCATCGGTCAGTTGGGCCAGCTTCTTTTTGGCCTTGTCGGCCTCCTTCTTGGCCATTTGGCGTCGTTCTGGTTCGACGCCATTTCCTCTTTGATCTTAGCCATCCGTGTATGGAGGCTAAGACTAGTTTGGAGAGCCTATGCAAAGGAAAAAGAAAAATTAGAAGCTGTACAAATGAAATAACAGCAGAAAACGTACGACAGAGACTTACCAGGAAGGAGATACCTGCGATGGAGGCATCCAGGTCTTCGATATCGGCCTCCTCCATTCGCGCCTTTTGAGCAGGGACGTGAAACTGCTCCAAGACCGAGAAGGTGGACTTCGTCCTAATAACGTCATCCACCATAAAGTCAGAGGGCATCTGGATCGTCATGGTCGTAAGACCAGACCCCTCTTTCTCCTTGCCCTTATCGGCCTTCGACGCACCCGCTCCCTTTGCAGGAGGAGCGAAGCTAAGAGGGACCGCCTCTATTCCACCTTCAGCCTTTCGTGCGGCATCCTTAGGTGGAGTATTCACAGGAACGTACGACGATCTCGTACGTTTAGCCACCAGACCCTCCTGGGCCGCAGCCTTCCTCTTGGCAGCACGAGCAGCTGCTTCCATCGTCGACGTCCTCTTGGAAGCTAAGCCTATACAGAAAAGAAAAATTAGAATCAAAAGAAACTACTACAAACAAAAATACTGACGTAAGATACTTACCTTCCATATCCGTTTCCTCGATTACTTGCACCTCAGGCTCGACGTCGCTCTCGTCACCCCCTTTCGATGTTCGATACCTGCGGTCGGTCACGCTATAGCTCAAGAAACGCTCGATCGCCTCAGTGGTCTCCTCAAACGAGAAGTCGATCGCTGTCAAGAAGAAAGCAAGGAGTTAATAAACAAAAATAATTTAAAATAAACTAAAGAAAACAAGGCAAGTTCTATTACCGCCTTTGTTCCATTCAGGAACGACCCACGACTCCTCGCCCACGACCGAGGATGTTTGGACAAAGACGTATCTCGCCTTCCATCCACGATCGTTCACTTGGGTACCGTGAACCAACATGGCATCGCTCCTTCCCCTTGGAAACAACCCAAAACGGTTGTAGGGAGAGTGAGTCACAGTGTAAGCAGATAAGACACCGTCAACCGAGAACGCAGAACGATCCCAATTTCTAGTCACCTGTTCGATTACATGAACGACACGCCAGAACTGGGGCATCAATTGATAAGTCGAAACGAGTCATGAAGGCTCTAGCCAAAGGAGAGTAGGGCCATCGAAATCCGATTTTGAACGGATACTCGAACAGAGCAAAGAAGCCCGTCGGAGCATCCGCTGGACGGATTTCTCCAAGCCACCCTCACCAGGGCATTCTCAGGAAGTCCTGCTAACTCCCTCAACTCTACTACCTCTAGGCTCTCTGTAATTGAACTCCTAACTTCTGACGACATAATGAACTCTAATCGGCCTAAACTATTTCTCAATCGTGTGAACCTAAGATTATCTAAACCTCTATTGTTCTTCTTTGCTATTGATTTCAGACGCATGGACTAGAGAAGAAAGAGGTACCTTATAAAGCCTAGTCGCAAGAAATCCTTGCCGAAGATAAAGTCGGATTACGATCTTGAGAATCAAAGCGAAAATTAGAGAAGATTTTGTAAAATCTTTCTTTAATCTGAATACTTATATTTATAGCAACCAAGATCAAAGGTGAATCATCACTCAAAAGAAACACGCGTCGCCAACTAGCCGTTAGAAGACATGCGTCCAGAAACAAACGGCTATATAACGGCTATATTATTAACGTTAATTCGACCGTTTATCAACGTATTTTTACTCCTTGTCCAGTGAACTAAAGATTTAGATAAAATTAGAATTATTTTCTAAATCTTGGGGCAAATTGTTAGGGTAAAAATCCGTAATCGCACGACGACCGACTATAATCGTAAGATAATCATTAGGATAATGGTCCTGTATTAAGATAAGGTCCTGAGATAAAACCTTAAAGAACTATCGAATAAAAGATCACTAAACATCGAACATACACATCGAATAAGTCGAACGATGACTACAATGTCGTACGACGATACTAACGAATAAACATACAAAGTTTATATGTTTGATGCAGGCAAGCTGATTATAATATCCAACAATTGTCCACCTTTGAGAAAGTCCGAGATTGAGTACTATGCCATGATCGTTGGAATCCATCATTACAACGAACACGTCGTAAGTTATATATCATTCGATGGAAACCGACAACATCAAGATCGACCGTTACAAGCAAGATTCTCGCAGCAGTTACAATCTGAACATTAACTCTCAGCAGAACCGTTGGAAAATTACTCTCCAAGCATTAATTCTCTACAAAGCCGTTGGACAGTTACAATTCGATCATTGATGAGTCACAATACCGTTGGACCGTTATTCTCAAGTTACTATATAAGAAGGATAAAACTATCATTTCGGGACACGAAGTCTATCGGAAGCTTACAAATTCTATATTGGCTATTCTTTAAGAATCAATTGTATTTTACATTCGCTTTCATAGTTGTTTCACTTGTAATCGTACGATCAAAGCTGTAAACTTGAAGGATATCACCTCTGCTTGGTGATCATAGTGCTCTGTCGACTTACCTTTTAGGTCGACCGCAGGTTTTTTCCTCCGTCGTGAGGTTTTTCCTGCGTCATCAAATTGTTTGTCTTATTTTATTCTTTTCCGCACTTCTCATTGATTGTAATTTCTTTCTCTCGACGGTTAAGCCTCACACAAGTTTCTTACGACATCGAGTTGTGTAATTTTTTACATAAACAGTTTCCCGGCTCATTTGGAAGACCCCCGACAACCGAACATCCGAATCATCTACTTTATCTATCGAATTCACTCGTACTTTACTATTTACATACGACATTTGTACTTACGACATAAGTTACTTTCGCATGTCTTGTGTTTATATCTTCATTGTAACGTAAGATATGATATTGTACTACGAAAGGCATCACCCCTTATTGGTGATACATAGTTCAATGTCGACTATTTCTTAGTCGGCCGCGGTTTTTACCCTCGATGGGGTTTTCCGCGTCACCAAAATCTCGTGTCTTTTTCCTTGTTTTGTGCACGATTATTGGAGTTTCCTTTCTCTCGCCGGATAAGAAAACCTTACATCGTCCGTAGATGCGATTTTTAGCATCAACAATTTGGCGCCATCCGTGGGACCCCGCCATGAGAAAAAAATTCAATAATTACGTGCGCTTCTACTAATATTTTTCTCCATGTTTTTTGCTTCTACAGGGAATTGGCATTTACATGCCTTGTCGAGACTTTGAAAGAAGATTTGAAATTTAAATAGACTTTGAAATTCAAATCTAGGGGGCTAACTGTTGTTGGTGAAATTCTAACGCTCGACGAGCAAAATTATAAGATCAACTATTGCAGGACGGATCTTGTATTTAGACAAAGTTCTTAAGACCGAATTACAGCAGAAACAACCGTCTTACAATTTAGTCGTTCGTCTTACGATGATGTCGTACGACGTCTTAAGATTTCGTAAGATCGCGATTATCTAACCTGTAACTGCCGTTTTAATGTCTGTTTAATGCAGGATTAAAGAGATGTAACCAACGACGTGATTAAAAGCACAATTAATGCACAACTACCGTTACGACCGTTACAATTATTGTCATCAAGAGCATTAAATATCAAGCGGTTACAACTTACAACCTTTGCACTATATAAAGGGCACCCGGCTCATTTGGAAGACCCCCGACAACCGATCATTCGAATCATCTACGTTTTCTCTCGAATTCATATATATACTTTCATATTTACATATGACATTTGTACTTACGACGCACATTACTTTGTATGTCTTATGTTTATCTTTACCTTGTAACATAAGACGGACTATTGTACTACAAAAGGCATCACCCCTTATTGGTGATACATAGTTCAACGTCGACTATTTCTTAGTCGGGCCGCGAGTTTTTTCCTCCGTTGAGGTTTTCCCGCGTCAACAAATATCGTGTCATTTTTTTTCCTTGTTTGTGCACGATTATTGGAGTTTCCTTTCTCTCGCCGGATAAGAAAACCTTACATCGTCCGTAGATGCGATTTTTTAGCATCAACAGTTGTTACAATCAATTATAAATAATTTATAATAAAGATAAATTAAATAATATATCATGTTAATTGAAATGATATAAAATTGATTATTATACATATACTATAAACGTTTTTGAATCCACCAAACACTTAATATCCCTTGATCAAGCCTTAAAGATCTTGAAAAACCCATAATATATCAAAAAAGAATCGTTGCAACCGGAGTAGAAACGAGGAAGATATAAAAATATGAATGAAGATCCCAAAATTCTCGTATTTGCATATCTATTGGATGTGACGACGTAAACTCGTGATAAAAGTCATGTGAACTTATCCTTCAAGGCCACTCGGTTGTTTCATCGTGAGTTACACCCGCGAAAAACTCACCGACTGCACAACTAACTTGAAACTCCAAAAAAACTGTTGCGAACCTTTCAACAACGTATCCCAACAGATTCCTATCCCTGGTCATATACCCACAGTTGCTAGTTCTACCATTCATACGACAATACCACCCAGTACCGAAATCTCTTCTGGTTTTATCCCAACAATTCCAATAGCCGTTGAAGATCCTTTAAACGTACGATTGAAATCCCTGGAGGAACAGAATCAAAAGCTGTTCGCACTACTCACAAAGCTACCCGGAGCAGCAGTACCTGTCGAAGTTGAACCTAAAACTGGATTTCAGGCCTCACCGTTCGTCGACGAATTAGCTCTTGTCGACGTACCCAAGAAATATACCATTCCGGCTTTCGCAACAAAATATTCTGGAATTACAGATCCAGTCGAGCATATAGCACAATATAAGCAACTTATGTGGACAGTTCCTATACCGGCGCAATATCAAGAAGTTTGTATGTGCAAAAGCTTTGGATCAACCTTAACAGGCGCATCATTACAATGGCTTATCAACTTAAAGCCAAAAAGCATTGGGTCCTTTGCAGAATTGGTAAACCAATTCACTCGACAGTTTGCTAGCAGTCGTAAGATGGAGAAGCAGACCAGCGACCTATACTACATCGTACAGAAATCTGGAGAAACAATCCGCGACTACTTCAACAGATTCAACGCAGCAATGATTGAAATAAAGAATTGCGACGTGAAAACCGCAATCGAGGCATACAAGCGTGGTTTAGAAGATTCCTCTGGATTATATCTAGAATTGACGAAATATCCGCCAGAAAACTTCGACGACGTACGAGCTAGAACACTAGCTTTCATGAGAATAGAGGATGATGCTCTCTTTCGACGAAAGCATTCTATTGAAAAGAAACCTCTTGGTGCTCAAAAACATGATTTTAAGCACAAAAGAGTAAACAAGATTGGAAATCCTCGACATGAGTCAAAAGTTCGACCAAGTAAAGGTACAGTTAAAATACGATATCCAGAGTTATCTACTTACAATTTTGCAGGTACATCGAAAGATTTGGTGGATTCGCTACGAAAGATCGATGCAAACGTACGATGGCCAAAGAAATCTGACAAACCAAGCAAGGACAAAGATCAAAATAAATGGTGCGACTTCCATGAAGACCACGGCCATATGACAGATGAATGTATTAGTCTCAAAAAGGAGATTTCGTACTTGAAATCTAGAGGGCATTTAAAAGGCCTCATTCCCGAAGAGCAAGGACGACCAGCGTCACCGGTTCATATAAAAGTCGTAAATTGCATCACTGGAGGATCAGAAATATGCGGACTTACGTATTCGGCTGCCAAACGACATGCACGAGATGGTCCAGACGAACATCCTGTCCCCGGAGAAATCAAATCAAAGACAGAAAAAGAGCTCGATGCAATGACAATCACGTTCAATCAAGATGATACACAGGGGGTCCATCATAAACATCATGACGCTCTAGTCATACAGTTAACAATCGGAAACTGTTCGACTAAGAGAATATTGATTGATGGAGGTAGTTCGGCTAATGTTATTTTTGCAGATACTCTTAAAGTCATGGGGATCGAACGATCAAAAATCGTACGACGAAGTACTACTCTGATTGGATTCAATGGAGATCCAATGAACACTCTCGGAGAAATCATATTGCCTGTCTTCGCCAAAGGCATCAACAAACAAACGAAGTTCAACGTTGTGGACTGCCAATCAGCTTACAATGTTATTCTTGGAAGACCGTGGATCCACGAAATGAAAGCAATCCCTTCGACGTACCATCAGAATATCAAATTTCCTTCTCCATGGGGAATTCAAGAAATTGCTAGTGAGAACAAGGTCGCACGAGAATGCTACAAGATTACGATGAAGGCAAAGTCGCAGGACATCTAGCAATTACAGAGCCAGGATGGGAAGAAATCGAACGATGATCTTCGACTAGAAGAAGTCGTGATCGATCCTGAACATCCTGATCGAAAGGTCTTCGTAGGAGCCTCGCTCCCCCCTGACATAAAAAATACGATTATATCTTTTTTGCAGGAACATTCAGACTGTTTTGCATGGTCGCACGAAGATATGGTTGGAATAGATCCAAGCATTATATCACATAAGTTGAACGTGGATCCTACTTTCAAACCAATTAAGCAGAAGCGTCGCAAGTTTGCACCCGAACGAAATAAAGTAATCAATGATGAAGTCGACAATCTGCTGAAGACAGGGAAGATCCGAGAAGTCAAATATCCAGAATGGTTGGCTAATGTAGTTGTCGTACAAAAGAAGAACGGAAAATGGCAAGTATGCATTGATTTCACGGATCTAAACAAAGCTTGTCCAAAAGATCCTTTCCCTTTACCTCATATCGACGCCATGGTCGACGCGACAGCAGGACATGAATTACTGACATTCATGGACGCATATTCAGGATACAACCAAATATTGATGCACACGGAAGACCAAGAAAAAACCGCATTCATGATAGACAAAGGCATATACTGTTACAAAGTTATGCCATTTGGTCTCAAGAATGCAGGATCGACGTATCAAAGATTGGTTAACATGATGTTCAAGGAACATCTTGGTCGAACGATGGAAGTTTATATCGACGACATGCTCGTAAAGTCAGAACGTTCGATTGATCATGTTATGCATTTAAAACAATCGTTCGACATCCTACGACGATATAAGATGAAGCTCAATCCAACGAAATGTTCCTTTGGAGTACGAGCAGGAAAATTCTTGGGATACTTGGTAACACAACGTGGAATCGAAGCAAGTCCAGAACAAGTTAAAGCTATCACCGAGATACAATCTCCAAGAAATGTCAAAGAAGTCCAGAAGTTAACAGGACGAGTGGCAGCATTAACACGATTTATTTCACGATCATCGGACAAATGCCATTTGTTCTATAATGTCCTACGAAAGAATCAAGGCTTCTTGTGGACGGTCGAACATGAGAAAGCTTTGCAGGAGTTGAAGCAATACATGGCATCACCTCCTCTGCTGACAAAACCAGTCGAAGGGGAAAGTCTACAATTATACTTGGCAGTAAGCAAAAACGCGACAAGTGCAGTACTCGTACGAGAGGAAGAACAGCGGCAGCAACCAATTTATTATGTCAGCAAATCTTTCCTCGACGCAGAAACCAGGTACACATCCATGGAGAAATTGCTACTAGGTCTTATGACAGCAGCGAAAAAGCTAAGGCATTATTTCGAGTCGCATCATATTGTTGTTGTGACCAATTATCCGCTCAAGACGATGCTTCGAAAGCCAGAATTAACAGGGCGTCTAGCCAAGTGGAGCATCTATCTCAGTGGGTTCGACATTGAGTTCAAACCCAAGACGGCAATCAAATCGCAAGTATTGGCAGATTTTGTGGCAGAATTCTCTCCAGGACTGGAACCCACGACGTGCGACGAAATTGTGATGATTTCAGACAACAAACCTTGGATACTCTACGTTGATGGTTCTTCGAACGTACGAGGATGTGGATTAGGTATTGTCTTAAAATCATCACAAGGGGGAAATATAGTATACTCCATACGATGCGAATTCAAGGCCACAAACAACGAAGCAGAATATGAAGCTTTGATCGCAGGACTGGATATTGCTCTTAGACTGGGGGCAAAACAATTACACGTTCGAAGCGATTCTTTACTGGTCGTAAACCAAGTAAATGGAGATTTTCAAGCAAAAGATTCAAAAATGATGAGTTACCTCAAAGCCGTTAAAGATCGAGTCGCACGATTTGAACAATTCCTGATCGAACAAATACCAAGAGATCTAAATATGCAAGCTGACGCACTGGCCAATTTGGGATCTGCATTTCATGATCCATTCATGGAAAATATTCCAATACTTCATCTTACGACACCCACAATTGCGGTAAATGATGAAGTACAGATGAACGAAGAAATTTACAATTGGTCGTTCGACATATGGAACTACCTCAAGCACGACCAACTTCCCGAAGATAAAATGGAAGCTCGAAAGACAAGGTCCAAAGCTTCAAGATATACAATTCTTGAAGACCAACTTTATCGAAGATCCACGACTGGACTTCTCTTACGATGTGTCACAAGTAAAGTACAAATCAATCAAATTCTCCAAGAAATGCACGACGGAGAATGTGGAAATCATGCAGGGGGCAGAAGTCTTGCTAATCGAATCTCACGACAAGGCTACTATTGGCCTACTTTACGAGAGGATGCAATAACGTACGTCCAACGATGCGATGCATGCCAAAAACATTCGGGTATGATCCATCGACCATCTGAACCTTTGCATTCTATTCTAGTTCCATGGCCCTTCATGCGATGGGGAATGGATATTGTGGGAAAATTACCCCCAGCTCCTGGACAAAAAGTCTATCTACTTGTGCTCACCGATTACTTCTCAAAGTGGATAGAAGCTGGTGCTTTCTCACAAGTTCGAGATAAAGAAGTCATATCTTTCATTCAGAAGAATATCATTTATAGATTCGGAGTACCGGCTGAAATTATGTGCGACAACGGCTCACAGTTTATAAGTGATAAGACTCGTACATTCTGTGAAAAACGAGGAATCAAGTTAATCACTTCAACTCCAAGATATCCACAATCTAATGGATTAGCAGAATCAAGCAACAAAGTCATCATCAATTCAATCCGAAAAAGGTTGAAAGGAGCAAAAGGAAAATGGGTTGAAGAATTGCCATCTGTCCTATGGGCAAATCGTACGACACCAAGAGCATCGACTGGACAAACTCCATATTCTCTGGTATATGGATGCGAAGCAGTTTTACCAATCGAAGCTCAATTACCAATTGCCAGAAGTCGCACGTATGATCAAAATGCAATAAATCTATCTTACGACCTGGACGCTTTAGAAGAACTCCGAGAGAAAGCACTACGAACGATGGCTGCACAAAAAGGAATTGTCGAAAGACACTTCAACAAAAAGGTAAAGGCTAAAAATTTTCAAGTTGGAGATTATGTCTTACGACATGTGTTTCAAAACACACAAGAGCCAAACGCTGGAAAACTTTCCATCAAATGGGAAGGACCATACATAATTTCCAAAGTCATTGGAAACGGAGCATACAGACTTACGACAATGGAAGGTATGGAAATCCCACGAAGCTGGAACGCCCATCATCTTAAAAGGTACTATTTCTAAACCTATTTACATACGATTTATTTTCTTGAACTGATTACTGACTTGAGCGTCGGAGCGCCGTTGGTCAAACCAACGGCCACCCCCTAGCAACTATGTTTGTTCGCAGGTATCGCACGACTATCGCATGTATCGCACGATTGACGCAGATATTGCACGAACTATCGCATGTATCGCATGATTGTCGCAAGCATCGCACGACTCAATTGCTTTAAACGCACGATTATTTCGCAAGAGCGCAAGTCAACTCGCCAATCGCACGAATACTCTTACGAGTATAAAAGAAACGTTTCTAAATTAAGTCTAAGGACTTTAAAAAAAATGCATGCAAAAACAAAGGCAAAAACGCACGTTACAAGCTAAAACGCAAGACACAAGCTAAAACGCACGATATAACGACACAACAGTGATAAGTTTAAACACACGATATTCAAACGAAAAATTCTTCTATTAAAATTCTTGCCTAAACGGCAGATTACAAGAAAAATTAAAATACGATTACACAAAAACTATTCTAGAGGAGCATCGACAGAACATGGATCTAGGACAGGGGCCTCTTCGGTCTCTTGAGGATGCACAGGAACGGATCCAGAGGTTTCAGGAACCTCCTCCTCGACACCTGCGTCCTTAGCTTCAACAGGCTTTTCTTCATCCAAACCCTTTAAATCCTCCTCGTCGAGGAGGTCTTCAGAGCCCATCACCTGAATGAAAGAAGCCACCTCCTCACTCGCCATCTGGGAAGTGATAGTCCCGGCAGCCACCCGTCGCATAACCGCAGTACGTGCGACTACTCGGACTAAGGCGGCGTCTTCTTCAAGCTCTTGGATCTTGGACGACAGCGCTTCCTCTCAGCTTTCTCCCGTCGAACGACCAGCAGCTCCTTCTCCAGCTCCTTTATATGGTCCAAGGCCAACTTCAGCCGTTCTCGCTGTTGGACCTGAAACTGTTCGCTGATTTCCAGCTTAGATTCCAGGTCCCCAATCTGGACCGACTTAGCATTAACTTCATCGGTCAGTTGGGCCAGCTTCTTTTTGGCCTTGTCGGCCTCCTTCTTGGCCAGTTTGGCGTCGTTCTGGTTCGACGCCATTTCCTCTTTGATCTTAGCCATCCGTGTATGGAGGCTAAGACTAGTTTGGAGAGCCTATGCAAAGGAAAAAGAAAAATTAGAAGCTGTACAAATGAAATAACAGCAGAAAACGTACGACAGAGACTTACCAGGAAGGAGATACCTGCGATGGAGGCATCCAGGTCTTCGATATCGGCCTCCTCCATTCGCGCCTTTTGAGCAGGGACGTGAAACTGCTCCAAGACCGAGAAGGTGGACTTCGTCCTAATAACGTCATCCACCATAAAGTCAGAGGGCATCTGGATCGTCATGGTCGTAAGACCAGACCCCTCTTTCTCCTTGCCCTTATCGGCCTTCGACGCACCCGCTCCCTTTGCAGGAGGAGCGAAGCTAAGAGGGACCGCCTCTATTCCACCTTCAGCCTTTCGTGCGGCATCCTTAGGTGGAGTATTCACAGGAACGTACGACGATCTCGTACGTTTAGCCACCAGACCCTCCTGGGCCGCAGCCTTCCTCTTGGCAGCACGAGCAGCTGCTTCCATCGTCGACGTCCTCTTGGAAGCTAAGCCTATACAGAAAAGAAAAATTAGAATCAAAAGAAACTACTACAAACAAAAATACTGACGTAAGATACTTACCTTCCATATCCGTTTCCTCGATTACTTGCACCTCAGGCTCGACGTCGCTCTCGTCACCCCCTTTCGATGTTCGATACCTGCGGTCGGTCACGCTATAGCTCAAGAAACGCTCGATCGCCTCAGTGGTCTCCTCAAACGAGAAGTCGATCGCTGTCAAGAAGAAAGCAAGGAGTTAATAAACAAAAATAATTTAAAATAAACTAAAGAAAACAAGGCAAGTTCTATTACCGCCTTTGTTCCATTCAGGAACGACCCACGACTCCTCGCCCACGACCGAGGATGTTTGGACAAAGACGTATCTCGCCTTCCATCCACGATCGTTCACTTGGGTACCGTGAACCAACATGGCATCGCTCCTTCCCCTTGGAAACAACCCAAAACGGTTGTAGGGAGAGTGAGTCACAGTGTAAGCAGATAAGACACCGTCAACCGAGAACGCAGAACGATCCCAATTTCTAGTCACCTGTTCGATTACATGAACGACACGCCAGAACTGGGGCATCAATTGATAAGTCGAAACGAGTCATGAAGGCTCTAGCCAAAGGAGAGTAGGGCCATCGAAATCCGATTTTGAACGGATACTCGAACAGAGCAAAGAAGCCCGTCGGAGCATCCGCTGGACGGATTTCTCCAAGCCACCCTCACCAGGGCATTCTCAGGAAGTCCTGCTAACTCCCTCAACTCTACTACCTCTAGGCTCTCTGTAATTGAACTCCTAACTTCTGACGACATAATGAACTCTAATCGGCCTAAACTATTTCTCAATCGTGTGAACCTAAGATTATCTAAACCTCTATTGTTCTTCTTTGCTATTGATTTCAGACGCATGGACTAGAGAAGAAAGAGGTACCTTATAAAGCCTAGTCGCAAGAAATCCTTGCCGAAGATAAAGTCGGATTACGATCTTGAGAATCAAAGCGAAAATTAGAGAAGATTTTGTAAAATCTTTCTTTAATCTGAATACTTATATTTATAGCAACCAAGATCAAAGGTGAATCATCACTCAAAAGAAACACGCGTCGCCAACTAGCCGTTAGAAGACATGCGTCCAGAAACAAACGGCTATATAACGGCTATATTATTAACGTTAATTCGACCGTTTATCAACGTATTTTTACTCCTTGTCCAGTGAACTAAAGATTTAGATAAAATTAGAATTATTTTCTAAATCTTGGGGGCAAATTGTTAGGGTAAAAATCCGTAATCGCACGACGACCGACTATAATCGTAAGATAATCATTAGGATAATGGTCCTGTATTAAGATAAGGTCCTGAGATAAAACCTTAAAGAACTATCGAATAAAAGATCACTAAACATCGAACATACACATCGAATAAGTCGAACGATGACTACAATGTCGTACGACGATACTAACGAATAAACATACAAAGTTTATATGTTTGATGCAGGCAAGCTGATTATAATATCCAACAATTGTCCACCTTTGAGAAAGTCCGAGATTGAGTACTATGCCATGATCGTTGGAATCCATCATTACAACGAACACGTCGTAAGTTATATATCATTCGATGGAAACCGACAACATCAAGATCGACCGTTACAAGCAAGATTCTCGCAGCAGTTACAATCTGAACATTAACTCTCAGCAGAACCGTTGGAAAATTACTCTCCAAGCATTAATTCTCTACAAAGCCGTTGGACAGTTACAATTCGATCATTGATGAGTCACAATACCGTTGGACCGTTATTCTCAAGTTACTATATAAGAAGGATAAAACTATCATTTCGGGACACGAAGTCTATCGGAAGCTTACAAATTCTATATTGGCTATTCTTTAAGAATCAATTGTATTTTACATTCGCTTTCATAGTTGTTTCACTTGTAATCGTACGATCAAAGCTGTAAACTTGAAGGATATCACCTCTGCTTGGTGATCATAGTGCTCTGTCGACTTACCTTTTAGGTCGACCGCAGGTTTTTTCCTCCGTCGTGAGGTTTTTCCTGCGTCATCAAATTGTTTGTCTTATTTTATTCTTTTCCGCACTTCTCATTGATTGTAATTTCTTTCTCTCGACGGTTAAGCCTCACACAAGTTTCTTACGACATCGAGTTGTGTAATTTTTTACATAAACAGTTTCCCGGCTCATTTGGAAGACCCCCGACAACCGAACATCCGAATCATCTACTTTATCTATCGAATTCACTCGTACTTTACTATTTACATACGACATTTGTACTTACGACATAAGTTACTTTCGCATGTCTTGTGTTTATATCTTCATTGTAACGTAAGATATGATATTGTACTACGAAAGGCATCACCCCTTATTGGTGATACATAGTTCAATGTCGACTATTTCTTAGTCGGCCGCGGTTTTTACCCTCGATGGGGTTTTCCGCGTCACCAAAATCTCGTGTCTTTTTCCTTGTTTTGTGCACGATTATTGGAGTTTCCTTTCTCTCGCCGGATAAGAAAACCTTACATCGTCCGTAGATGCGATTTTTAGCATCAACAATTTGGCGCCATCCGTGGGACCCCGCCATGAGAAAAAAATTCAATAATTACGTGCGCTTCTACTAATATTTTTCTCCATGTTTTTGCTTCTACAGGGAATTGGCATTTACATGCCTTGTCGAGACTTTGAAAGAAGATTTGAAATTTAAATAGACTTTGAAATTCAAATCTAGGGGGCTAACTGTTGTGGTGAAATTCTAACGCTCGACCGACAAAATTATAAGATCAACTATTGCAGGACGGATCTTGTATTTAGACAAAGTTCTTAAGACCGAATACAGCAGAAACAACCGTCTTACAATTTAGTCGTTCGTCTTACGATGATGTCGTACGACCGTCTTAAGATTTCGTAAGATCGCGATTATCTAACCTGTAACTGCCGTTTTAATGTCTGTTTAATGCAGGATTAAAGAGATGTAACCAACGACCGTGATTAAAAGCACAATTAATGCACAACTACCGTTACGACCGTTACAATTATTGTCATCAAGAGCATTAAATATCAAGCGGTTACAACTTACAACCTTTGCACTATATAAAGGGCACCCGGCTCATTTGGAAGACCCCCGACAACCGATCATTCGAATCATCTACGTTTTCTCTCGAATTCATATATATACTTTCATATTTACATATGACATTTGTACTTACGACGCACATTACTTTCGTATGTCTTATGTTTATCTTTACCTTGTAACATAAGACGGACTATTGTACTACAAAAGGCATCACCCCTTATTGGTGATACATAGTTCAACGTCGACTATTTCTTAGTCGGCCGCGAGTTTTTTCCTCCGTTGAGGTTTTCCCGCGTCAACAAATATCGTGTCATTTTTTTTCCTTGTTTTGTGCACGATTATTGGAGTTTCCTTTCTCTCGCCGGATAAGAAAACCTTACATCGTCCGTAGATGCGATTTTTAGCATCAACAGTTGTTACAATCAATTATAAATAATTTATAATAAAGATAAATTAAATAATATATCATGTTAATTGAAATGATATAAAATTGATTATTATACATATACTATAAACGTTTTTGAATCCACCAAACACTTAATATCCCTTGATCAAGCCTTAAAGATCTTGAAAACCGATAATATATCAAAAAAGAATCGTTGCAACCGGAGTAGAAACGAGGAAGATATAAAAATATGAATGAAGATCCCAAAATTCTCGTATTTGCATATCTATTGGATGTGACGACGTAAACTCGTGATAAAAGTCATGTGAACTTATCCTTCAAGGCCACTCGCGTTAGTTTCATCGTGAGTTACACCCGCGGAAAAACTCACCTGACTGCACAACTAACTTGAAACTCCAAAAAAACTGTTGAATTCCTTGTTGAAAATTTTATTTAACTATATTGTAAAATCTAGAATCTGAGTCCAATATTTAAGTTCTTCTATTTTTCTCGAAACACAAATTTCGTTCAAACTTTAAAGTATACTTTATCCAAAAAGCCACTTATTACAAAACCCAAAATACAAAAGCATTTAAAGGGTTTCAGAATCATTAAGAGGTATACATTTTTTTCAAAAGAAGATTTACCTTTTAATGATAGAGACTCCTTAATAAAACTGTTAAGAGGTAAATAAAAACATTACCTATATATGGTATGAAAATAAAAAAGTTAGAGAATACCAACGTAAATAATTAGGGTTGTTTGGTTCATTTCAGGGAATGAGAATGAGAATGAAAATGAAAATGGGAATGCAAGAGAATGACAATAGGAATGAGTATTGTATTGATGCTGTTTGGTTAACCCAATATAATCAATGAAAAGTTGGTTCGTATTAAAAAAAATATGTTTCTCCAACTTGAAAATACAAAAGATGTTTCATTTAACATCGATAGATGAAACAATGCATGAAAAAATAACAAAGTAGAAATAAAAATTTCATTCCCCCAAATTTGGTCAAGAATAAAAATTAATGAATCTGCAGAAATGATTTCATTCTCATTTCTAAGTTCTAACCCCTCAATACTCTCAACTAAACGTCCCCATAGGCCATAACCACCAAGGTGTGGCGTAGTGGTAAGTTTCTAAAGGATGGTAGCTCTCATCCGGATTCAAATCCATGCGTGCGCAATTGGTGGTCACTAAGTATTAGTCTCAAATGAGCATATCTTAGCTCTAGGTAAAAATTACCGATAATGTAGCATGTACAAAGCCCAAATAAACCTTCTAAAAAAACTAAACGGTCCCCATTAGTTTTAGGAATCAATTTAAAAGTCGAGGAAATTATATCACCTATGTATTCATTCCAAAATTAAAACTAATAATTTAGAAAAAAAAATATGACGATTGCATTACATCAGAGAAATAGGTGGCCGGGGTTCATTTTGCAAATAAATGTGGTATTTTTAGACTTTTACTAAAAAAAAACTTATCTGCCGGCAATTGTGCAAATTTTTTTTTTTTTTTTGCCTTTGATAATTAAAATTAGTTACCTTATTTTTTATACGTGTTTTGAATGGACAAAAAACAGCTTAGGACATCTTAATTAGTACGTGTAAAAAAAATAAATGGAGAATCAAAGTTCAAATTTTTTTATGAGAAAAATGTTTTCAACTCCAACAAGTTCTTCATTTTAAAGATAACATCATTACTATATTATTAGAAATATTACATATACTAATCAAAAACTATTTCTCTTTCTTAAATATTTTATTTCAAATTTTTTTATTGATAGAAAATAATAAAAAAATCATTTCTCTCTCATAGTAATTTTTTTTTAAGATTGTTGGAGAGTCTCCAAATTTAGATGATTTTTACATTTTCTCTCCTACTTTCTCTATCTACTTTCTCAATTTTGAAGAAGTTGTTGGAGATGCTTTAAAAATTAGTTTTTTGAGCTTTTTTCAATATACTCTATTAATATTAAATATTATGGCTTTGTTTGGAAGCTATAAGCTAGCTTATAAGCTAGTCCATCCAAACATGTACCAAGAAGCTAGCTTTAAGCTAGTTTTTGAAACGCTACTTTGAGTAGCTTATGAGGAGCTTATTGTAGCTTTTTCCACATATACCCTTATTAATATTAATTAATAAATTCAAATATACCATTTTTTGTCATTTAATACTCATAAGCTAGTTTTTGTCAAAATTAATTTGTTCACAGCTAGCTTATCAGCTACTAGCAAGCTTATCAATCAACAGCTAGCTTATCAGCTATCGCTAGCTTATCAGCTACCAGCTAGCTTATAAGCTACCTTGTCAAAATAGCTATATCACAATATACCCTTTTTGAGCATTTTATATAAACACAATTTTTTTACAAGCTAGTTTTTCAGCTACTAACTAACTTATAAGTTAACAACTAACTTACCAACATAGCCTTAATTCTTCATATGTAATTGTTGAAAACATGCTTATCTCATTTTCCACAACATAATAATTCAATAAACACCCCCTAAACAAGCATTCCCAAATACCCCTAAATCTTTCATTTTTCTTTATTTTAAATTATATATTGAAAATCTCTTAAATGAAATTCAAATAATCAAGTTAATCAACAACAATAAATAGTGGAATATGAACTCAAATTTGAGATGACTTCTTATAAAATCAATTTATAATTTGAATGTTAGTAAATAAAATGTTTGATGATTTTAGTGTCCTCAAATATTTTAATGTATTTAAGATCAATTAAGGTGATAAAACAAATATGCATGAGCTAAGACTATTATACTTAAATATATAGGTATTGGCTTGTATTATCATAAAACGACCTCGTTCCTAACAGAAATACTAATCATTTCTTTTAAAGTTAAATTAAATCATGAGACAGGTTTTTAGACCTTGCAAAGCAACTTGTTTAACAAATAATGTAGTTTTGTTCAACTTATACTTTGAATATAATATTTGATAGCTACAAGAATACCTCTTTAAAATTTTCAAATGAAAAAAATAAATAGGAAGGCTTTATTTTTTTCTTTTGCTCTAGTAATCTTTAAAATGTAAAAAGCAAAAACATGGTCGAGAATAAAATATTATACGTATATGGAGAAAGAACTTAAATTAATCACTTTACTGGTTTTGTTGGAAAGAGAAGAATGAGTTTGTTGGAGAAAAAATATAAATATTTAAAAAGTTGTTGATTAAATGTATTTAATATATGAATTTTAAATAAAATAGGGTCAAATATACTTATTTTTAGACTATTTCTCCGTTAATTTAACATGTTGTAAACTACTAATTTTAGCATATTGAAAAAAAATATTTCGTAGCTTTTTAAAAGATACTTCCAACAACAATTTAATAAGGCTTTAAATTAAGAGCTACTTTAAAAGCTATTTTAAAATAAAGATTCTAAATAAATTTGAGTTTTAATAGCTTTTTTAAAACTTTATGTTAAAATTACGAAAAATAGGAGAGAAAAGAGCTATAAAAATCTTCAAATTTGAAGAACTTTTAAAAAATCTTACCATAAAATAGAAATAACTTTTATCCCATCTTACCAATAACTTTTTCTGAAATAAAATATTTAGAAGAAACAATAATATTTTATTAAATATATGTTATATCTATGTAAATAAACAAGTAACTGGGCTGTCACGTGTCGTCCTTTAGTGATAATATAAGATGAAATATAAGTAACGATGTTTATCTTTAAAATGAAAAAAATACTTTGGAGTTAAATGCATTTTTTATAGAAATTTTAAATTTACATTTTATATAAATATAAAAATAAAGAAATGTTCAAATGAGAAGTGCTAAAAAAATACGAACTAAAAAAGTTGATCTGGTCACTAAAGGTGGCTTTGACCGATTATGGTGGACACGATCACAGGGGATTGACGTGATTCATGGGAGGATAGAGATTATTAAAGAAAGAGAACCGATTAACACCGTCTTTATTGACCCACGGATGGTATTGCTTCTCATTTTTTAGCATACTATGAGAATAAATTTTAGCGGCAAAAATTGTTTATTTGCAATAAAATTTTGGCTTTTTGTGACATCACCACCACCATGCTTTACTTTTGTTACAATATGCATTCACTTCTTCTTCCTTCTTCATCGATCCACCAAAACCAGAAGCAGAACCACCAGCCATGGAGGACAATAATTTCAATCACAATCAACTGTAAGTTTTTCATTCTCTATTTATGCTGCAAATGTTGTTTCATTGCTTCATTGATTGATTGTTTCCTTTTGCTTTTTTACTTTTTTCTCTAGTTATGAGCGTTTTCTCTACGATTACTTCATCGATAAGGGTTTCTATGAAACGGCCGAGGTTTTCCGGCGAGAAACCCTCGCCCGTGCTTATCCGTCAGGTAATTTGATTTTTGTTTGATTACAGAATGAGATCATGTTTAGACAATTGGCTGTGTTGTTGTTAAGTTGTTTTGTACATTGTACTTGAAAGGTTTGATTTAGGTTTAAATTTGGTACTTTCATTCTTTGGGATGTTTATTGACAAAGAAATTCAACTTTTTTTTAATCATGTATGGTGCAATTACATTGGTGATTTGTGAGGTGTCTATAGCCCTAATGATTGGTATTTTTGCAAAGTGGAAGCAATCTGGTGCCTTTGTTGTGCCACATACAATTTGGATGGGAAGCACAGCAGGGGCGGAGGCAGAACATTTTTTAAACGGTGGCATCATACAATAAAATTATTGGTTGATATCGAGTTTTTTTTTTCTCCAATTTTTTGGTTCATTTCAAGAGAATTTTTAAGTTATTTTTTTGTTGATTTCGATGGACTTTTTTGATTTTTTTTGTTGAATCGAAAGAATTTTTTGAGTTTTTTGATTGATTTCAAGAGAATTTTTTGACTTTTTGGTTGATTTCAAGAGAATTTTTCGATTTTTTAGTTGATTTTGAGAGAAGTTTTGGTTTTTTTTTGGTTGATTTTGAGAGATTTTTTGGGTTTTTGGTGCACCCCTTTAAGTTTTGAAAATAATAAGGTACGGTGGCACCCTCCAAAATAATATGGTTGCACTTTTACACAATTTTTTTTACCTCTCGGTGAACGAATCACAAGGTGGAACGTGCCACCGTGTGAACCACAGTAGCTCCGTCTATGAAGCATAGTTTCTTCTTTTAGAGGTTAAACCTTGCATTCTTGTATTTGAGCCTGGGGTCTTTCTCCCCATTGGCTCTGTGTAATAAGTCTAAAAGGGGTTCATGATGCCTAAAAGTGGCTCATTTTGCAACATTTATGCAACTCTAGGCATACATATACTTGAGGCAAATTGAAGGTTGAGAAGCAAACTCAATTTCATGTCATAATAATGGAACCAACCTTGAAGTTTTGATGATGTGTTTAGTCGTATATTTTTAGATCGGTTTAAACGAAAGCTCATACCATATTTATATAGGTATAGTTATACCACTAGCAAAAACTATTAATAAATTATATCACTGTCTTATTGATGTTGTTACGCTTCCTTATTGGACATATCGTATTCTTGTGCCAAATCCTATTATAGCCATCATCAATAAATGCAAAGAATTAAATCAGCTTACAAAACCCATTATGCATTACTATATTTACAACACCTCATTCATATATCTTGAACAAGGTACAAGTTAATTTCCAGAATATTTGATTATTATTTCCAACACATGCTGGAATGAGAGGAACTACATGATGAATTCTGGTTGTGTTTACTTTTGTGCGTGCCTTTCGATTATGTTCTTCGAGAAGTCCTTGATATTGTACTGCACTTATGACCACCTCAATTAGCATGTTCTATCCATGGTCCCAAGTTCCAACTTCTCCAAACTATATTCATACTAATGTGCCACAATTGATTAGTAGGCACTTAGCTGGGGCAACAAATACAAATCAGCATTTCCTCCATAAGCTAATCTTACTTTTCAAAGAAAGGTAGATAAACATAATTGGGACTAAAAATAAATATGAATAAAAATGTTTATAGTATCTCAGAATATGTTTCTATAGGGAGGGATGATGTAGTGTTTGGTTAGTTTTGTAACTATATAGATGTTAATGTGAGCATAAAAACCCCCCACGAAGTTCGTGGTTAGATAATCACTGTACACAATTGTTGGCTAAAAGTACACTTCTTAATTTCTTCTCTTTCTTTACTTCCTTTGTATTATTTTCTCTATAAACTGTGTTATTCATGGTCTTAATGGCTGGTAATCATACCATGATTCTTATTCTTTTCTGTTACCTTTGTCAGAAATTGATGTTCCTAATGAACTTTTACTCGAATGGTGGGTGGTAAATTCTGATTTCAGTGAATGGGAAAGCAAAAACTCTTTGAATAATGAGGGTTCATGTTACAGGGTAACATATTTGATGAAATTGCTGTTTGGTGTTGGTTATTAGATGAATCTACCCATACCACTTCTGAATTTCTGATTTATGAATCAATTATGTTGATTATTACAGGCTGAAGCTACTGTGTCACAGCAGAGTGGTCTTACTCTGTCAAGCGAGGATGCTTTAAATGAACAAATGATCGAGGAGCTCACTCTTGATTATAGTTTTGGTATGATTGTGAAACATTCTCTTTCCCATTTCTTGATTTCTTGATTCTAATTATCAAGTATGTCACTGGTGCCATAACCTTATATAGCAGCCAGCTCTCTATTCTTACCTAACTCTTTGGCATTGCTAGGAAAATTACTAAGCTGCTAGTTTTCGAACCTGATTGATGAGTGCCTTTGCTGTTTCACAGTTTTATTGTCTGTATAAAATTCCAAGCAAGCTATATTGGCTGTACCAGCCAACTAAGTAGTTGACCGTCTAACATGTTTTCCGAAAAGGATTTTCATTGTTTGTGTAGTGTTCCTAGTGACATTTAGTGAATGTTGCTGTAGTATTCTTATCATAATTCAATTCTTGAAGCTACATATGATAAGCAGTATACCTAGATTCTATAGCTATGTTTGTCAAACCTTGGCTATCTATGTGGTTATTTGCACGAAGCAAACAAGCAGTAAGTTGCCAAGATACATCTTTTGCTGAACAAATACGAATTAAGTAGTTATTTAAATTCGCTGAAAGAATGCCAAAAAGGTAAAGAAATATTACCTTTATCTCTAGAAAAATGCCACACTTTTCTTCAGGAATGTCACTTGAATATTGCACCATTCTCTTTTCCTGGGAAGTTTCCAAGTTATCACCTACATATCCATTAACTTTGTTACAAAAAATTGATGGTATTCATTTGGGTCAACATGATTCATTTGTTTTTTTCTGTATTAAATGTCTAACAAATCGTCTAGTCCTTCCGGGAAACTACCTGCCAAAACAACTTAGCAGTTTTTTCAAGGGATGGAAGGAGTACTTGATTACGATAATCACAACATGCAGTGAAGTAAAAGCAATCTCAAATGGCATTATAATCCACAAAATCTAAAATGGCATATTAATCTACTTTGTCATTTGACACCTCAGAAATTACCCTTCCGGTTCTTTCAAGTTTCTAACAAGTGGTGTTTCTTCTGCAGGTGTGATTCTTGGACATGGAGATATATTAGTACCTGTAAGCATTTGTTGCAAATTTTGATTTCCAGTTCTTATAAATGGACAGGAAACTTTTACTTCATCATTAATCTGATTTATTTACAGGAAACCGCACCAAATCCCGGAAGTATGATACCATTCTCAGCTCCAGCCAACCAAGGCTATACAGATAATGAAGGACTAGAGTCTGTAGTTCAAGCCTATCTAAGAACAACAACAGTTGAATCCAATGAGGCATGTCTTTCTGTGCCAAATTCTGAAAGTTTGATATCATTGTCAGCTCTGGCCAACCAGGATAATACACATAATGAAGAACTAGATTTTGTAGTTCAAGACTTTCCATCAACAACAATGATTGCATCAAAAGAGGTAGGTCTTGCGGTGCCAAATTCTGGAAATTTGATGCCATCCTTCCCTCTTGTCAACCATGGTGGTACAGATAATCAAGGTCTCGAGTCTATAGTTGAAGCATTTGTAAGACCAAGAAATGAATCCAATGAGGTACGCCTTGGTGATAATTATTTTAATTGTATCCAAAATCTCATTACATTGCACTTATTTTTATCATTTATCCTTTTCTCTTAATTGCGTTGTGATACACATACACTCTCGTGTATTGCTAGGAAGGTAACTTATACTCTCCAACGAACTAACAACTCATTCTTGTAAAATTCAAAATGTTTAACTAGAACTACATTGCTAAGAAGCAAGGTGATACTTTAAGCCTCAATGGACAACGTTTTCTCCAAAGAAGACTTGACAACAGAGCTAATGTTGCAGTATGTACTAAAGATGGTTTTATCCGGTAGTCAAATGTTGGTGCTTTATATCTACAATTCTACACTTAGACGATTATGATCAGAATTGTTTCTCTTGGACAATTGAAGTTAATAAGAGTATTTTGTTTGTACAATCGAACAAAGTGCATGCTTTAAATGTACAAAAATCCTTCTATATGGAGTCTAGGAGCACTATGGTGTGGGAAAACGGCGCACAAACACTTTAAAGTAATTGCAGAAAAATAAAAAACACAGGATTTACGTGGTTCATGTGATCAAGCTAGTCCACAAAGCCAATAAATTCTTCTACCCTAATGGCTATTCCCTTGAAACTGGGCAGTTAATTGCGCTGCCATAGTAGTGGTATAGTTTGTGGCACTCGGCAAAATAGTGGTGGTGTAGATGCGGTCCAAAATAGCCGTATCGCTAAAAGCAGCGCTATGAACCGCTAATTGATCAAAATAGCGGATCGAGAAACCGCTATTTGTTTGTTGGGATCTTTTGAAGATCGAGTTATTATTTTAAGCTTTTGGGTCTTTTCTAAGTTCAGATTAGGCATCATTTAGGTTAATATTTCCCCTTCCAACATTCTAATCCCACGGTCCTACTTCTTTCCATGTCATTCATTCCTTCCTCATGATTCACACTAGTCAAGCGCTGAAGAACGAAGATTGTTGACTGAAGAAATTCTTCAATTTGAAGATTGTTGATTGAATCTCGTTGGACATCCATGTGGTGGCACCATAGAAGTTTTCTCTATTTACACTTCACAGTGTAATATTTATGAGGAACCGTGAAAGCTTCCTCTCTTAGGTAGCGTTTGGTACGCAAACATGGTTGGCTAGGACAAGACAGAATTAGACAGGACATGACAGAACTAAACAAGACAATTCCCGTGTTTGGTACAACTAGGCCACCACCACCAGCGTCCGACCCATACAACATTACTTTTTGATGGCCACCCTATAAAATTTTCCTTTTAGTTGTAGGGGGAGCTTTTTGTCACACATCCCCCCTGGAAGCCCCCCACTTTACCCACCCTGCTTTTACACAATGTGTTATGTCATCCTCAACCTCTCCTTCTGATTTATGGACCCTGGATACTTGAAATTGTCAAATTGTGGTGTTTCCTTTGCTCCCCAATGTTGATTTCCACGGTTCCACCCCCTCATCAATTCTTTGAATTGCACCATATGTATTCAGTCTTACAGAGACTCATTTTACTAGATACTTAGAAACTATAAATTATGTGATGTGGTGAATTATGGGCCTGTTTATTTATAGCTGCATGAACAAACTAATGAATCAATTTTCCCCTTATTTATAGCATGTCTATTAAGTATTATATGTAGTATTATATGTGTGCTGCATTTACATTTTCTCTTTCATTGCAACTTGGGAATATTAAAACAAAGATGTCTGCATTTATCCTATTTCTTTGTAGAAAGTAGAAACCCCTATGCTTTCATTCCTGGTCTGTTGTATAGATTAGTTTGTTTTGATTTCCGATATATATTATTATATATACTACATCTACATTTTCACTTTCATTCCAACCCAACGTAGGAAGTCGAATAGAGGTGGCTGCAATTATACTGTTCTCTTTGTAGAAGTCAGCAAATTCAATATTTGCTGCTAAAAGTTTTACTTTAATGATAAACATTATTTGAAACTAATTTATTCTTCATGTTCCCTTATTCCTAGAGCCAGAGTGTAGGGATAAGGAAGAGGTCAAGAAATTATGAAGACGGAAGCATTGATGAACCGGGAACTAACAATAGTCACTTGAAGACCTCATCGCGATTTAGAGATTCAGAGCATCTTTTTGAATTGTCTTCTTGTCATATCAAAATCGAGGAATATGGGACGGGGATCTCTTCAGCCAAGATAATAGTTTTAACTTGCCCACTTATCTTGTCGAAGCGAAGAATGATGAGGAAGGAAATTTCTGCAGCAAAGGCATAACTTTAAAGCTGTCCTCTTCTCTTATGGAAGAAAAGCAAGAAGATGCTAACTTTGTTGAAGGTGATACTTTTGAGTTGTCATCTATTGTCAAAGGCAAGAAAATTGAGGAAGGGGGTTCGTCCAGCCGAGATGCTTATGTGTATGATTCTTCGTCTCATGATAAAGGAAATGAAGATGATGGTGTAATTTCTGCAATCAATTTAGATGAACTTCATGATGCTCCAAACAATGATGAGAGACAAGGTAAGCTTTAGTTTGAACCGAATAAATGACTGACGTCTAAATTTATGAAATATCAGGCAAAGCTAGATTAACAACTATGTAGATATCATTACTGTTTCAGGTTTCTAGTGCTAAGTACAACATTCATTAATAAACAACAAATGGCCATTTTTGGGTGAACTGGTCCCATAGTCATAGGCTCATAGCTGCAGGATATGGTGCCATAGAATACAACCTTTGGATTAAGTAGACTAATATTACTCAGAACCCATCATATGTGAAATTAAGGTTAAGTAGAAGTCCATGAACGAAACTTTGGCTCAGTTTCTGTAATCAGGGAAATCTTTTGAGTTTTCTATTTTTTTCTATTGGTCTACTGATGCTGAAGATTTTTGGATGATGCTTATCATCATGCGTTTAATGATAGTTCTATATGGTTAATTGACCACATAGCTTGCAATCTTGGAGTATACCGCAGGAGGGCCAACACCTGACACGTATTAAAATAAATTTGTTTGAGTTCATCCCACTGATATCTGGGGAACTTTTCTTCAGAAGTAAACCATATTATACTTAGGACATTCTTGGTTCATTTTAGGGAACGGGGATGAAAATAAGAATGCAGGAGAATGGAAACAGAAATAATCATTGTATTGATGCTGCTTGGTTAACCCAATATAATCAATGAAAAGTTGTTTTATATTAAAAAAATTTCCCTACAACTTAAAAACACAAAAGATGTTCCATTTAACATCAAGAGAAGGAACGCCATATGGAAAAATAACTAAGTAAAAATAAAATTTTCATTCCCCCCAATTTGGTCAGGAATGGAAATTAATGGATCTGCAAGAATGATTCCATTATATAATAGCAAACCAAGCAACAGTTTTCATTATCATTCCCATTCCTTACCCCCCAATACCCCCAACCAAGCACCCCCTTGAATTCTTGAATCTACATATTACAAGTAATATCTAGAATGAATTGCTATATTTGTAGACCCAGGGATCTAAGGTTGCTTGACTTGCTTCTGAAACAGCAAGTTGTGAATGTCTTTTACTGCAACGATGCAAATACAATGAGCTAGCTTAGCTGTAAACATATTCCACTGCAGCCTTTTGGAGCTTATGATATGATCCAACATGAAAGGATAATGAACTCGTGTGCACTTAATCCTTTTAAATCTACAAAACAAAGCTATTGCATCATATTTGATCTTGTGTAGCCCCTTCATTAGAATTAAATGTGGTACTTTACAAGCTAATTAATGGTAGTCCAAAAATTGCAGTACAGCCAACGAAATTCAAATGATGGTACAATCTACTTTGGCCTCTTTAACACATTACTCTTTTAGTGCTTCAAATCGACAAATCCTTAACAAGTGGTGTTTTTGTTTGCAGGAGTGACTGCTGGAGGCACTTCAGTTCTCGTAAGCTTTCAGTGTAAAATTTTAATTTCAACTATTATTATGTAAACGGAACTTGTTAAGGCTCAATCTAGTTATCTTACAGCAAACTATGCCACATTCCGAAAGTTTGGCATGGTCTTCAGCTCCACCCAACCTTAATGGCCCAGATACTCTAGGACCACATTCTGCAGTTCAGGCTATTGTAAATACAACAGAAATTACATCAACTGAGGTAAAGTGGCGTTGCTAAGTAATAATGTGCTGCAATTTACTTTCTTTATGTTGCATTCCCCCTTTCTCATGTTTCTTTGTTGTGCTGTGATACTGGCATACTCAATATATCGTAGGAAGGTAGGTCATTGCATCTGCTACTGATTGACATATTTGTCATTGTCCGAATTATATAGATGTTTGATACATAACAGACACACATTTTATTCCGCTAATGATCTTCACCCTTCTTAAATGTTTTATGACTTAGTGTTTTTGTATTTTCTGATTTAGAAGAACCAAATAACTATGAAGCAAGGTGATACTTTTAGATACCCTGCTTTCCCTTTGCCTGTTTGAAGTAGATAGATAAGCTGTTTCCTTCTGTTGTTTCTCATGGACAAAGTGCTAGGCTATGCGTAGGAGCTTGAAAGCAACTTTATGGCATGCAAGAAGCATGTTTATAATACATAACAGGCATTTGGCATGGAATTAGAGTCTCTTTGGAAGGTAAGAATTGCATGCTTCAAGGCGTAACAGAAGAGTTGATTGAACGAATAGGATATTAAGAAAAATAAAACACTCCATGGTTCATACCACTGCACAAAATATTAACTGAGCTAGTCATGTTTTAAATTTTAAGCTATATGACCATAAAAATGGCTGTGTGAATATAATAACAATTAAGTTTTTCCCTCTACCCCAAATAAGTGTCTAAGTTTCTCTTTTTGTTTGTCTCAGAATAAGTGTCCAGTTCTAAAAGTAGATGACTAAATATCCAAAGCTACCCTTATATTAGCACAAACAGTTAAGAGTGGGTAAGATAACCTGAGATTGTGCTTATCTACATCCAAATCTGAAGCATATGATGGGGGAAGTATGAGATAAAGCTTTCTTGGAGTAGCTGTAGAACCCAATCTTTTGATGGGGCTCAAGTTGAAGAAGCCAAGGCTGGCAAAGTGGCTACTCGTCTTACGCAGTGGCCTGGTGAGCTTTTTTTTATGGCCTCTGAATGCCTGGTTGGGCCTTGACAACCAACTTGCTTTCCCACTTGCATTACAGATTTTGACTTCTTCAAATAAACGACATTTATAAAATTAATCTTTCTTCTTATTTTATTCGTGAGCCTTAGAGGTACATGACCATTTTTTCCCTAAGGAATGAAGTTCAGTCCGCCGGTTGCTTTCTAGTCATTATTTAAGTCCGAAACAAACTCGAGCTATCATGTTTGAGTTCATTATAGCAATACACATGATTGATTTTCCCTAGTTTTACCAGAAATTTATATACACACCGCTATAAATGTAACCCCTCATCTCTTGTTGAAGAGAAGAAATACGACGAAGAAAATTTCTCCAGTGAAGATGGTAAACTTAACCCCTTCACTTCTCTTGTCAAATAGGAGAATTACGAGGAAGGAAATTTCTCCAGCAAAGATGAGAATTATAAGCTGTCATCATCTTTTATGGAAGAAGAGAAAGATGATACAGGGGTTTTCACCACCAAACTTGATAGTTTTCATCTGGTGCCATCTGTTGACAAAGGGATGGAAAAAGAGGAAGGACTTCCTCTAGCCAAGATGCTAATATGTGTTATCCTTGTTCTCATGGTAAAGGAAATGAAGGTAATAGTATGATTTCTCTGAGGAATCTAGATGAACATCATGAATCTCCTAAGAATGACGAATCACAAGGTAAGCTTTAGTAAAAGAAGTCTATCAAAGAGAACTCTAGCTTAGTTCTGCTATTAGGGTAGTTAGTAAAAAAGTTAAAGATTTGCTATTCGTGTGTTGATCAAGATCTGAGGATGCATGCTTTATCCTAATAATAATTCTGTGTGATCAATTCTCCATATCGGATGAAACTCAGAACATGTTAAAATTCTCTTGCATCTTCATGTTTGCAAGTTTACTATGGTCATAAAATTTGTGGTTATCTAACCATATTTCAGTGAATGTAACCTGCCACTGACCAGTCACTGCCTTGAATATTAGAAAAATGTTTCAGAGCTTGTCTTTAAATCCCTGATACCTGGTAAATTTTGTTTATGAAAGTTACTATATTATTTTACAATTCTTGAACCTACATGCTTCAGGAGTTATACCTAGAGTTCCTTAGTCATGTTTATAGGAAGCAAATTGGACAAAAAGAAACGAAGTGGCTTAGACAAATCTTTTTTGTCGATATGCCTTAACTTTACGGTTATTTGATAAAGCTGTATGTTGCCCAAAAATAATTTCAATATACAATGTAAAAAAGTTCCATGAGCTAAGTTCACTTGATAGAAATTCCACCGTCTCTGATTATCTAGACAAAATATAACAAACTTGTGCTCAAATATTTTTTAAACATTACATAAGGAACATAAAACTATTGGATCGATATTTTATTTTGTGTGTGTGTATATGTATATATATTTCAGTGAAAGAAAAAATAGTACTTTCAATATACATTTTAATTACAAGAAATTTAACCTGAAGTGAATAAACAGGAGGAAGGAGCATTCTCCGGCCAATATGAGACTTTCAAGTTGACATCTTCTCTTTTGGAAGAAAAGAAAGATGTGAACGGGGCTTCTTCCACCAAAAATAATCGGTTTGAACGGCTTTTGTCTCCTGTGGAAGATAAGGAAGATAATGAAGGGGATTCTGCTACCAGAAATGCTCATATGGATTGTTCTTCTTATGGTAAAGGAAATGAAGATGATGACATGCTTTTTTGTAGCAGTCTAGCTCAACACAAATAATCTTTTATAATGAGTACCAAGGTATGGTTTAGTTCGGAATCAAAGTTAAACATATATTAATTTCTTTTTGTGATATGCGAAAAAGTGATACATGCAAAAGTTCATGGACAACACTGTGCTGTGTTTATTTAGTAACTAGTTGTGGTAACATGATTGTGGTATTTATGGTGACATACATATGGAAAATAGGGAAAATCATGTCTATATATAGTTCGCATATGGATCTTCTCCGGAATTCACTTAAAAGGCATAATTTTTCTATAATAGGAGTAAAACTAATTACTATCAAGTGCAATATTTGTATAAACTCTTTATAGCCATTTCATAATTTCTCATTAAAGAAGATATTCTCTGAGAAAACAACATAAAAATGTAAAAGTTTATAAACTCCAGTTGGTTATTTTGATCTTGTATCTAACTGGCTTGCACACATTCCTTGAAAGAATCTTGTATCTGCACTCGATCCAAATATCAACCCCATGTCCTCCCACCTCAATGAAGTTTTTCTCTTGTCTCTTCATGGAGTCTCTTGTAACTGAAGACCTAGTTTCCACTGGGGGATATCGATTCCTTTATGTCACACCCATTGGTTGGAAGGCCTAACGTGTGCCTATGACGTGTTGAGGGGGTGCTTTGGATGGACCTCAAGGGCTAGTTGGGCCAAATGTGCTAAATACCTTGGTACTAAAAATAGAAGTAAATTGTCATGTTTATGCATGTTGCATCAATCTGCTAAGAGGTTTCTATCATCTTAAACTCATTGGTTGCTGAGTTTGTGCTCTTGCCGATTTAATTCTATCTTTTCTGTGATCTAATTTCGAGAACTTTCTGCAGTTAATCCAGGTGTGGAATCAACTGGCAGAGCAAGGTGATCTCTGCTTCAGAGGATTTCTTCTGTTAAGAACGCTTCCCTTGACCAGCAAGGTGTGATATGGCTAGCAATAATCCCGTATTGCACTTTTGCTCTGCCCCTTTCATTTCCTTTGTTTACAGACATGGATTTTATGTTTAGGTTTATCTTTTCTGATTGTCATCTGATCATCTTATGAATTCTACTTTTCTTCTTACCCAATAGGGGTGGGTAAAGTGGATGGAAAACAACATGATATTGTGACAGTTTGTTTATGGAAGAGATGGTGGTGTTAACTTGTAACTATGCTAAAAATTTGCAAACAACTTTTAGCTGCCAGGGTGATAATTACCAAGCTAAGTAAAGTAACATGGTTTTGTGCTTTAACTCATTCGGTATGTTAGAGATAAGATCATCGTAGTGGTATCTTCATATGTGACGCATCTGATTAGGTTTTGCATGAATGAGCAATTGCAGCTAGAAAAATACAAATTAGGCTAAATGATAAAGTTGTGTTAGGAGTTGGTCGAAATGGTGTTAGTTATGGATAGTTATTGTATTTATCATGATGTTACTAAGGCTCGTCAAGAAGTAGAGAAGCTATGTTTAAGGAAGTCTCTACTCTTCAGGATAATGAGAGTTAGGATCATGTTGGTTTTCCATTCGAGGAGGACTTCTAGATTCAAGAGGGTGTATGGTCTAGAACTCAATCTTAATGGATCTCTTGCACAATTGGAAGTGCAACGGAAGCTGCTGGTTCATTGCAGATATAAAATATTTGACTACATGGAAATATTTTGGCCAGCTAGAACAAGTGCAGATGCTCAATCAGTTGTTCATTATTGGCCCTTACTTCACTAGCAACAATGTGCTTTTCTGATGATGCTTTCTATGAGGATGTATATATGGATGGGCAGGATGGCTTTTGACCCTTAAAGTTTTGTTGGTTGAAGAGGTCTCTATACGGTCTTAACTAGCCGATCGGATTTCGTTTCTCGGTAATCCCAGATTTAGAGAAACTTTGATGACACTAAGTCCGTATTACTACTTGTGAGAAGGGAGGTTCCATCATATATTGAGGTGAAAGGGTTCAAGTCTAACCGATGTGGGACTCTAACACGCCCCCTCCAGTTAAGGCCAAACGGCTACCAATTTCCCAAAGTGTCCGTTCTCTAGAGTGGTACTTATACCATGTGAGAATATGTGGAACCTCATTAGATTACTTTCCAAAACAGCCCTCGAGTAGAGAAGGGAAGTTCCATCATATGTTGAGGACAAAGGGTCCAAGTCTAGCCGTTGTGGAACTCTAACACTACTTGGTTTGTTTGATCTTCCATATTGATGATATCATTATCATCTGGACAACATAGAAATTACAACTCTGAAAAATCTTTATTAGGAAATTCACACAAAGAAATTGAGGAATCTCAAATACTTATTAGGTCGCATTATGACATATTTAATGTGAAAGAGTGCATCATTAACATCATGCTTGAGGTTGTCATGGTTGATATAGGGTGGTATTGAGTCTATAAATGGCCTTCGATTTATGCTTCATGTAGATGATGTGAGCTCCTTGATGATATATGAGACAATTCAAGGCATTTATGCATTTCATGGCTTCTAAGCATAATATTGAGTTTCAAATCTCGTGATAAGCCAATTCATGTCATTACGAAGGTATGTAGATGCTAATAGGTATCTCAATTGTGCTTAAAGGTAGAGGTAATTTGTCTACATGATAGCCTCACGCTCGAGTTACATATTATTCCACATGAGTCATGAAGCATAAGTTTCATGACTAGGTACGTTTTAGGGTAACCTTACATCCTTAATAAACAAGAAATTTTAGCGTTTCTTTTTCCAATATTAAGTGAACCTATCGAGTTATGTAACATACAACTTATGAGCTGGCATGGATATATTCTTCGGTGCTAGAGCTAGGGGGATCCTATGTGTGACTCAATGAACATGTACTCTAATAATGAGGCATTCACATTTCCCCAAACAAATAAATATCGTATGAGTGTACTAAGCATGTTAAGGTTATTGTTTTTGGCGAGAATGTAAGAATTTCTTCTCGTGAACTTCCTTCTAAGGATGTATAGATGACTTCTAGTGCTTAGGTAGCCGGTGTTTTGACAGCCTTTTCGAAGATCACACATCCATCCTCTATATAGAAAAATGGGCATGTTTGACATATATCCTATCCTCCAATTCTACGAAGGAAATTTGAGAATCTTCTAACAGAAACATAACATAAACACAGTCGGTTCGAATTTGTGTTAATAAATACACACCAAGATTGTGAGTGGTGGATCTTTTTTTGGAACCTTTTGTGGATCATAAAATATATATATATATATATCTTTAATGGAAACCTTGATATCGTATGATATAGCATCATAGTTAACTTTATGGTACGTAATTCTATATTCGTCAAATTTGCTGACATTTATATAGTAAGTTGCGTGAGCAGCTGATATACTATCTAGAAGCCAAATACAAGTTACATAAGTTTATATCATTTTCTTTTAACTTCATTTACACTTACAGGGAACTTCCAAGATTAGGCACTTGACACTTTGTGTCATCCAAATAATCATTGACCAACACGTTAAGCCTTCTAGTGATTAGGTAACTGTTATGTTGACAAAGCACATTGAAAATCACGCATTGATTCTATTTTTAGCAAACCGGGTAGATTTGACGTGTCACTATTCTCCAATTACATGAGGAATGTTTGAGATATAGGGTATACATATGGTTTAGGTCAAGCTTTATCCTCTTGGGTTGCTTAGGGTTCCATGTTTTGGCCATTGGGCCACAAACTCTATTTATTCCCACCTAGAATAACATACAAGACTGTTTATGTTTTACAAGTTACAATAGGATATTGTAGCTCCAACTAGGACGTAAGTAGTAAACTAATGATGATTCGTTAGAATTATAGCTGAATTTCTGTTTTTCGTTATGCATTTGTATCATGACTTATTTACTAATATTTATTTCATTCATAATGCAGGTAGGAAAGATCACTTCATGTAACCAAAGCTGAGTTGATCAATCGTATCCTTCAAGTCCTACAGATTGTCCTGAAAGGAAAATTTTGGAAGTACTGTGTGTAGAATAATGTAAAACATCATCATCAGAAGGTATTTTATCCCAAACTAATTAGGGTTGGTAAAAAACAAAGAGGAAGAAATTATAAAGAGGATGATGCTGATAACATTCTTCTATCCAATTCTATTTAAGTAACTCATTTCACATATTACACTCACTCTAATTTATCTTCACCTACTTTCCTATCAATCTTGCCCAACTTGTGTCACTTCTTAAGACATCCTCTTGGTGGAAGTCTCCTCTTCTAACAGAAACCAATAAACACAATCAGTTGTAATTTGTGGTATTAAATGCACAAAGATTTTGAGTGGAGGATCTTCTTGTAGGCACCTTTTGTGGGCATAAATATATTTATTTTTTACGGAAAAATTGACATCATATAGCATCACATTACTTATACGATACGTAATTCTATAATTGTCAAATTCCTGCCATATATAGTAAGTTGCTTTAGATACACACACACACACACACATATATATATATATGCGTGTGTGTGTAATTGCATTCGGCGTACCAACTAGAAGTCAAATGCGAATTACGCAGTTCGATATGCAATATTCTTTCTCTTCATGTACACTTACAGGGAACTTGCAAGATCAGACACTTTATGCGTCATCCAAATTGTTCAGTGACCAGCAGGTACATTACATTCCTTTGTTAAGTTGATTTAACGGAAAGAATCCCTTACTTCCTACATGCTCCTATAACTTAGTTTGTCAATTCAATTTATTGTAACTATGATAGACAAAATCTTGGAGGTGCTACATTGGAATAAAGTATCCAGTGTTTGTCCAATAAAAATATGCCAAAAACCTCCCTGCTATTTGTATCTGAGCATTTTAATTTTGTATAATACATAACAAACGTACGAGGGATGTGAATTCTCTTCTATGGATCATTTTGTAATGGAACTGGACCACCTTGTGCAATTATTTAATAATACTTCAGATGATGATTTCCTATATGCTCGCTATATGTTGACAAATCCCATGGTAGTAAACAATATCAAAAGCTGAAGATGGTTTACTTCTTAATAATAATTATCTGATACTTAGGAATTTATTTGGCAATCAACTGCTCTCCTCACTTATGTAATATGATTCATTTAGGCATACAGAACATAAAAAGAAACGTGGCATATTTCAGGAGACTTATTTTAGAAATTGACCAAGGACATTCATCGGGGAGCATACCATCCATCTTAAAAGCAATGTGTTACAAGCCCATATGTTATAGGTTGTGAGTTCGATTCCAGGATGTCGCATATGGGAGTTTAGCTTCAACATTATACAAACTCTCTTATGCTTCAAAGGCCTTCATAGACCGTGCCATTTAAAATGATTATTTACAAATGCTGTGGGGGTTATTTCTTCCTTAGTATGAGTTTTTTGGACTGACATTTTTGTTTTACTTGTTCAGGCTTCCTTGTATGCGTAAAACTTACACATGCATGAACAAATACATGTACCTTTTTTGTGAAAAAAGTTATCTGTTCTGAACCTTAAAATATCAGTTGTTCCTTGTTTGCCTAGTTGATGTGATAAAGTAATCCAAGATACTGAGGTTTTCTCTCAACAGGATACTTAATTTAACTGATAATTTTTGTTTTCTTTTATCTTTTGTTATGAAAAACATGGTGATCCTGTCTTCCAGTGCTGTGGCGGATTGGTTATCGCTCGGGGGTTCATAGCGCCCTACGAGTTCAAGCTTCCCGTGCGCATGCCTGAGGACATTTAAGTGGGGCCATGCTTAGCCCCAAATTGCCGGGATTAGTCGGGCTTGGCCCGGACACCCTTCCAAAAAAACAAAACATGGTGATCCTGGCACACTTGCCTAAAGAGTTAATAGAAATAATTCACAAAGGTCATACATTGAAGGCGAATGACCAAATAGATTGATCTAAATATGAGAAATCTAGATTTGGCTGAATTTTGACCATCCATAGGTTATAACGAAAAATAGATGGGAGTTTTGACTACTTTACTACAGCCGTGCTGTCATCTGCCAACTAATGCATCCTAACAGATGAGCTACTCAGTTACTCCACAATTACAAGTTGCTTCCCCACTGTGAAGGATCTTAATTAAAAATTGCCTCAAGTGTTTAGCGACTTTGATAAATGTGGCATTGGTATGAATATAAGATGCTATTAGACGTAGAAATTGACTTTTGCGTGCATATAACTTATTGCCACTTTCTAATCTTTTTATCTTCAGCTGAGGGGGGTTCTATAAACTATTTAGTGTCATCATTGGTCCCTAGAAAGTTGTGTGATATCTCGGATATTTCTTTTATGAATAAATCTGGATTTGTAGAAAAAGCTCAAATAAAGTTACTTCTCTATTGAGACTCGCTTCCGAGAGTTCACCATTAGTAAGAATCTGATGTGGACAGAGAATGGTAAGGTTCCACTCTTCAAGCCCTGGTCATTTTTCATTTTGCATGTTCCATTCACTTCGTCCTGTTCATTTTTCATTTTGTGGGTCCCATCAGGATTTCAAAAGATGGCCCCGAAATGAAGATGAGAAACGGAGAAATGAGATGATTGAAAGGAGCATATAGTTCACTGAGGGAAGGATTACAGGTGGCAGATCTTAAGGAATTGTTGATGGCTTTAATTATAAGCTGAATTTAGCAACCTCACGTGGGTTGTGAGCAGCTCAGCTGGTTATGTTTGTTGCTCAATTTACAATGCTTTCAGTCACTCCATCTGTGTATACATACACCCCTACAGGTTACTCATCCCTCAACTCGCACAAAGGCTAGACTCCTTGGTTCGTGTTTCAAGACAGGTTGGATAGGCTGATTGTGGTCTGCTGCCAGGTTGGATTACATGAAATTAAAGAATGAACTATTTTTTCAAGCATCACAGTTTGTTTTTCGCTGTAAACTAACCTTTATTCTTGCAAAATATGCCTAAAGACGCTATAGTTTGTAAGGATGGGAAATGTTTGGACATAATGTATAGGTGCAAATGTAAAAGAAACCATGATACTTGGTCGTTGGTACCTTTGTTCACCACTCATTATTGAATGCTTTTTATGTTTCAATGGTTTGTTTGAAAAGAAAATCCAACCACAACAGTTCAAAAGTCACCAACTCCAAAATTAAATAGGTTCTATAAATGAATTTTTTTTACCTATTAGAGGCTTAAGGCAAGGAGATTCTTTTTTTCATATTATTTGTATGGAAGAATTTAGTTTAGCAACTTTAAAGTTTAAAGCAAATTGAACCACATCATCAAAGGTATTGTATTATTCGGTAGCATAATGCATCTTAGTTTTCGGCTGCACACATGCTGCTTCTCAGAACAGAAATACACAGGAACTTCAATTGGAATTCAGTCGCAAACTTATTTGAGTGCAGTTGCTGGTTCATGAGATTTGCAGCAATAAGTTCATTTCAGTTTTCACTCCTGTGAGGTTTGTTGGAGACGGAAGATGCCTGAAACAGAAAGTTCACCCAAAACTCTTCAGATCTTTAGACAGATTAAAGTTCATGGCTTAACCACCTTTATATGAAGTTTACCGTGTCAGCAGGTGATGGAGTCCACTCGTTGGTAGCTGGATTCCCCTTGCAGGAAGCATGATGGTCACTTTCAGATTCAGGGCCTAAGTTGAAAACAGACCTATTTGTATTATCTGCATTGATGAACCCTGTTCCTGTCTGGAAGATCAAGAAGCATAATTTCGTAAAGTTAAGTTCCTTCTTTCTCGTATATTTGCTGGGTGATTTACGATTTAGACCATAATTCTTGGCTACAGATTGCAAGCAAACCATCAACCGTGTGAAAGAAAAAAAAAAAGAACTCAGCACAGTACAAGAACACTCGATTCATACAGAACTCAAGTATGATGGTCCTTTTGGCATTTTCTCAAGATTGATGGTTATATTGCAATATAAAACCAAGTACCACGTTGAAGAAAAGTAAATCCCCTATTTTTGTTTACAAAAAGGGGGTTACCGTGTGATGTTGCTTGTCGACATCATTAAGATCTTTGTAATATTCCGTCTCAGTAAACTCATCACTCGCTTCATTACCTCCATAAACCAGTTTCTGCAAGAAAAAAGAGATTCATTGTTAGAAGGCAATTTGAAGTTGTTCCATGATCTTGTTATTTCTTTATGTCTGCAGATGTTTGTGAATAACTAACCAACACCTGCAGTGTGCTACCCATATTCAAAGCTGGAAGACCTTGTCTGCATTGAAGCATTTTGCAGGTTTGAAATTGAAATCATGGTACATTTAGTCCAAATATCAAAGTAGATCTTGCACTAACTTATTGTGACCATGAGGTCTCAGATCTGACCCATGAAAAACAGTTCTTTCTTACCAAAGAGTAATTGGCCCAACGGTACACAGGTTACCGGTAGAGCCTAGCCTCCTAGGAGGTCAAAGGTTTACGCCTCATCAAAGGTGAGAAGTGTGCATGAGTATTTTCAATATATAAATATTATATACTTAAAAATACAGTTCTTCCCTGCGACATGCAAGGGAAAGACTATGGACATAGAGTTTTGTCCCTAACCTTCACAAACGGCCGAGGAGCCTTGATACGCAGCAAGGTTGCCTTTAATTGCGAAGAATGGAATTGGGACTTCCAATATATATACCCTGCCACCCAACTTCGTTCCAACATTTTCCATTTTAAGTTTGTGTCATCAAAATCGCAACATTTTTGCTTTTGGAAACTTTTCAATTTATAATGACGTATATATTACATTTTTACCTTCTCAAAATTCCATAAGACTTTCTTATTTTGTCATAACTGAAAGTTAGTTTGACCTTTTTCTTAGAAATAAAATTTGTGTTGCCTGTCAATTGATGCATTTCTAGCAACTCATTGAACAAGCCCAAAGATGAGATTTGAACTCATGACCTCTGGATCTTCACGGAAACAACCTCTCTACCCATTGGATAGAGAAAAAGTCTGCCTTCCAACATTGTCCTATGCGTGGGATTTATTAAGTTTGTTCGGTTCAGTTTGGTTTTATCTTAAACGTTATGGTAATTAGTCAAATGCTTCCTTTGACTACAGCCGTTACTCCAATGTTTTTGTGTAGAGGTCAGGTGTGTGTACGTCTTTCCCCCCATACTCTACTTTCGAGTGGGATTTACTGGGTTTGTTTGGTTTGGCTAGTCAAGTGATTTCTTAGCATATGATTTGGTCAAACATAGTAGTTTCCTTGGGATAGATAGAGTATATATGAAAAGTTGTGTATACTAGGAGCAAAGCAGAAACCTGGGAGTTTTTCTCAAGTTGTTGAAACTCAGCGTACTCATGACTAACTCCATCAGCAGGCGAAGCATCAACGTATTGGGTAGCGTACTCGCTGCGTTGTGGCTTAGTGTGGCGTCTTGGTGCTAACCCGTCAAAGTATTCTCTGGTTTCCCCCTCTATCTTTGCCTCCTCCTCCTTGGACAAATGAGCATCGCTCCGGCTTGGTCTGCTACTGCTTTCCATCTCTCAAATGTGTTTTTTGGATGAAACCAGAGGTTGATTTTTCAAGATTTTATAAAAGAAAACAGATGTGATAATTGCAGCCACATATTTTGGAGATTGAAGATATTTTTGCATAGATATTATCCATTTTGATTGATGAAAGTGAAGGCATAACTAAGTAGACCCCTTTTTTCTTCAACTTTTGGGGTCATGATAAGCATGTGAATTGGGTCCATCAGGTGCAGAACTTGCAAGTAGAAGAGAGGGGTGGTGTTCTGGTTATCCTCTTTATAGTTACTGTTAAGTGTATATTTTGAATTTATTGTATTAAAAATTTGTCATTATAAAATGAAAATATTAGCTTCTTCATCATTTCGGATAGAGAAAAGAAGAATATCCGCAATTCCGCATCATACTGCTGGATAGAAGTACGAGCCTAATGAGCCCAAAGCCCAATCCAGGCAAGGCTTCAAAGCCCAAATAGGCCGAAATTTTGAAGGCTGGCATGGGTCTATGCCCGGCTAGGAAAAGCTAGGAAAGCAAAGTTAACGTCGAAAAACCTTAACCTTAGGGTAGCGTTTGGTACGCAGACAGGATTGGACAGGACTGGACAGGACTGGACAGGACAGGACAGGACAAGAGAGTAGGACAGGACTGGACGGGACGGGACAGGACTGGACAGAACAAATGTCTGTTTTGTGTTTGGTACGCCTAGGACTGGACTGGACATGACAAAACTAGACAAGTTCCCTCAAAAAATTATTTGATGATTTTATTTATTACTTAATAGTTATAATTAACACATATTGTTGGAAAATTAATATTAATATTAATTTAGTTTAAATTTATAATATTAATATTAGTTTGAATTTTTGAATGGAAATTAAGATGGAGGTTATAAAACAATGAAATAATGCTCCATTATGTTGGCTTTAAAAAATGGAGGTTATAACCATAGAAATAATGGGTCATTATTGTTGGCTTTTAAACCTTCTATGAGTTACATATGTGTTATGCATATATATAGTACTCAAAGATTGAGTTCTAAAGAGAGAGATATGCTAAAATATGAGAGAGACACACATATGGAAAAGTAACTTCATAGAAAGCCAAACACACGTGAAAAACCAAGACATATATTCTCAAATTCAGGCATCATAGTGAAGTCCGACAGAAGTCGATTCTGTTTAGAGTCGTTGTATCCTGGGAAATCGACGCACCGGTAGGGGGCGAATCGGTTTTAAGGAAACCGTGTTTAACACGGGCCTCGACTCATTACGTGGGTTTGTTCTCATATCTCTTTATTTCTTGCTTTTTCTATTTTTGCTGAAACTATTTTCCTACAATCTTAAAACCGATTTCGATATTTCTTTGTTTCACCAATCGGTTGGTAACCTTTTGTTACTTTTGTTTTTCTAAGTGAAAATGGGAAAGAGCAAGTGTTATTTTTGAAAAATAAAACTTTTTGCTTTGATTATTGTAGAAGATGAGTTTGTATATATCAACCTTCATTGATTTCTTCTTCTAAAAACCAAGAAAAGAAATAATATGTTTGTTTCTCTTATATTTTGTTATCGTTTGAAACAACGAATTTATGTTGTTTTTGGCAAAATTTGAGATTGTGAAATATGAATAGAAATATTCCGAATATTTACTTGTATGATGTGTTTCGAGAAAAATACATCTATAGTGCCTAAAACAATTGTTGGATTTGCAATATGTTTGCATATGTTAAAATTGTTAGTGCACAATATTTAAGCAACTCTTTGCTTATTTATGCACAAAATTTATAAGTGGAAGAAGTTCATTTATAAAATGCAATATCTTGTTTTGAGTGCAAAGGTTAGTTCATAACCTCCTTGATGTTTATAAGAGTGAAACTTTTATAAATATAAGTGTGCATTGTTTTCTTTTGTGGGAAACAAAATGGTGCATTGTTTTCTTTTGTGGGAAACAAAATGGTGCATTGTTTTCTTTTGTGGGAAACAAAATGGTGCATTGTTTTCTTTAGTGGGAAGCAAAATGGGTAACACCGGTCTTAAAATTAGAATATCCCCGCGAAGGGGATGATGTTTGGTTTTCGGAACCAAATGCCATGTGAGTGGTTCCAAATGAGATATGTGGTACTCATTAATGAAGGGTGCTTAAAATGATGAAATTTGGAAAAGTAGAACAATGATTTCTACAAGATTAATGAAAGAATGTTGTTTCTAACAATTTATATCCACAAGCAAATTGGTTAAAGATGGATATTTTTGGCACTCCATATTGAGGGAGGGGCTTTAATTGTTAGGACAATTGGTGTCTTGGACAAAGGATGCATCCACGATGAGATGTACGGATTAATTCTCAAGAACAAAAGTCTTGATATGGAGTTTTTAAAATAAAGTGAAAATTTGGTATACATAAACTCCATTTGTTATATGATGGGATTTTGGTTTTGCAAGAAAATAAAATAGTTTATCTATTTTAATGTAACCAAAATTTGGACAAATTTTGATCTCATGTCAATATATTCTTGATATTAAAGTGAGTTTTTAATATAGGTTTAAATCCCAATTAATATGATAGCCGATCAATGATATTTTGATGAGTAAATATATTTTGACTATGCATCTTTAGTAAGTCAAATTATAATGACAATCTTATAGAATTTTATTCTATGGAAATAAGAAAGGTTGAGTACCTTGAAATGTGGGGGTACCTTACATTTGAAAAAAAAATGTGATAGTTAATTCGTTTAATTGTTTGTCGGTTACGAATTAATTACGACAGTTACGAATTTTGATTTTAATTCATTTAACTGTTTGTTGGTTACGAATTAATTACGTTAAATTCGAATTTTGTTTTTAATTCGTTTAACTGTTTGTCGGTTACAAATTAATTACATGGTTAAAATTTCAGTTTTAATTCATATAATTGTTTGTCAATAATGAATTAAATGTTTCGATAATAATTCGTTTAATTACACATTTAAGTTGGAAAAATTATGAATCAACTCCAAATAGGCTCACCTATTTGGATACAATGTCTAGGAAAGATATAGGCGGATTGTTTTCTATTCTAATGAGGTCGTGTTTTTAAATGCTTTTGAGCATACCACCCTCACCGTCTTTCCTGGTTGTGTTCGAGTAGAGCTACCGAAAGGGGTTGAGTAAATAATAGTTTCCCGGAATGTGTTTATATACTTATGTATATTTTGGATTTAATTCAATAATTGTTTGTCAATTATGAATTAACCATTTCGATTATAAGTCGTTTAATTACGAATTAACCATTCGGTTTTAATTCATGTAATTGTTTGTCAATTATGAATTAATAATTACAATTTTTTAATTCGTTTAATTGTGAGTTTATAACGAATTAATCATGATTGGTAATAGAATGCCATGATATCAATTGATAGACGAATCCAATAAGTTTGGATCTAAATCATCATATAAGTTTGATGAAATATTAGCAATGAAAGTAAAGGTTAAAACTTTGTGTATAACCTAAGCTAAATATATCAAAAAGAGAATATAGTCATGATAGAGTGATCATTGAGTATGACTATGTTTATATAAGTGAGTTGCGATTAAGCTCTTTGGTGGTGACAATAACACTCATGTATGATGCATTGACAAGAACATCTGGCCAATGTTTTTGTGAATTCATCAACATATGTGTGTCTTCTTGTTATAGCTTAAACGTATTGCATAGCTAGCAACTCTATTCATGATATAGAAGAAGATATTACTCAATGAAAATGTTTAAATACATTAGTTGTATCAACTTATGCGAACAGATTGAGTAGATAATCATATCATTTGAATGATGATTTGTGCAAATGATTCATGTATGAGTTTGAAGACTCTAAGCAACCGAATAGTTTGTGGTCACATTTAGAGAGACTTACAAACTAGAAATCATAAAACATTTGATAAGTTATGATATCTTAATGGTGAAAAAGGGATGGAAAAGTCACTAGATGACATAACATTATACAATGGTATAATGTATAGATATCTTCATCAAAGGATATAGACAAAAGGAAAGTCTAGATTATTAGCATCCGTTAGTTTTATGTTGGGAATTGCAAATCTGCAAATGCACCAAATGGATGTGAAAATTGATCTTCTAAATGAAGATTTAGAAGAAATTTATATGGAGCAGCCTAAGGGATTCGTTGCCCAAGGTAAAGAGAACAAGGTGTGTAAACTTGTTAATACCTTATATGGCTTAAAACAGGCTCCAAAGCAATGACATCAAAAGATTGATCAATCCATGTTGGAAAGTGTTTTTAAAATAAGTATGTCATATGCTTATCATCGGAGGTGATGACAAAATGATAAGGTCCACGAAGGAAATGTTGAAATCTAAGTTTGACATGAAAGGCATGGGTTTATCATATGTGATACTTGGAATAAAGATCACAAGAACTCAAAATAGTCTAGTGTTAAGTCAAACACATTATGTGGACAAGATTCTTGAGAAATTTTATAAAGGAGACACAAGTATAACTAAAACTCCTAGTGACACTAGTCAACATCTATCCAAGAATAAGAGAGGATAGTGTTGCACAAAGTGGAATACTCAAGAATACTAGACAGTCTGATGTATCTCATGAGTTGTACCAGACTTGACTTAGCATACGCAGTAAGCAAGCTAAGTAGATACACTAGTAATGCGAGTGTTGAATATTGGAGGAGTATTACTAGATTATTAAGGTACTTAAGATACACAAGAGAGTGTGGACTGCACTATGAAAGATATCCAACTGTAATCAAAGGATACAGTGATGTAAATTGGATATCTGATATAAAAGATTCCAGATCTACAAGTGGATATGTGTTTTACACTTGGAAGTGCGACTATATCTTGGAAATCGTCCAAGAAAACTATTATAGCCAGATCCACGATGGAATCTGAGTTTATCGCCCTAGATAAATGTGGCGAGAAAGTAGAGTAGTTGCGTCAGTTTGTGGAGGATGTTCCCAAATGGCCTAAGCCGGTAACGGTCATTTGTATACACTGTGATAGCCAATCGAAAATTGGCAGAGCTCAAAGTACAATGTATAATGGGAAGTTACATTAGACGCAATATGATAAGACAACTAATCTCTATTGGAGTTATCTCGATTGACTATGTAAAGTCAAAAGATAACATTGTGGATCCACTTACAAAAAGTTTAAGTAGAGATTTAGTTTATAAGTCCTTAAGATGAATGGGACATAAGCCCTGAATTAATAATTCATGCAAAGGAAACCTTACCCAGAAGACTGGAGATCCCAAGATCTGGGTTCAAAAGGACAACCTAGTTGTATGAATGTGGAGAGTCACTGTGGGGGGGAGTTAGTAAACTTCTAAGACAGTGAAAAATGAGGATAAGCACAAAGCTTTTAATGATTACTGATAATCACCTATGAGAAAGAGAAGTGGGGTCGCTTCGAAGGGAATTATTGGGGATACATTCCTAAAGCTTTCTCTGAACCAGGCAGTGTTCATGACCATAACGAACACGACTATGAGGACTTTATCATGTCAGGAAGAATCTTGTGTGAAGTATGTTAATGTTTACACAAATGGCAAAACAGTTCAAGGACATCGCGTCTACTGATTTGCTAGTAGACTAGACATGCTTCATAAGGGAAGGTTCAAAGGTTAACGCCTACCTATCCTTTGCAAGATTCCGACATTGAATTTGAGTATCATGATATATGAGATGTCTATGATAATTTCCATTCATGTGGGGGATTGTTGGAAAAATTAATATTAATATTAATTTAGTTTAAATTTATAATATTAATATTAGTTTGAATTTTTGAATGGAAATTAAGATGGAGGTTATAAAACAATGAAATAATGCTCCATTATGTTGGCTTTAAAAAATGGAGGTTATAACCATAGAAATAATGGGTCATTATTGTTGGCTTTTAAACCTTCTATGAGTTACATATGTGTTATGCATATATATAGTACTCAAAGATTGAGTTCTAAAGAGAGAGATATGCTAAAATATGAGAGAGACACACATATGGAAAAGTAACTTCATAGAAAGCCAAACACACGTGAAAAACCAAGACATATATTCTCAAATTCAGGCATCATAGTGAAGTCCGACAGAACTCGATTCTGTTTCGAGTCGTTGTATCCTGGGAAATCGACGCACCGGTAGGGGGCGAATCGGTTTTAAGGAAACCGTGTTTAACACGGGCCTCGACTCATTACGTGGGTTTGTTCTCATATCTCTTTATTTCTTGCTTTTTCTATTTTTGCTGAAACTATTTTCCTACACATATAAACTAAACTAGTAACTTAAAATAAATTACACATTTTCATAAACATAAACACACACACACACACACACACACACACACACACATATATACATATATGTTTTTTATGTAACTAATGTTGATGGTCATGGTAGAGGTATCGGTGGTGGCCGACGGTAATACTAGTGATGACGGTGGTGGTGATGGTGGTGGTTATGGAGAACGTGAAGATGGTGGGTAGTGGTGGTGGTTGCGGTGGAGATGGACAGTTGTAAAGGTGGTGGTAGGTAATTGTTGACAGTTGTAGAGGTGAAGGGGAGGTGGAGGAGGTTGCTGTAGGGGAAGGGGAGGTGGAGGAGATTGTTGTAGTGGAAGACAAGGTGAAGGTGGCCGATAGTGGCTACCAATGGCGGCGGCGGCCACGACTAGTGGTGGTAAACACGAAAACAAATACCATATTGAAGTTATATATCAAACGAATGTTAATTAGCAATATATTAGTTTCTGTCACATTTCTGTCCGATGTTGTTCCACCTATTTTGGTGGAACAAAAAAACAGTCATTTTTGTCCCATGTTGTCCCACCTTGTCCCAGTTTTTGTCCTGTCCCATGTCGCACCAAACGTGGGACAGTGAACTCCTGTTTTGTCCCATGCTGCGCCAAACGTGGGACAGACAGTTTTGTCCCGTCCTGTCCTGTCCTGTCCCATGTACCAAACGCAGCCTAGAAAGCGTGGGACTCTTTCAACCTATAGATGGCCATTTGGGCCCGGCCCGAGATCGGTTTTGAACTGCCAATTACAGTATTCCATCGAAAACACGGCCTGACTCAAAAAAGGTTATGTACTAGCTTGCTTTTTATGTAAAATTTATCTTTAATAAGTTTTTTTTTAATGTATTTGACTAAAAACCAAAATATATTTACAAGTGTATTTAATAAAATGTACTATAATAAATAAATAGAAACTAATTTTTTAGTGTATTTGACTGACGTAGCTATAACAAAAACGTATTTGTTAATATTTTGATTTTGATTGACCAAGTTTTTTTTAAAATATATATGTAAAAAATAATTTTAAAAATAGGCGGGGTTGATTTGGGTCTTACTTGGGATTGGTTCTTACAATCGGGTTGAAGGATTTTTGTTGGGACCACGACTAGTTACGATAAACATTGTTTGGGATAAGGACCAATTTGGGCTTGGCCTGGCCAGGACCGGCTTTGGCCATCTTAATATTTCAACCCAAAAGCTTCCTCCATGCCTTTCCCTTTCCCTGGCTCACCAAAAGCGAGCTTGGAAGGTCTTGTTCGAAGCTTAAAATGCCAAAGCATTTTCCATCTTACTTGCTAACCTTTAAGATAAAGATTGGTATATTTGGTTTAATTTGATTTAATTTATACATTATGAAGTTAATAATGTATCAAGTCAAAACTATTTATTATTTATTTATTAAAATATGAAGATTATCATCATTCATGGTTTGAATGTATCTTTGAGGTTTTTATCAATGAATCTAACATTGTTGGTAGCTTCTGTAAAATCTTGTCACGTGTATGACTCATAAAACTCTTAAAGATATCAAGGCGTTATTTATTTCTTCTTATTGTTACTTATTCTTGAATAAGTTCTTATCCTAATAAGAGACAAATTGTTTATTATTCACTTCTTATTCATAGAGGTCCTATTCCTCTTACCCAGTCAAATTCACGACTCTTTGTTCTCTTATGATTTCCCATTTTATCATCCATTCCTTCTTATTTTTATCACAATCAATCCTTCAAAAAATTTGCAATATTTAATAAATAACAATTCTCAATTGTGATTTGCCACAACAAAACCTTTTATTCTAGTTGGATCTTTAACCTTAATTTACACTTAACCACATATTCTAGTAAACAACTTCCTCCTACCATCATCATAAACATTGCGAACAAAAAAAAATGATAAAGAAAGCCTTAAATCAAAAGTCTAACCTCAAACTATTCCACCACCATCTGCCTATAGAGGCCACCATCACATATAAACAATACCCATGAAAGTATAAGAAGAATTATAGAATTTTCTATGACTAAACGAACCCAAAGCTAAATCGTTAATTAAAAAAATTGTCTACCACCACTCACTGAGATTATATTAATGAGAAAACATTTAGAAAACAAAGGCAAACCCGATCCCACATCCACCTACTGCAAAATTATGCATTTAGAAAAAAGAAAATATACTACAAAATTGATAAACATGAACTAAACACAAAACCTCTAATCACAAATGTATTCTTCTTCATTATCATCAAATCTTGAATGTTTTACACTCGAGTTGTAGAGAAAAAGAAAATGGGAGATTTAATATATGTTCACTAACGACTATCAAGATATAAACTTCAAATCTTTAAAAACTGTTGCGTTCTATCATTTCATCTTCAACTTTGTTTGATTCTACCCACGGAAGCCATTCAACCATGGAGGACCCATTGACCTTATCTTCATGCCAAGATAGTCATTGTTTTTAAGTATACAACATTTTACATACGACAAAAATATGGTCTTGTGGAAGATCAATAATAAACATAGTGGTTTCAAAGGAGGTTATAGGTGATTGTTTGTAAAAAAAAAAAACGATACTTTAGGTAAGGCCATTATATCTCTTAGGGGCATGATTGACTAATCGGGATTCAATAGCATTGTCTTTTCTAATAAGGTTGTGTTGCTACTACATATTCTCGTCATTTGTATACTTAACCTTTTGATGTTGTTGTGTCATTCGATAATGATGTTGTTCCTTATATTATAGAAAACCCATTTACATAATGATAGCATATTAATATTGTTTCTTAATGCATTATCACTAATTAAATTTCTTTATTGTATGCATATGTTTCCATTGGAGGAAATAAAACATGTCTAATTGATTTAGGTGCTAGTAACCATATTGTTTTAATTTCATTTTAATCAATATGTAACATTATAGTTTTGTATTCATTGCATGGTTTCTCGGACTAATGAGTTGTTTGTAAAATAAACTAATTCCTAATGAGTTGTTTGTAAAATAAACTAATTCCTATAACATGTTAGATATGTTCCCTATATCCTTTTCTTTACATCAAGTTGTCTAACATGTTCCCAAAAGCTTTCTTAAATATTTATTTTTCTAGTGTGCACTTAGTAACTTATTTTAGTAATTTTTCAAAACACACATGTTAGCCACATATTTTAATGGCTAAAATGTTAACAATTAAAAAAATGTTGTACAAATGACCTATGGTGATCATGGTGATTTATTTTTAATTAAAAACTAATGATTCACGGGTAGTTTTTTGGTCCCTTAACGATGGTCTCAAAAATATTATATTGTCTGTCTTTTATGCTATGGGTGTTTTTAAAGCTTTCCACACGGTACATGAAAAAATCTCGGGATTGACTTTACCTCACGTGTAATGTCACACGTGATAAGGTATTCTCATATGTTTATAAATTAGAGGTATTTTCATTTAAACCTTCACCATATATATTTTAATTCTAAAAGTAGGAATTAATATGCAATGTATAGACATGCCACATCACACAAATTGGCATCATGGCTCCACAAACAATATAATTGTATCTCAAAGCATGCATATACATTGTACTTGTAAGAACGTCCCATCTTTATATATATGAAATACCATCAATTAAGATAATGTTTTTAACAAGTTTTTTCTTTGAAAAAGGTTACCGGTATATCATACAAACTTTTTTTTTAAATTCATATGTTTTTCTTAATTGTTTTTACTATTGAACATTTTAAATATTTTACTTTTTTTTTAAAAATTCATATGTTTTTCTTAATTGTTTTTACTATTGAACATTTTAAATATTTTACTGATAATAAAATGATTTTATTAAATTATATATTGAATCAAAATTATAATTAGGTAAAAAGAAATAACTGACAACTCTAATCGATCTCACACAAATGCAATGTACGGACATATATATATATATATCGTATTTAGACAAAATGACCAATGACCTTATACCAACTAAACTATGTTTAATCCAACCACAAGAGACCAAAAGTTCCAATTTTATTTTCTATCTTAGATGCATTTGGTTCCACCCTTCTATAAAGCAATATTGTGATAAAGGGGTTATGGGAAATAGTCCACATAAATAAATGCATAAGCAACACTACAAAAATAATACAAGTGACCCCAAAAATCAAATTTGACAAACATTTCCTTGATATTTCTATAACGTAGATTTTTTAATTTGGGGGGGGGGGGGGGGGGGGGGGGGGTGGTTTACGGTCCATATTTTGACACGTTAGTGACTTACCAAAATAGATATAATTATAAATCTAACTTAACCATTTAAAAAAAAATCAGAAGCTTCGGTTAAAAAGATTCAACATATTACATGTGTCGTTTCGACTTGTAATGGCTTCAAGAAGTTACAAAACCAAGTTTCGCATATAAACATATGTTTTATGTATAATTTGGATTGTTATAAGAAATTATGAAAAAATGTTTCGATAAAAGGTATTTCATGATGTAGTCATTAAATTTGGCTCGAAAATCTATGCCCATTCCCAAAATTTGTGATATAATCCTCAAGCCGGAGAACAAATGATTCATTTCCCAAACCAACATTCGGCTTATCTTTTATTCTATATCAAAAAGGGAGTCAAACTCCATTAATTAATTTATATACAAGTCTGAAATGATGAACCATTGACAATCAAGCCCTTTCAATTATGAACTACTTGCAAAGAACATTGGATTTGAACATTTTTTATATTAACATAAAAACCTATTACATAAGCCTTTTGTTCGTATAACATACTATGAAAACCGTAAGTTTGAGTGCCAAAAAAACGAAACATCAATGATAACTAATTAGCCAGCCTATCATTCATACATACATGTAAATGTATGTACATATCACCATACTATAATTAGGTCAGCATACCACATATATCCTAAAGAAACAATAGCCAAAAAATATTATCTTGGGACCATATTATCTTAGAATAGTCGGGATGTATAATGCAATTTCCGTGGTCATTTTTCAAAAAATATACTTAGGTTTTGGGACAGTATAAACAATCGAAAAATAGTAACTGATGGAGGAAACTTTGTATGAGCTCTATTATTGTTAATTATTAGTCGACTCTGCAATTTTCTTATGGAAACATGCCTTCTTGTGATCACCTGTTGTGTTTCTTCATTATCTACAAATGGATTTAAGTAAATATTATTAAGAAAATTGAGACCCTCTTTTTCGGTCTTAGGCAAGATGTAGAATTTTGCGACTACAAAAAAAAGGTTGTTAGAATTAGAATATTTAAAAGTTGAAGGTCTTCATTGCAAAACTGCCCAATCCTAAAGGTCCTTTATGCATTTTCATCATTTTACGTTAAGTCTATAAATAAACTCCAATGGTTTAATCTCAAAGCATGCACACATAAAATAAAATAGAAGAAATATGTTTCCAAACATGTTATGTGGATCATGCAAATCTCTTCATCATCAAAGGTGCAAAAATATTTTTTTTATATAAATAATATTTATTTAATCGTTGGTTAAAAAGATAATAACTATTGTTTCAGAGATTTGAAGATGACGATGAAACCAATAAAACCAATGTCAAATCTTCAGTGTCAGTTTCCCAATCCGTTCGACATGGATCATGATGACATCTTCATTGGTGAGGTTCCGTTCAAATCCAACAAAATCTCAAACAAGTAAGAGTAGGCAACACTTGTTTATTCTATACGTATTTATTCCCTACAATAATATATATCTTTCGACATGTTACAAAAATCTCTAGCTAAAACACAAGATACCTCATAGCAGTAACATATCACTTTTATATACATATCATTAAAACCATTTGTTCGGGCATATAAGGAGTTCTAAGAATATCATACCAACTTTGAATCAAAATTTTACCAAAGACGCTATAAAATCACAGTTTGTCTTCAAACACTATAGTAAAAAGGATGCATTATTGTCTAATTTTGATTTTTGCATCTTAAATAACAAACAACCTTGTAAATTTGGAGATTGAAATATGAATCATAATAATTTTTTTGTCAAATCATGCATTCAATTTATGTTTCAAAATAAAGGCAACTACGAATTAAATACGTCCTTTTATTCTGCAATATTTTTAAGTTTTATACTTCTATTGTTTGTTTAGCATCACATCCACAATTAAGTTATATTTGAACCTTAATATATTGATTTTAACTATATGAATTATACATTATCAATTACCTTAAAATGTACAACTTTTATGCATTCTGTCGAGTTAATATACTTTCTTTTGTTATTATAAGGAATACAACGTTTATATTTAAATCTAAAAAACATCTTTTAACTATCATTATGAATATTGATAACACTAATTTATTTCATACAAGTCTTTATTTTACCATTATCAAGTGATGCTTTAGATACACAACCTTGTTATACAAACATTATGTATGTATACATACATACATATATAACAAATGTAGTTGGGATTTCATATACAGAACATATAAACGTTATAGATTATTTAAACCAACATTAACCGTCCATCTATCATAATATATATCATTTCGATTTAACATACCCTTATACATTGTTTTCAAAATAAAAAAAGTAAAAATTGAACGACCGATAAACTCATACACGCGTACTAAAGGGCTTCTAGCCCAGCGGTACACAGAAGTTTGTAAGGTGTTCCTTCTGGCCTTTGGTCAGGGGTTCAAGTCCCATAGTGGAGAAAATGTGTAATTTAGGAGTAGATTATATTTGTTGTTTAAAAAAACCTCATACAAACGTTGACGTAATGTCAGGGATCCATTCGGATACCCGACTAATCCGCCTCGGTCTTAAATTAACCAGAAAGTCAGCCCGTAACCCTGGGTATCTCCACTTGCAGCCACACGGTTTCGAACCCAAATAGTAAAAAATACTATCCAATATCATATCCACCGACTCTCACGATGCTACCTCTATCACTTGGGCTACACAAGCTTTTGCTAAAAAAATCTAAATATTTTGATCATAGAAAGAGATAAACCATAATTGTTTACTAATATAAATTTGGTATGGCTTGCATTTAAAACATGATATTAATTATCAGTTAAACAATACTAATATGTTACTTGAAAATTTGGGCAAAAGATATGGAAACCCAAATACAGAAATTGATAATCTTTCTTACTGGATGATGATGATGATAATGAAATCTTGAAATTGAATCCATGGATTGACAGAAACGGTGGAGGAGGAATCAAGAAGATGGCGAACAGATTCTCCCATCTCATCCACCGTGTCACCACCTCCTGCTTACCCCACCCACTCGCCTCCGCCGCCGGCGGCAACTTTTCCGGCGAAGAAGAAGAAGATGAATACAATGAAGAAGAAGAAAAAGAAGAGTATTCAGATGGTGGTTATAGAACCAAGAGGGAGATAGAAATGGTGATACTAATGAGCCAAGTGTTCGAAACGGTGTCGTCTTTAAAGACGGCGTACGTTAGCCTACAGGAAGCGCACTGTCCATGGGACGCCGATAACATGCGCCTGTCTGACGTGGCGGTGGTAGCTGAATTTAGAAAATTAGGGATTTTAACGCAGAGGTTTCGCCGGACCGCCGGGAGGTGGTCCGGCGGTGGCGATACGAAGGTTCCGTCGACGGCGATGATGAAGGAGGCGGTGGCGCCGTACGAGGCGGCGTTACGGAGGCTGAAAACGGAGGTGAAGAACAAGGAGGCGGAGATCGATAGCTTGAGAGAGAAGCTGAAGACGACGGCGGCGGCGGCCACCGTCCACGGCGGCGCCGGGAGGAGGAAAAGCAGGTCTCAATCGAAGAGAAGAGTCAGCTGCAGTGGTCAATTTCAAGGTCCGCCGCCGTGCGCTTCACCGGCGGCGGCGGCCATGGCGACGCCGGATCTGTTCGAGATCTGCATGAATTCCGTCAAACACGAATCGAAATCGTTCGCTTCATTACTCCTCTCGCTCATGAAAGCTTCAGATTGGGACATAACCGCCACCGTGAGATCCATCACCGCCACCGCCGCCGTACCGGAGAACACAATCGTCGGACGAAACCACGCCAAATACTCGCTTGAATCGTACGCAAATCGCAAGTTCTTCCAAGGATTCGACCACGAGACGTTCTACATGGACGGAAGCCTCTCGTCGCTCCTAAACCCTAGCCAATTCCGATCGGAATGCTTCACGCAGTTCTCCGATATGAAATCGATGGATCCGATGGAGCTCCTAGGGATCCTTCCGACCTGCCAGTTCGGAAAATTCTGCTCGAAGAAGTACCTTTCGATTGTGCATCCGAAGATGGAGGAATCGCTGTTCGGAGACCTGGAACAGCGGCGGCAGGTGTTGGCCGGAAACCACCCGAGGAGCAGGTTTTACGGCGAGTTGTTGAAGGTGGCGAAGGCGGTGTGGCTGCTTCATCTGGTGGCGTTTTCCATGGATCCGCTTCCGAGCCATTTCGAAGGGAGTAGGGGTGCGGATTTTCATCCGGAGTATATGGAGAGTGCGGCGGGGTTCGCCGGTGCCGGTGATGTGGTGGGATTTCCGGTGAGTCCAGGGTTTAAGCTTGGAAATGGAGCTATTGTAAAAGCTAGGGTGTATCTTGTACCTAAGAGTGAACTCTAGGGGTGAATATTGTAATGTTAAATTATTTCTAAGTTTCTTTTTCTTTTAACTTTTAAGTATAAGAAATGTAATCTTTATTTATATTATGTATCTATAATTAGTATTTTTGGAATAAATTTAAAATAGAAATGTTGATTATTGTTTATAAACCGAAGTACTAAGGCCAAGCACTGTGGAAGCCGGGTAACCTACGGGTTGCCTTCGGTTTACAACAAGCCGACGGGTTCCATGATGAACATCGCCGCGGGTGTCCTTCGGGTAGGAGGGCTTCGGTTCTCCCAAGCCATTGTTTATTCGACCGTTACCCCACCCCCCCCCCTACCCTTCAACGGCTACTTTTTTTTTGTTTTTTTTGTTTTTTTTTTCTTTTTCAAATTTCAATATTATATATACTACACAACTCTCTACACACAAGTCACTACACATCCAATTGGATTCGCAAAACACTCCGAAACAAAGAAGAACCCGACAAAACCCAAAGCCAACCGATGCCGACAAACCCAAACCAACCGATGCCGACAAACCCAAACCAAACTTTGAGTTCCGCCGGTTCGTATATACCACAAATGCCGAGTCCCACATATCTCGCCCGCAATACGGATTGGGTCATCCCGCCATCCGCCGCCGTATACGATCCGAATTTTTTTTAACACCAACGTTCCGCAATACGGAATGAGCCATGGTAATCTTTTACCGATGATGGCTCAATCCTTTACGGGAATGCTCACTCAATCGAGTCCCATGGCGTCTCAATCAACTCCTACTCCAACTCCGACAACGATGCCAAATATAAACGAGCCCCGAGATAGAGTAGAAAGCTCGCCCGAATTTGATGAGGTACCCGAAACGCAACCAACGCCGCCATCCCCACCACCACCATCGGGGACGGGCAAAAAAGGCAAAAAAGGAAAAGGCAAAGCCAATTCCCCGAAAGACGGGAAAAGAAAATTCCCCGACCGGGCGCCGCCGAAACCGTGGACACCTAAGGAGGAGGTTGCGTTGGCGATGTCATGGGTGGCTACTTCGGAGGATTCTGTAGTAGGTAACAATCGTAGGCAAGGTATTTTATATATGGATTGTGTCATTTTGTCAATATAACGCAACTTACGAACTTTTTTATTTATTTTGATGTAGATGATTTTTGGGATACGGTTCGACTATCTTTCGAACATCGCACGGGATGCCCACCAAAATACCGCTCCGTGCATCAAATAAGGAGCAAATGTGTAGGGTTGGGCAAAGTTGTCCAACAATTTACCAACATCTACAACAACGTAAAATCACAACGTAAAAGCGGCGAGGGTGACAACGATTGGTTAGCAAAGACTCGCTTCCGCTACAAAGAAGAGTACAAGAAGGCTTTTCAACACGAACATGTTTGGGATGTGCTCAAGGGGTGCGAGAAATACATACGCACACCTCTCATAGGTGCCACCTCTCGTCCCAAACGATCAAAGACTTCCGAATCCGCGACGCCCACCACCGACGCTTCCGACGCACACGGTCCTTTCGATGTCGATGTCGATGAGGAGGACGAAAACGAAGAAGAAGAGGAGCGTCCACGACCCATCGGAAGAAACGCGGCGAGAGCTTCGGCATCGGCTTCTACGGGAGCCGCCTCGAGCGAATACGTCTCCGGGTTGTTTCGCGAGTTAACGACGCTCAACACGACATCTCACGAAATACTCGCTAAAAAACAAAGGGATTTGGACTTGCGCGAAAGAGATTTGATGTTTCGTCAATCGGAGGCGGAGGAAAAGAAGCAACGGCGAGACTATAGGTTTTACATATCGCCGCATGCGCATCTTTCGGGCGGTGCGTTACATACAACGTTGCAAATGAAAGAGGAGCTACGAAAAAAATACGGATGGGCGCCTCTCGAATGATTTTTAGTTTTTAATTTTTTAGATTTAACGCAATTTTAAGTTTTTAATTTTAAGTATCGCAATTTTAATTTTAATTTGATTGTAGCGTTTTTATTTTTAATGTTAGTATTATTTTTATTTTCAAATTTAATTTTAATGTAATTTTTTAATTTTAATTATTAATATTTTAAAATTAATTAAAATGAATTTTGATGGAGTGGGTTGCAGTGGGTCGACAGTGGATGAAATGGGTAGTTTTGTGGAAAGTTGATGTGGCGCTGATGTGGCAGCTGAAACCATTGAAGTGCAGTGGGTCGACAGTGGATGACCTAATGTTTTTAATATCTTTTCAGCTAAATTCAATATTTGTAGTCTTATACTCTTATTCCCTTTTTTCTTGTCCAATACCACCAGTACCAGAAATGCATCTCCTTCGCCCCCGCTGTCTTGTAATACTTACAAATTTGTTTGACTTTTTTGTATTATTTTTGTTTGAATAACCTTTTTAAAACACCAAGCTAAGCTCGAGACCAAATTTAGGACCTGATTATAAAGGACTGAAATAGGTCATCAAACCTATAAACAGTCCTAGTTTTTGGTCTTGATAGTCAAAGTCCAAGATCAAGACCTAGACCAAAAGATATTGTTAGAGCATCTCCAACAGCATTGCTAAAATAGAAAAAATGGTGTTTTTTTCTTCTAAAATGCTCCAACAACATTGCTAAAATAGAAAAAGTTTGAGTTTTCTCTAAATTTAGAGATTTCTCTAAAATCTCTATATGAGGAGAGAGAAATTACCTTTTAATCCATTCCACCAATAGTTTAAAAGTTGGTTAATTTTTTTTATTGAAATACTAAATATATTGAATATTTTAATAATAAAAATAATGATTGATTCTCTAAAATAGCAAAACTGTTGGATATGATTGAAAATGTTTTTAGAGATTTTAGCTTGTTTCTCTATTTTAGAAATTTTTTTAGCAATGTTGTTGGAGATGCTCTTACTCTCTAACTACATGGGGGATCAAGACTAAGATCGACTAGAACCATTTTTTATCATCACCTGGACTTGTTCTAAATAGTCAATGTATTTCGGATTGTTTTCTTCCATTACGGAAAATTCTCCACTGCTCTTTAACAACCGAAGCCTTGGTGAACGAGGAACGCAACTATAACAATCCTAAGATAGCAAAATTTCGTGTTAGTAGAAACGGTGTACTTTAGGTAGTAGGTTGTCTGATTGGGCTTTAAAAAACCAGATTAAATGCTTAGGCCCAGCCCATATAGCCACATTAGGCCCAATATTCCCATAATTCCTCCTCTCCCACCCAAATTATGGCGGGAACACATTTTTCTATAAAAACCCAAAACCCTCATTTTTCTGGTTTCCCCCGCGTATTTTGAAACCCTAACCCTAGATCGGAAAATTTCTCCATCCATCGCCGGAGAGAGATGTTGGAGCTAAGGCTAGTTCAGGGGAGTCTCCTGAAGAAGGTGATGGAGTCCATCAAGGACCTGGTCAACGACGCCAACTTTGACTGCTCCGCCACCGGCTTTTCCCTTCAGGCCATGGACTCCAGCCACGTGGCACTGGTCTCCCTCCTTCTCAGATCGGAAGGGTTCGAACACTACCGGTGTGATCGGAACCTGTCCATGGGCATGAATCTCGGTAACATGACCAAGATGCTAAAGTGCGCCGGAAATGACGATATCATCACCATCAAGGCCGACGATGGTAGCGATACTGTTACTTTCATGTTTGAAAGCCCTAGTGAGTCTCTCTTCTTTTTAATTATGTTCATTTGATGTCTAAATTGTGCTTATTAGAAATCTCAATTTGATGGCTTGCATATGTTTCAATTATAGCCATAGCTTGTCTTCTGCTTGAATTTAGGAAGGTTTTCATCAAATTTGTTCACACATGCGTTCATGAATTTATAGATGCTAAATGTTGGCTGTCAAGCTGAATGATGGCTGTTCTGATTTTGGAAGCTAAATGATGTTTGTTGTTTATGGAGTTTTTCCTCTTAATGATGAATCTGTCATAAGCATGATGATGTGTTATTTTACATGGGAAATGAAAGAAATTGTTGTGGGTTTAAAGGATACAACTATTTGATTTGTACTTTAGAGAAACTTGTATGAGATTTTAGAGTTTGGTGATGACTAATGATACCACCATCAAGGAACTTTTGTGAAATCAAAGTTCCACTCAACGTTACGTTGTAATTTTTTTACTGTCCATCGTTATTTATGGGCCGTTTACTAAAAAGTTCCCACGGTACTTAAGGATATGATTTACATTATTGATCGAGGATGACGAGGACCAAGAAACTTACCTAGTAAGAGACAAGGCAAGGTAACCACAAGGGTGGTGGTGTACTGGCAAAAGGATTAAGGGGATGTGGTTTAATATCCTGTCTACCCTGGGTTTGAGTCCAAGCGCATCCCGTGGCTAGGATGTAGTCTAGTCAAAGCCTAGATGAACATTTCCAAATTGCCAAGGATGTAGTCTAGTCAAAGCCTAGATGAACATTTCCAAATTGCCAAGGATGTAGTCTTAGTCAAAGCCTAGATGAACATTTCCAAATTGCCAAGGATGTAGTCTAGTCAAAGCCTAGATGAACATTTCCAAATTGCCAAGGATGTAGTCTAGTCAAAGCCTAGATGAACATTTCCAAATTGCCAAGGATGTAGTCTAGTCAAAGCCTAGATGAACACTTTCCAAAAAAAGGCAAGGCAAGGAGTCAAGGACCGAGACTCTTACTCTGGTAAGGGTAGGAAATGGATCTTACTCTGTAAGTGGTTACTGGCTTTAAAATGCTTACCAACAATCCATTTTCAATGGCAAGGATGTTACACGAAAAGGTAATTGAATGTGAATCTCTTGCCGGTAAGTGCTTACCTGATAAGAATAAAGGCAAACAGCCCCTTAGTTGTCTTTGTTGGTGGAGAACTAAACAGTTTGGAAAGGGTTGATGTGTTCATGTCAATGATCCTATATGTAATTTGTCAAGGCCATAATGGAACAAGGATCTCAAAAAATTTGGGGATCACTTATACATCAATTATATATATTTTAACTTTTAGCCAACTATACATGTTTAAGCTTTTAGCCTGTATGGCAATTCTTGATTCTTACTACTTTCTGAGAATGTTAGACGAATGATTCTGTTTAAGTGAATTTTGTATGGTACCTTGTCATTTCAAGACACTTTTGTTGTTTTAATTTGTAAGTTTTTTAATATAATATATGGTATGAACTTTTATATTTTGTTTCATTGGTATAAGTTTTACCATGTCAACGTTGATTTGAATCCACTCATTTCCCAACAAGGATGTATGGTGGTTTAAACATTTCATGGACTTTCATTTATGGCCACAGCTCGTTCTTCTTTGCAATCTGCATATTGTACACATATCCATCTGAACACAATAATAATCTGGTAGATGTTGGAAATTCATGGTTCTGTACTATGGATTGTAATCATAGTTGTCTTTTTTTTCTGCAGCTCAAGACAAGATTGCTGATTTTGAGATGAAACTTATGGACATTGATAGTGAGCACCTTGGAATTCCTGAAGCAGAGTACCATGCCATTGTTCGGATGCCCTCATCCGAGTTTGCAAGGATATGCAAAGATCTCAGCAGTATTGGTGATACAGGTAGTTCCTTGCTGGATATAATTAATCGGTTTGCTTTACTTGTGATTCTTTTAGTTTATAGCAAGTAAAAAATTTAGGGGCTGGTTGTTGCTTGTAGTTGTAATTTCTGTGACCAAGGAAGGTGTGAAGTTCTCAACAAGAGGTGATATTGGGACTGCAAATGTCGTTTGTAGGCAGAACACCACCGTAGATAAGGTATACTTCCATGATCTCAAAAAACGACCCCATGTTTAGTTTTTACAGAAATGTTTTACTAATGGTTGGTCAATTAAATAACGATAAATGAGAACATTATGCTACTCATGAATGAATGAACATTTTAAATAGCTTTAGGGGCTGTTTACGAACACAAATTGAGTAATCGCTAACCAAGTAAGCGTTGACTGAAAAGGATTGTTTACCAAGGCTGTGTTTGGCAAAAATAAGCTAGTGTATAAGCTAGTACATGTTTGGATGGACATAAGCTAGCTTATTGAAACGCTAGTTGGAGTAGGGTTTTAGAAGCTTTTTGTAGCTTTTTCCAATTATACCCTTATTAATATTATTTATTATATCCCAAGATACCCTTTTTAGTCATTTTACATACTCATAAGCTAGTTTTTGCCAAACATAATTTATTCATAAGCTAGCTTATCAGCTACTAGCTAGCTTATTAGTCAACAACTAGCTTATCAACTAGTTTGCCAAACACAGCCCAAGTGTCCAGGTAAGCGTCAACTAAATTAGAAAGCAACCCCTTTTTAATTGGGTCAACATAAGTGAGGGTCAAAGTGTGTTGATAAGCAGCATCACTTGCTTTTTACTGGGTAAGCACCTCTTACCAAGTAAGAGGTAAAATTTCTCAAAAGGGCCATCTCAATTGAGACAAGATTTTAGAGTGGAAATTGGTGAAAGTTGTGGTTATAAATATATTTGTTGATGTGAATGTAGCCAGAGGAGGCGACAATCATTGAGATGAACGAACCAGTATCATTGACGTTTGCATTGAGGTACATGAACTCGTTTACAAAAGCAACTCCATTGTCAAACACGGTGACAATCAGCTTGTCTTCAGAGCTTCCTGTGGTGGTGGAGTACAAGATAGCTGAGATGGGTTATATCAGGTTCTATTTGGCTCCTAAGATAGAAGAAGATGAGGAGGACAACAAATAATGATGGACCTTGTTGGTTGTTTTCTAAATACACTTTACCTTTTAAGGTACATTGTGTAGTAGCCTATGCCCGTAGACTCTAGTTGTAGTAGTATCAAGTTTTGCGTTATTCAATCGTATCTTGAGAAATTCTATCTTGTCTTGTCTGGCCCTATTGCATATCAAAAGCTAAACACTTGCCAGGTTCATTTGAATTGCAAGTGGGTATTATGTTTTTCATTTTTCTGCCTCTTTTTTTTAGATTTTTAACTTTAAAGTAATTGTTCTAGAATTATCTGATTTATATAAAATGGAAAAACAAATGGAGAAAACGTTTATCAACAATTGTTGATAAGAAGAAATGAAAGTTATATTTTATAGAAGATGGGATTTATAGGTTTAAGCCGGAAAAGGGTCACGCTTGACCTTATTTTTGTGTCTAAGTTCAATTCTTTTTATAGGTTCGAAAAGTTCTACTTAAAAATAGTTAGTTGTGTTCTTTAAAATGGAGAGAAAAAGAAGATAAAAATAGTTAGTTGTGTTCTCTGAAATGGAGAGAAAAGAAAAGAAAAGAAATGGATAGAAAAGAAAGAAAAGAAAAATAATTTTTGTATTTATGTTCTGGAAAGGAAGAAAAATGAAAGAAAGGAAAAATAAGTTTTTTTTATTCGTGTTCTTGAACATGATGTAAAAAAATGAAAGATTTTATTTCAAAAAATATATCTTGTATAATAAAAGGGTGGGTAGTGCTGTAGTTTTAACAATTTCAGTAATTTTTTTAATTAGTTTTAATTTTTTTTTCCTCTTCTTTTCTTCCATTTCTTCCCATAATTGGGAGGAAAGTTTTGTAAGAAAATTTAGCATTATTTTCAATCGCTTTTATTTTCTTTCTCTTCTAAAAAAGTTTCAAGAACACGAGTACACGACTATTTTTTACTTTCATAAAATGAGTTTCGAGAACACAACGTTGTTGCATACTCTAACCTACTTGTCTTTTAAAAGGGTTGGTAGTGTCTAGAGATTAAGAGTCTGAAAAGTTTTGTACTCAAGAATATAATGGTTAAGGTAAAGGGTTAACAAGTGATGTTTTAGGACCAACCAAAATATTTACAACAAGGGTTAACAAGAATCAATTTATGTCATTTGCAAATAGATGCAGAACATTTCTCACTGCAAAAATTAGACAATGTTAATGTAAATATGAACCCCACAATGTAAGAAAAGGAACAAAAAATCTAAATATATGCCACTAGCAAGAGAAACTTGTAGAATTATAATTTCTAAGAAGATGATTTAATCAGCAAAATGACATCATTGTTGCTTACTAGTGTGAGAACATTAATTTTTAAATAGTGGAATTATTGTTTGTCTCTAAAAACTAAGAAAATGACTCTAACAAGATTTGAACTCTAGATCCCACCTTTCAAAATATATATGATGGTACACAACAAATTAATATGCCAGCACTTTTCATGCCCTATATTTTTTTACACTGTAACGGAGGAACGATAAGATGGCACGTATCATCGTTGGCACTTAAGTAGGCCCCTGCTACCTGAGCCTTTAGAAGAAGAATTAAATATAATATTAAGTTAATTATTAAAATATCAAAGTAAACACCATTTTTTTTGTTTCTCTCTTCTCATTGCACATGTTTGGCCATTAACTTGTCTTGTTTGTAAACATCTATTTAAAATTTAAAATTAACAAACTCTATGGTGTATCAAATTAGTCATTGTCTAAAACTGATTGTTTATCAAATACTTTGAATAACTGCTATAAAAATACTATTAGGACGTGCGTAACTGCGCTCCAGGTTGAGCGGCTTCCAACCCGCCGGGCTGGGCGAGCTGCGGGTATGCCACACCGCTATCTTTTGTATGTGTTGTGTGTGGGAGGGGTGGGAGGGTTGGGTACTAATTAGAGAGGGTTCCAGAGAATTAATTGTGGGATTGGAGAAAAGTTGGTGTGGAAGCTGATGTGGCAGTGGGGTTAGGAGGGTTGGATACTGATAGCCTTATAAGTTTACGTATGATCAACTGTTGTATTTTGTTCATATATGATTGAATGAAAGATAATTATTGTTCTTAATATATCTAACATAGATGTATAAACACATAAAAAATTACATGATACATTCCTCTTGTACAATGAATTTTTTATGCTTTTAAACCCAAACGACATCAAATTAATTGGCTAACAATCACTTGACCACAAAGGCATTTGACGACCCCGTAAAATGGCTAATCGATCCGAATAGATTCTTGGATGCACCAAAATGGCTCACACGATAAACCCCAGACACGGCCGATTGTGGGATTCGCCATTCTATCGTAGCATGACTCTGGGCACTGAGTCTCGAAGGCCTCGACCACTTGAAACGAAGGCAGATATCATCGTCATCGTAGGCCGGGACCCACTTGTCTTGCCCCTGAAGCAACTCCACTAGAGAAAACGTGCCTTCGGTCATGAGATCGTTCCGGGGACATGCCGACCAGAAAACGACGCTCACGGTGTCACCTTTCTTGAAAGTGGAATTACGTGGGACATCGGTCTTGACATCCCCGAAGCTGACACCCAACGGGGTGGAGTCCACCACCACGGGAGGTAGCAAGCTTATCTGCTTGTTTAGTAGATCCGGCGGTTGTGGACCGGCTTCCACGGGCTTTCCGGATACGATGGCCGTTGCGAGCTTTGTGAACTCTTGTATGTAGGCACTGAGTGTATTTGGACCGTATAGAGTCGAAGCTCCCTGATGACAAAACAATTCAATAAAACGAATTCTCAAATCACCGAAGACATAATATTTTCATTTAATATAAATTTGTTTAATTTGTGTTTTCAATCTCTCTGTCTCTCTTTCATGACGTGCCATCACGTGATTGGTGGACCGTACGTAAACCAAACCAACCCAGTATATCTCACTTGAAAGCAGAGTCTGGCTGCTACCCATATGTGTGGAGTTGAGAGTTATATGGCACTTAGGATTGATTCATGGCCATATAGATCGGACAAAGTATCAATTAACTTACCTCGTATCTTTGCATCTTGTACTCCTCAAAGGTAGTAACATATTGAGAGTAGGTATTAGTCAGACCGGCTATCACAACACGCACTTTTCCTTTAAAAACGGCGCTAACAGCATCTCGGAGACGCCTCCCGGCCATAGTTGTGAATTCTGCCATTCAGGAACCATGTTAGTCTATTAAAACAAGTAATTGATCAACAAAAATATTTGTGCACACTACCAGGGTTCGAATCCCACGGGTGTTAGCTTAGTTGGATAGGTAACATCCCTGGGGGGTGTGGGGTAAAAACCACACTAACAGGGTTCGAATCCCACAAGTGACATTTCTGAGATATCCAGACTTTGAATCTGGTCCTTTGGGCCGGGTTCGGGGCCGGTATGGGAGGATCCAGTCTATGGGATCCACTTCCCTGCCGGTTAGGTTCAACCATAGGTTGGGCCGGGTCGCAGCGGATTAGTAGGATTGCCCAATTGGAGGCCCGATACCGCTGGAGCGTGTGTGTGTTAACTTGCCGTTCAAAAAAAAATATTCGTGCACCGTTACAGTTTCTTAACTTCTTTCATGGGGTTTTCTAAATTTTGAGGTTTTTGCAGCATTGATGTTTATCAAATTTTGAAACAAAATTGTTTATTAGATGAATCATTTGAATGCTAGTTATTAGCTAAGCATTTATGTGCATCAATTATGAGGATGCTATAATGGGTAGGTTGGGATTTTAATCTACTTCCTGTTATTCTCTTAAGAATGATCAAACTCCCAAAATGAATGACCAGGTTTGACTTCACCCTATGGTTCATAAAAGTGTTTTGACTATTAGTCAAGCATCTAAGGTGTTCATCAATAAAAACAAAAGATTAAATAGCAAAAGAGATACCTCCAGGTACACTCAGAATCACCAATTGCCCTATCTTTAGTATTTGAACTGGGAGAATTGATGGCTGTGGAGCATAATAAAGAAAAGTTTCTGTTATGTAAGAACATATGCAAATTGTGCTAGATTATGGTGAGCCTATGTAAGTAAATATAATGCAACATTATGAATATAGCTGGTTGTCAACTTGCCATGCCTTGGCCTGCTGATCAATCAACCATCTATGGTCATTAGGGCATTTCTTTTAGATCAAAGATTGTTGGTTCATGGGTGCAATTGGATATAACATATTTGATTCTAAGTACTTAGAGTTTACTTGTATACAAGTTCAGAACACCCACGATTACTGAACCATGTTTGTTATTTTGTAAGAAAATAATTGCAGCTAATTAAATTAAGCAGCACAAAAGAACTAAGGAAATTTATTGAACCAAAGAGTTGCTCAGCTTTAATGCCTTCTTCTCTATTTCAAAATTCACTTGAATGAACCATGGCCCATGTAAATCGTCAAGATTTTCATTGCAAGCAATTGGATTAAACAATAAACAGAGGTCACGAAACCTATCAAACTACATGAAGTGTTATTCAATTTGATTTACAAGATGGTAAGGTTTTTGGTTGAGTTGGTCATCAGAATAACAGTGATTCTGGAAAAGGACCAAGATCCAATGCTAATTAACAAATTCTGTTCCATTCTGGTATGGTATTCATGAAATCTGCCAACCTTTACAAGATTCATCAATATGTGGAATTAATTTGACTTTTTGCTGTTAGGTAATCCATATCTTTGCTTCCAGTTCAATCTTCTGTTCTTATAAAACTCACATTTGTGCCTCTAAATCATGCTCCCTAGTCCCATGAAATTGCAAAGCTCAACCAATAAAATACTTATATGGAATTATTTGACTGTGTCAAATAACTTAAATGCCATTCAACAGTGACAAAGGGTAACTTACGGATCAAACTCAATAGCATCAATAAGCAGTAATTATGACAACAGGCAAATAGATATTTCAAAGTTCAAATTTTGCTAAATAAAGATGCTGAAATTTTCATGAGGCAACCAAAATGGAAATTGTAGCACTTTTGATGGTAATGAGGGAGCAAATTTAAGAGTCGCGAAAACTTAAAAGCGGCAGGTTCAACAAATTTTAAAACAATGTTGAGAGAAATATGCCACTTACCGCCCAATCATATGGTTGCTTCATTTCCCCAGTATCAAGCAGGATAGGCTTTGGCTGTTGACAGTCTGTTTGCTCCTTACTTGGGGTTCTGAGCACATTCCGCACCAACTTCCAAAATGGATTTCCCTAATGGTGAGAAAAAAATAAAAGGAATGTCAAGAAAACATATATAAACCAAATCAGGATACAGCCGGATCCACACCATGATTTTTCACTTACAGAGTCGTCTCCTTGCTTAAAGTCAAAAGCCCCAGGTCCATCAGTTGTACCAGCTGCAAATGCAAATCCCATTGCAGCAGGGCATGTTTTAACAGTCTCACTCCCTCCTCCTTGTTTAGGAAGTGTCACCTCAAGTTTTGAAAAGTCCAAATAAGTGTGACGAAAATCAATCTTTCCGTTCAACTTCTCAGAAGCACTGTTAAAGAGTTCAGCAGCTTTTTTGAATTGTCTCTCTCCAATAATACGTGTGCTTTCAAATTCGTCTGGGTAGCTGTTCATTCATTAGACATGAATCAATATTTAGCCAAAATTCAGGTATAAGTATCGATAGAGCTATTAGAATGTATAGTTAGAAGAAGAACACAGACCCCGGTCCTCGGCCATAACATAACTCATTCTTCCCACCACAAGTACTATGATTAAAGTCGCAGGGTAGCCCAGTATCTGTGCAGAATGCCCCAAGCACATTTGGGCTCACATCACCGCAATTAGATTGGCAAAATGCTGATACAAATTTGGGTCTATCTGCAGACCTGAGAGCACTCCTAACGCGTCTTGCTATGCTCAAGTATCTGGTTACTGGTTTACCTGAAGCAGACTGAAAAGAAGAGGCAAGTTCCAGCAACTCATGGTCTGCATCAAAAACATCACTAAGAATTTAGTAATAATCAAAGTTGGTTCTTTTTTCCTCCTTCAACCGAGATCAATCTTGTAACCTCTAAAAACTCAAACCGCAGTTTGTGCGCAATTAAAACATTTACATGCAGTGAATCTCAAGGGGCGGTCCACGATTCTGAAGGCATACGAATTTTACTAGAGATTTTATCTTTGAAGAGTTCAATGAACTTACGGTTTCCTTGGGTACCCGGAACAATGTTGGAGACTCTGCGTGGGATTTCATTAGCAATCCGTCCAACACTTTTCTGATCGAACCAATCTTCCATGAGGCGTGCAGCAGTTCCTTTATTGTCCCCACTGATCAACTCATTTGTACGACTCATTGAAGTCCCATGAGTGGCAAACCAGTTAAAGGCACCTACTGGGCCCCATTGATCATCTACAAACTTCAAAAGAGTCATTTCTTTATCCACATCGTACTTGTACTTGGAGCGTTCTGCTGCAGGATTATTAAGATAAGAGCTAGGGCTGCGATTGACACCCGCGTCTAAGATCTCTCCTGCAAGTTTAAAGGCCAAAATTTATTAAGAAGTAAAACTGAATGCACTAGTTTGTAGTCATTAACTATGGTATACACAGCAGAATACAAAAGTTGCTACATTTATCTTTTTTTTCTGGAAAAAAAACTTCCCAAAGATAAATCCTTGAAAGAGACAAAGAACTATATTTATGCAAATGCATGATGTTGTTTAGATTGGTTTTTCCACCATATGATGAGAGAGGGTAAACTCAGCTAGAGAATCACACTAAAATCATTCACCATCAGTTTAAAACACATTCATGCAGATAATGAGATGTCAGATATATGGTTGCACACTTCTTGTGCTAAGATGCCCATTAGAATTGTATAGGATAAAACAAATTGAGTCATAAAGTAATTTCTTATAACCAGTTTTCATTCATGGAAACTTCTACACATCCTTATCACATAAGCTGCAATTAGAAATGCGGCATACAAAGCACACATAGCTTCATCAACATTTGATGCACGGCCTCCACATGATCAACAAACCACCTTATAATGGTAACAACCTGAAAGTACTTTTGTAAGAAAAGTGTATTACCTTTGTTCACATATACTGATCCAGGACGAAGGTTTTCATGAGCGCGGATGATGCTTTGCTCAATGCCATCAACTAATACATCAAATGACTGCCGCACAAATCCCAGAGATGTAACAATGTACACCACATACTGCAAATAGCCCCCAGGGCCTGCATGGGTATGTATACCACTAATTGCAACATTATTTTCTGTATATAAATTTCCATACCTATAAAGCAAACAAGAAGATAGTTTAGCTGCACCACTAGAGACAATAAATTGGCCAACGTTTACGCATGCCAATCCCATTATAGTCCCTCCATTCCGAAATAGATGTCCACAATAAAAAAGGCACACTGTTACAGAAATATGTAATCGTCACACTTTTTAATTAACTAAATGATAGTTTTACCTGTTAATCTAGAGGGAATAATGAATTTCTCCATATTATAATAAAGGGTAGAATTGGAAAGTAGACACTTTTGAAAGGCACTTGTTTTGGGACAAACTAAATTACAGAAGTGGACAATTTTATTTTGGAACGGATGTAGTATATACATTAATGCACTAAAATTGTTAATCTCTTGTTTCCAGTTAATTTTGCATTTATGGGGTGGAAATCTACATTTTACTAACAGAAACAATTATCCTGGGGTTGCCCGAGATGCTACTATATGCACACATTAGATATCTATATATAGAATGGAAGCATATCAAAAGCTAGCAATGAGTCGATAAATCAGTCTTTTGCTTGTATATGTTTTTAGAACGATTTAGTACCAACTGCCCCCGTACTGAAAAGAGTCGAAAGAACTGATGAGAAAAGTACCTTGCCTTCAACCTCTCAAGGACTTTATAGTTACAAGTTGTGAGGCCATGCAGGCATCAAGATTACAAATACCACACGGTTTCCCTGTGGCTCCGCCACAATAAATGCACGAGATCGCAACCGAAAGTGAATGCCAGATGCAGTCTGGTCCGAGTTGGCATATCCCATCATGTTGACATCAGCTGCAGGCCCTGTGATGTCATAGCTTCCAAGCCCAACTAAATAATTGGAAGCTGAGATGGTCTCTTTCCCATTATGTGCAAAAACCAATAACAACACCCAAAACCATGCAATCGAACGCTGTTGCTGGATGGGAGCCCGAAAGAACTCCATCACAAAATTCACAATTCCACCAAAACTGTCCAGTCCAGCACTCTCAAGGTAATTCCTTCACTGGAGATAACAAAGTAGTAGTAAATAAATGATTATTTAAAATAGAATAGGTAATAAAACCAGTCTCAACTTCAAATCCTTTTTTTAACGGCATGTTGGTGCAACGGGGTATCATCGTGCCACCATGGCACCAAGTCACGATGACCAAGTTCGAAACCTCTCCAAGGAGAATAACCACCCAGCCTAGCCATCCAGTTTCCATTTAAAGGGTTCCAAGGCATCAGCTGGGATTCAAACCCGACACCCATTCAGGGAAAATTCCCCACAATGGACTCCAGTGGCAGTCAAACTCTGGCTTTCACCATATGGGAACTATAACCCTTACATCAGGCCAGCTGAGCTGGCCATCATTTTGCTCTTCAAATCCTTATTAACTTGAACTATAATCTGTATTAACCTATATATGAAATCTTAAACACATTTGTGGATTTTGCCCAAAACCTATCAATTTCAAGATAAGCAAAAAGAGCATGAAGTCACCAAAACCAGACAAAAAAATTAAAGCTTTGTACTAAATCTAAAAGTTTCAATGACACCAAACAGCAGGACCACTGAAGTAAATCTATCTAAAACACAATTGCATCATCCAAATCTCCATAAAATCCAATTGCTCTCCAGCAAAACATTATAAAATCAAAGTATTTTACATCATGATCAATAGTAGTAGTATCTCAAATAACAAAAAAAGGAAAAATTAGATTTTGAAATGAAAAAGGCTGTGCATTGAAATTGGAGGTTTTGGATTGGAAATAAGTGAGAATTGGTACCTGAAAGTTGGAGAGATTGAGAGAAAATGGCGGAATGAATGTGGGTATGAAAGGAATTTTATATATAGAGTGGAGGAGAAGTGAAGAAGAAGAGTAATGGGGAAAGAAGTTGGCATTGTGATTAATTGATTTGTTATTATTATAGTGAAGTGGGTGGGTGTGTGCGATGATATAAATTTGGAGTCCACACTCGAGATCCATATGATTTTCAACACTTTCATGTTTCCATGACTTTAATTTTGTGTTCAAACTATGATTATTTTAAATGGAAAAGTTAAAGAAAAATTAGATAAGATTATTCGTTTTTGTTGTGAACTAATTTTTTAAATAAAAAACACATTGTCTTTAAATATTTCTATAATTGAACATTTTAAAATCGGTTAAAGACATTATTTTAACTAAAGAATATATATGTAATCGATTGGAAAGTTCTTAAACAGGAAAAAAAAAAAAAAAAAAAACTTGAATCAATTTATTATTTCAAAACGTAGTTGTTCAAAACCTCATGCAAAAATCAATACAATGGTCCCTCTCTATTTGTTGTATGTCTCGATATTGCGTAACACATTATTGGCTACTACCATCAATCTTCCTATTTTTTTATTTAACTTTTATTGTTCGATTATCTCTCTTGTGAATGGAAAGGTCCAATAGGTTGATAATGGTATGGGGAACAGACAACCATGGGGAGAGGATGGAGTGGCGACAAAGAGTGATATCGGTGTTTGCATGAGGTTTGAATGAGACATAGTTCGGGAATGGTAAAAATGTTTTTTTTTTTCATTTTAAGTGTCTCTTTGGGTTAAATGGATGTAAATAACCGATTTGTAAAATTTGATGGTTTATTTTATTATAGAAAAAATATTTAGTGATTTAATTATTTAAAATGAAAAAGGTTAACGGTTTTCATTCAAAATGATAATTTATAGATTTATTTATTTAACATAAAAAAATAATATTATTCATTAAAAAATAATTTATGAACTTTATTCATTATTCCATGTGTGATAATTTTTTGGATTTTTTTATTCTTCTCATTAAAATAATAATAAGAAAATTTATAATTTTTTTATGATAATTATAAATTGTTTATTTTTCGATTTTGTTATATAATATTATATATAACTATATACTAAGGTATAAACTAATTTAGCATAAGATAAAGAATATTGACTTCTATAAAAATGTGATTTGTTTATTAAATGTAAAAAAGAACAATTAAAATATTTTTGTTTTGAATTGTGTTACAAGAGAGAGACATTTTTATATGAGCAATATTTTATTATTTTTAAAGACGTTTTACTTGATATCTACGTAACTTTGATGGTAAAAATATGTGTTTTTTAAAGTATGAAGCTTGAGTTTTTTGTCTTTATAGACATGTTCTTATGTTTATCTTTATCAAACTTATAGATGTTCTTCAAATATCATTTTCATATTGTAGCTTCATTTACTTTTTATCGTTTTCTGATAATGAATAAACTAGAAAACATAAATCTAGAAGTTTATCTTGATTGAATATTCGAATGCATTTTATTTTTATTCTTATTTTGGATGATGTAATAGTTTAAAGTTTTATTTATTTGTTCACAGGATATTTTAAACAATAAATTTTACTTATTTCCAAACTTGGTTTCCTATTAGGCCATGCGTACCGCAAGGTTAGGTTCAGCATGCTTGAACCCGTCAGGCTCAGGCGGGGTTCCACTACGCAACAGGCGGGTTCGGCTGGTTCGAGAGGTTAGAGGGTTGCCCACACTACTCACAGCGGCTTGTGTTGTGTGTGAGGGGTGTGTTTAATTAGATGAGAGGGTTGAGTACTAATTAAAGAGGATTTAAGAAAGTTAATTGTTGAGTGGGGAAAAGCTGATGTGGCAATGAGGTTGAGAGAGTTAGGAGGGTTGGGAATGTTGGGTACCGATGAGCCTCACAGAATTAAATTATAAACAGTAAAGTATTTTTGTTTTTTAGTTTGCTGAAGATTTCTATTTCTATTCCTACGAATTTTAAAATTTATGATTTTCCTTCTAACAAATTTATAATTTATTTTTTTTTTATTATTGAAACTTAATTAATTACTTTTTCCTGTATTTTTACAACTCATTCTATCTTTGTCATTCATGCTAAAAAAAAATAGTTTTATAAACGAAAATAGAAATAAATCTCTCACCATATGATCAATGTTAAAATCATATAGATGAAATCTGCAATTTTTAACAAACTACAAAGTCAAAAAGTGTAATTTTCTCTAAATATATATTACATCAAAAATGTTGTATGTTTACTCCAATTACAATTTTGAAAACAGGTTCTATAAATAAAAGCTAAAACAATGATATGATTTACTATTTCGATATAATCTATATTAATATCTATCTTGCTTTAATTTTTAGAGTTATTTATTACAAGATTATATTAAAACACTAATTTTAATATAAGAATCTATATTCACAAGGTTAATTGCAAGCTATATCAGAATATGGTGAAAGTAAATGCTCCTAGATGTTGATCTTTTAAAATCGTTTACTTGGTATTTGCTATTAAGGGGGTGTTTGGGAGTGCTTATTTGAAGGTGCTTACGACTTATCTCATTCTTGAAAAAGCCATAAGAGCATCTCCAACATTTCCCCAAATGGAGATTTTGGTGATTTTTTGCTCCAAGAGGTTCTTCAAATCCTTCTCCAAAATGGAGAAAAATAGGAGTGAAAATCTCCAAATTTGGAGTTATCTCCAAAAATGATTACTTTAGGAGAGACAATGCACATTTTATTCAATCTACCAATAAAATTGTTTTATATTAAATATTTAGGAGAGATAAATGGTATTTTATTAGTTGTATTGATTATTTTAATAATATAATTGATTGCATAATCTCCAAAATGGAGAATCTGTTGGAGATGAATGTGGTTTTTTTTAGAGATTTTATTTTTTATTTCTCCAAAATAAAGAAGTGTTGAAGATGCTCTAAGTTGTTTTTGAAGTGGTTGATTAACTTATCTACTTCCTGGGAAAACTAATAAGAAAGTTTTTTAGGAAGCCAAAAAACTTACTTACCAGAAAAGGAGATAAAGAGATAAACAACTTTCATCATAAGCACTCCCAAACACCCCATAAACATTTAATTTCTATTCAAATTCACCAAATTAATAGTATCCTTATGGCAAGAAAGTAACATACTATGAATATATTTGATCGTTTTGTTTTGACATTTCGTTCTCAAACATCAACGTGTTCTCCAAGTCATGAAAAGTAATCCTTTTGTCGGAAGGAAAACGAATATAAGTTCTTGATTGGTAAAGATATGGCTTTAATTTTACGATTACTTTAATCAGTTAATTGGTTATGAAGGTGAACGCGTAAGCATAGCGTTTGAGATTTTTTTTAATCATAGGGCAATTGCATTATTGGTATAAATACGTGTATTTTAAATTTATTCTCTTCAATAGTTTAGTAGATCTTTAAATATACTACAAACTAATGGTAGATTTAATGTTGGGAAAAAAGAATAACTATGAAGGTAACTTATATAAAGTGAACCCTAAAATAGACATGTATGAATTCACATTATAAATTTATAATCATTCCCTTGTAATCATTGTTATGTGCAAGCTCTCAATATTGATTATTGTTTAAAATCGAAATCTTCAATTTCACCTTTAAAATACTATTTTATTAGAAGAGGTAATGATGAGGGGAATTATAAATGGACCTTCCTATAAAAATAATGGGTAGGGTTATATGAGTGTACAAATGAGACCAAGTACAAAAGGGTCTACTTTTATGTGAATAAATCAAAAAACTAAAAGGATCCGTATAACAACACCTTATGAAATTAGGTCACAATATAATATATTTAATGTTGCATTTATCATAAATGTCAAAGGTATGTGTTCCACGCCATGAATTTTTATTGTTTACTTGCATAGCATATAACATATTTATATTGTAAAACATGTTATTTTTAGTTATTTTATTTATATTGCTTAACTTAGTTTATTATAATAATTTTTCATGAAAAAGGTATCCAAATTAGTATTAACACATTTTCGTCCATTTTCCTTTATCACATACTAATTATCTATGTTGATTAAAGCGATTAAAATAAGATCAGATCGCATAATTTAGATGCGTAACTTGTTGAAACGTGCACTTAAAATATTATTCAGATTGTACTTAATTTTAAGACGTGCATCCTATAGATTATAGAAATAAAGTAATATATATTATGTATATTATATAAGTTAGGTTAAAATAAATTATTACACTATCAGTACTAAAATCGTGTCAAATACTAAATTTACAAGCACACGGCTCTTGCTTTTGACCTTTAAGGTTCTCAAGTTTACTTCAAACACATTTAACTTGAAAAACTTGTTTGAAGAAATGTATTTGCATACTCTTTTTATTTGATAGATTTGTCTCTATGTGTGCATATATGTTATATATAGATCCATTTACTAGTCGTTAGACCTCTTTCTTCAACAAAAAAAAAGAACCCATATTTGATGTGGCATCAACATTTGATCTGAAAAAAGAAAATTGAAACGGATTTAAACCTAAAATGTAATTTTGTTTTACATGGATAGACAATGGAATTTGTAAGCTCATTATAGCCACAACCTACAAGTTATGCACTACCAATAACGTATACATAGTTTTAAGTTGTATTTAAGTTAGTTGGTCAATCAGTTGCTTTGGGCTTTAGGGTATTACTAATGATATCAGAGTCGATCCTTGTACTGTTGGGATAGTAAGGCAAACCTCATGGGGTATGATCAACCCTCGAGGGGTGTTTGTAATATCTTAGGTGAATCCCACATTGTCGATTCCAATGAGGGACATTCTGGACAGGTCTGATGAGAACATCATAAGTATAAGTGAAAGAGTTTGTAACAACTTGTCCCACATGGATAGACAATAAGATTCATGAGCTCTTTATAAGTAAAAAACTACGTGTTACTAACAGTTTTCACCATGGTTTTAAATTAAATTTGAAGTTATTAGGTTAGTTTGCTGTTTTGAGTTGTTACACACATCCTCAACCTTTATGGCTCTAGTCTATAGTCTAGATGATTCAACTATGGATTTCTTTATACATTTTAAACTGTATAAATATATGTATGTATGTATATATACATATGCGTATTTTATGATGCCAATATACATGACATAATGTAACATATGGCATAGTACTTTATTATAGATCCAATATATAATATAGGGGTCACATGTGTCATGTTAGTCACATGTATGGGGTTCACATGATGAGTAGGTAACGTTAATAATGGTAATCAAATTCTATATGTACGAAATACAAACTTAATACTTAATGACACATTTTATTTTATTTTATTTTATTTTCAGTTTTAAAAACCCTATCAAGCAATAGTTGCATCTACTTCATTTATTTTTAAAATAAATGTTCCCAATATAAAAACACATATAGTTTTACTTTTAACAAATAAAACGAAAATTTATTTATCTAATAATTGAAGATAAGACAAGAAATATTAAGATGTGCCGTATAAGCTAAGGAACAATCTCAAGTTATGGACGATTTTTTATTTTCTAATAAACATGGACCTCCTAAAAGGTAGCGTAGGCATGCAAAAGTTTCAGCGAGCTAGATGAAGATTGACTATCGAATGCATAGACAAAAAAAAAAAGTTTAACTGCAAGAACGAAAATCGGCCTTAAATAACGGTATAATTATATAATTTTGAAAGTAATAATTATGTTAAAAAAATTTAAAGTAAAAGTGTCAATATTTTTATTTTAAGTCAAATGATATACGCTATAACAAGTGTTGCTTCTAGACGAGGGAAAGAGCATATGCAAGCAACAAGCAAGTGCTCACTAACCCCTTTCCACTTATACAAACAAATAGCATTTTCCATTATAATTCAATGGGTGGAAACACTTGTAATTTAAACCCACTAAATCATTGGAAGTAGATTAATTTAAAATGTTATCATATGTTTTTTAATTTTAAAACCATCACAAAAAAATGTTATCATAATTACTCATTGATACAAAATTATAGTTCTTATCCATTAGAACTTTAGAAGATCATCATGAGTTAAACCCCAATAATTAAAAACCATTAATTAATTATTTGTCTAATAAACTATAGTTGATAGTACTAATAGTCTTATTTGCAATCATTTTCTTTTTTTCCCTTTATAGAAAACATATTTACTTTCAAAAGAACAACAATTCGTCATCAAACTTTTAATCGACTTAGACTAAAATAATAAAGACTTTGAGATTAAAAGTATTTGCCTAAACTAGTGCTCAAAACTTTATGTTTAATTTTCGTGGCAGGGTATAAGTTAAAATTCAAGGAGTGGACCTTTTACACATTTGTGTATAGAAATTTGTTTTACTTTCAGTTTTATAGGTTGAGAAAATAATATAATATTAATCAAAGTACTAATAAACAACAATGTAGTAAGTCGTATCAAACAAATATTGTGTTTATCATACATTAAAGTTTGCATTGTGTGCATGATATCTTGTAGCTTGTCTATTTTTATAAGAACAGTTGAGTTGGACAGAAAAATATAATTGTTAACGATAAATTGTGTATTTTGTGCTTGTTTATTTTTTTGTACATTATGCATCGGGTATTGAATATGATGTTTTTCGACATTTTTTATTCATTAATACCTATACGGTATGGATGTTAATCTTGTACTAAAACAAATCAATCAATCATTGTATCAATTTGGTTGGTATCAATCTAATCAATTGATAGTCTGGTACCCTCGTCGACTTCGTGTTGAGACGTGTGCGTCAGTTAACTGTCGTTCAAAAAATTTGATAGTATGATATCAACTATCTATATTTCGTTGATACATGTATTAGAAGTCATGTATCACGGTAATACCATATCATGCCAACCTTTTTAATTATTACATATTACAAGAAGTTGGAAGTGGAAGAAGTTGGAGGCGTATCTGCGTGATGGGTAAGGTTAAGGGCATCTGTGCCATTTGTTATCAACAAGCCAAAATCTAATAAAAAAGTCAGGCTCCTCTAACTTTTTCAAAATTGCGTTTTCTATGGACTCAAAAAACATTATTGAAAAGTGTTTCTCAACTTCCCAAACATTGTTTTTAATTTATTGATTTTTTAAAAAGACAATAAAAGTCAATAAACACTTTTAAAATACATAACCAAACACCCTCTAAGTGGCCCATCCTTTGGCCTTATATCTTTTCAATTCTTTTTGGGCCTTACTCTATAAATTAAAACAAAATGGTAAGGTGACACATTTTAATCACTATGATAAAGATAAATGGCTTTTAACTTTTTTTAGACAACAAAAATTGCTATTATCAATAAAAATAAATCTGTAGCTTTCAAGTTTCGAAAAAACGTACCAACATATACTAATTGAAAATAGTTTGTATCAGTTTTGTATATCAATTATAATTAGTGTTGGTACAAGATATAAATGAAAAATATAATATTGTATCATATCCCACCTTGATCAATGTAACAACCTAAACCCCTTTTTAGTATGTATTTATGGGATTAATCTATTAAGGTGATGGCCTTAATTACTGAGACTAAAATATGCTTAGGGCCTTAAGACCATGTGCCTCTTTGGACAATTTTATACCTGATTCTAAGGCGTTCATTTGTCCATTTTTCTAGTGGAAAGGCTAAAAGTGTGTGTATGTGTGCAGCCTGCGTTTGAAAGAGAAGAAGAAAAGAAGATTAGCAAGTAAAAGAAAAGCAAGTCTACTAATTTACTGATTTAACTTTGGAAATAATATGTAAAAAGGTGTTGAAACTCTAACCATAGATCAAGTTTGTTTCAAAATTTTCTTTTGTTACAAATACAAATGAAGCATGGCTATGTAAACTACCATTTAGCTTTATAATGTCGTAACTCTGTTAAAATGTTATACTTATTATGCAATCTTGACTTGGTTTGTAACACATTTTAATATTTGTGGTGTTGTATGAGGTTTTCTATATTGGAGGACTGAAGATGTAGATCAGCTGAAAGAAGAGGACTGCGCTTCACATTGGAAAGAAGTTAGAGGTTAGCGGAGCTGTTTAGAAGACTACGAGGACCTAAACTGTAATTGTGGAAATGGGCATATAAAAGATCGCTTTCTTCCTCACCAGATTCATTATTACAATTTTAGGGTTATCAAAATATCGGCTTCTCTCTGATTTAGGGTTCTATAGCTTCATTAAGCTTTCTCTCAAAAGCTTCAAATCGATTGTTCTTCTAGTATCAATTTCTTCTTATTTTGTTTAGATTCTTTGTTATCTTTAGTTTAGATTGTATTTTGTTTCTTTGTATTTGTTCAGATTGTTTGTAATCTTTTTGGTTTATGAAAGTTTGGTTGAGATTGTTGATTTTTACATGGTATCAGAGCATTGTTTCTCGATCCAAATCATCTCTTCCGAACTTGAAATCTAATAAATCGCTATGTTATTTTTGAAGTATACGATTGTTGCTTACATGTTGTTTTCTGGAATTTTCGAACATCATATTATGCTTACTGTTAAGATGATCGAAATATGCTTTTAAGTTTTCCCGAATTTGTTGTTTGTAATCTCTAATAAACGTTGAGATGTTTGAGATGCGTTATCAGATTTGTTTCTTTCATCGCAATCTTATTCAGATATGTGTCTTCTTGACGTTTTTTGTACAGATCTGAGTTTTTTGGATCCGAATCTCTTTCTTCTTGACGTTTTTAGTGCAGATCTGTTTGTTAAGATTGATGTTTACTGTTGAAACGCTTAAAAGGTTTTCAGCGTTTCCTCAGATCTGAGATAAGTCTCGTAATACTTACCCTCAGATCTTTTGTTGTTACTTTGAAATATTGTCAGTGTGTTCAAATGTCTCAAAGAACTTTAAAATACTAAAATCATTAATAGAAGATGTACCTTCTCCTTCATCTTTCATTTTAAAGGGAAATATATTCTCATAAAACCTGACATCTCTGGAAATAACAACTTGCTTTGTATCCAAACTGTACAGTCTGTAACCTTTCTTGGAATTGCAATAACCAAGAAAGACACATTTTTCTAACCTAGAAGAGAATTTATCAGAAACATTAGGAATCGTTACAAAACTTAAACAACCAAAATTTCTCAGATGATCTAACACAGGACTGAACCCGTATATAATTTCATAGGGACTTTTACCATTTAGAACAGAAGAAGGAGTTCTATTTATCAAATAGGTGGCTGTAAGGATGCATTCATGCCACATATTAAGTGGTAAACCACTTTGAAACATTAGAGCTCTAGCCACATTTAAAAGATGTCTATGCTTCCTTTCAACCACTCCATTTTGTTGGGGTGTATGAACACAACTTGTTTGATGTATTATTCCTTTTTCATCAACAAAAGATTTAAACTTTGCATTTACAAACTCAGTTCCATTATCACTTCTGAAAATCTTTATAGTTTTGTGAAACTGAGTCAGAAGCATATTAAAGAAATTGTTTATACACTCAAACACTTCATCTTTTCCTTTTAAAAGATATACCCAAACAGATCTAGAAAAATCATCCACGATAGTAAGAAAGTATCTGTATCCTTCTTTTGTACTAACTTTATAAGGTCCCCAAACATCTAGATGAATAAGCTCTCCTAAACAACTAGTCTTACGAGTACTAATTTCAAATTTATTTCTAGTTTGCTTAGCCTGATGACAAATATCACAAGGTGGAACCTTGTTACTATAAAATTGAAGTCTGTCCTTTAAAATATTCATAACAGGCTCAGCAGGGTGTCCTAAACGACTATGCCAAAGTAATTTAGACACACAACAAACAGAAACATGATTAACTTTGCCATACTCACCTCTATCAACATTAAGAAGGTATAACCCTCCTTTCTCACTACCAGTCCCCACAACTCTCTTCTGAGCTAAGTCCTGGATTTCACACATATCCTCATCAAAAGTAACAGACAACTTATTATCTCTTACCAACTTATGAACAGATAACAGGTTAGCATCAAACTCAGGAACAACTAGGACATCAAAAAGAGTAATATTTTTAGACAAGGTTTTATTTCCTATCATATTAATTTTAGCAAAACTCCCATTGGGATGTTTGACTTTCAAAGACAAATCTGAAATATCAACTACATCTGATAAGTTTGAAACAATTGATGTCATATGTTGAGTGGCTCCTGAGTCTATAATCCAGTTAGAATTAGAAAATTTTGAAAAATAGCACAAACCTGCCATGTTGGCAGATGCAGCTTGAACATCCTTAGGCTTTTCAATAAGAGATAACAGCTTTTGAATTTGCTCTTCAGTCAAGGAACAATTTGAAAAACTAGATGAAGACTGATGGTTATCAATATTTGAAACAATATTATTCCCTTGAACAGATCTGAGGCTATTATTATTGAAAGGTTTTCTTTGAGGTGACTGAAAGTCTTTTGGAAATCCAATGATTTTAAAACATCTCTCAATGGTATGACCATTGGCTCCACAATGCTTACATTTTAAAATAGTGTTTCTAAAAACAGGTTTTCTTTTTGTTTCGGGAGCTTTACTGAAATAAGCTGAACTTTGTCCTTTCATGCCAGAATTAGTTGAAGAAGAAACAGTTCTATGGGATTCTTCCCTAGATACAATAGAAAAAGCTGTTTTGACAGAAGGCAAAGGCTCAGTTGTAAGTATGCTACTTCTAATAGGTTGATAAACCTCATCAAGACCCATTAAGAACTGCATCAACTTAATAAGCTGAGTATGTTTTGTAAAATCAGAGGAGGCATTACAAGTACAGTTGGGCAACTTTACCAAAGCATCAAACTGTCTCCAAAAAGCGTTTAGTTTATGATAATAGTCTGAGACAGATCCACCATTTTGAGTTAGAGAATTTATTTTCTGATAAAGATTAAAGGTGACAGAACCATCCACCTTGTCATAAGTTTCTTTCAACTCATTCCAAACAGTGGAGGCCACTTTGGAAAAAACTTGTCCTAAAAACAATTCTTCAACAACAGACCCAAGAATCCAGGATAGTACAACAGCATTACACCTATCCCATTGCTTAGCAAGAATGTCATTATTAGTAGGTTTTGTGCAACTTCCATCAATAAAGCCAAGTTTATTTTTAGTTTCAAGAGCTAATCTCATTGCACACGACCATACTTTGTAATTATCTGTTCCACTTAATTTGAAATTTAAAATGGGAGTACCACTAGTATCACTAGGGTGAAAATACAAAGGATCTCCAAAATCAAGTTTGGAAATGATAGACTCAGAACCCTCAGGGTCCTTACCGCTTCCACTTCCAGTCATGATTTTAAAGAGAATATATTTCCCTTTAAAATGAAAGATGAAGGAGAAGGTACATCTTCTCTTAATGATTTTAGTATTTTAAAGTTCTTTGAGACATTTGAACACACTGACAATATTTCAAATCAAGCTCCTTATGATGATAATAGAGGCCGGTCATCAACCGATACTAGGAATAGTAGAGCCCCTGTTTCAATTGAAAGACAACCCAGGGCTGCCAATACACCTTCTTTGAGTAGTAATGAGTTGTCTTCAACTGAACAGGATGATGCAGATGCTATTAATAGTATCATTGACGGTTTAAATAATTCTGATGACCACTCTCCTGAGGGAAATTTTCAAATCACAAATACAAATCAAGAGTCTGTTTTTAGAAAGTCAGATCGTGTGTCTAGATTTCCAAAGAAATTTGATGAGTATGTTGTAGAAGGGAAAGTTAAATATGGAATAGAAAGAGTTGTGAACTATTCACAGTTATGCAAGGAAAACTTTTGCTTTGTATCTAATCTGAACAAGTCCCTAGAACCTACTAGTTATATAGAAGCCAGTAAAGATCAAAACTGGGTTAATGCTATGAATGAGGAAATGGAGGCTCTTTATAGGAATGGGACTTGGGAATTAACTGATCTTCCTGAAAATAGAAAACCTATAAGATGTAAATGGGTCTTTAAGATCAAATATAAGTCCACTGGTGAGATTGAGAGATATAAGGCCATACTTGTAGCTAAAGGCTATAGTCAAAGAGAAGGTTTAGATTATGAGGAGACTTTCTCTCCAGTAGTTAAAATGGTTACTGTAAGATGTGTTATAGCTTTAGCTGTTCAAAATCATTGGTCTCTTTATCAACTTGACGTAAATAATGCTTTCTTATATGGTGATCTAAGTGAAGAGGTTTACATGACATTACCTGAAGGGTATTTTTCAAAAGACGACAAAAGAGTTTGTAAATTGATTAAGTCTTTATATGGTCTTAAACAAGCACCTAGACAATGGTATGAAAAATTGTCTAAGTGTCTGATTAATTTTGGGTTTGTTCAAAGCTATAGTGACTTTTCTCTTTTCACTATGTCTTCTGGAAATGTTTTTCTAGCAATTCTTGTTTATGTTGATGACTTAGTTTTAACTGGAAATAGTAGTAGTGAGATTCATAGAGTTAAAACTCATCTTAAAACAAACTTTTTAATTAAAGATCTTGGTGAACTTCAATTTTTCTTGGGTATTGAGATTTTAAAGACTAAATCTGGACTTTGCATGTCTCAAAGGAAATACTGTTTGGAATTACTTTCTGATTTTGGATATCTTGGATGTAAACCTATTAATACACCTATGGATATGAATTTAATTGTAACTGATTCTGTTGAATCAGCTTCAAGGTCTGGAGATGATATGTTATCTGATATATCTGGATTTCAAAGATTGATAGGTAGGTTGATCTATTTGTTAACTACTAGACCAGATATATCATTTGTTGTTCACTGTTTGAGTCAGTTCATGCATTCACCAAGAAAGTCTCATTTAAATCTAGCATTGAGAGTATTGAGGTATTTAAAGAAGTCTCCAGGCAAAGGTATATTATTTACTCCTTCTGATGATTTTAAATTAGTAGGATTTGTTGATGCTGATTGGGGAAAATGTTTTTCTTCAAGAAGGTCTGTAACAGGATACTGTTTATTTTTGGGAAATTGTTTGATTTCTTGGAAAAGTAAAAAACGGAGTACTGTTTCTAGATCATCAGCTGAATCTGAGTATCGTGCTTTAGCTTATGTTACTTGTGAAATTACTTGGGTTTTAAATATTTTGTCCTGTTTGAACGTTAAAGAGGTTATTCCCGTGCCTATATTTTGTGACAATAGTTCGGCAATTCAAATAGCTTTAAATCCTGTATTGCATGAGAAAACTAAACATATTGAGATGGACATACATTTTGTTAGGGAAAAAATATCTGTTGGTTTGATTAAGGTAGATAAGATTGATTCTATTGAGCAAACTGCAGATATATTTACTAAATCTCTTGGAGCTGTTCAACATGACTATTTATGCTCTAAACTGAAATTGTTTGATGTGTTCCAAAGTCAAGCTTGAGGGAGGGTGTTAAAATGTTATACTTATTATGCAATCTTGACTTGGTTTGTAACACATTTTAATATTTGTGGTGTTGTATGAGGTTTTCTATATTGGAGGACTGAAGATGTAGATCAGCTGAAAGAAGAGGACTGCGCTTCACATTGGAAAGAAGTTAGAGGTTAGCGGAGCTGTTTAGAAGACTACGAGGACCTAAACTGTAATTGTGGAAATGGGCATATAAAAGATCGCTTTCTTCCTCACCAGATTCATTATTACAATTTTAGGGTTATCAAAATATCGGCTTCTCTCTGATTTAGGGTTTTATAGCTTCATTAAGCTTTCTCTCAAAAGCTTCAAATCGATTGTTCTTCTAGTATCAATTTCTTCTTATTTTGTTTAGATTCTTTGTTATCTTTAGTTTAGATTGTATTTTGTTTCTTTGTATTTGTTCAGATTGTTTGTAATCTTTTTGGTTTATGAAAGTTTGGTTGAGATTGTTGATTTTTACAAACTCTCAATATGTACATTATGGTAATGCATTGACAATTAGATCAAAATATTTCATAAAGCATACTTGCATGATATAATTCACAACACAACCGATATTTCGAAAATCCATTGATAGCATATAAAAGCATATAAGTTATTTTAAAACTTGTATTGTTTGAGGCACTATATTGTGTTCCATGCCAATTTAGATACGAAACAAATTCACTTTTTGATCGATGAATTTAAGAAGTCATAAATAAAATTACAACAATACACACACTCAACTTTTAAGTTAATTAAATCCCTTTTCATGTAACTAAAACTCATGACCATTATATTATATTGTTTGACTATCAAATAAATTTTTTTTCCTAATTGAGTAATTATTAAAACGACCCTTTTGCTTGGTAATAGGAAAGTTGATTTTGCAAAATTGAGCATATTAGAGCATCTATAACGGTGGAACCTCCAAGAACCCCATCTACCATATTTTTTTCTGTCACATCATTGCCATCTCACCAAATTAAAAACCTTCTTAAAACTTTACAATGAAGATTCTTACAAAAACCTCATTTCTTTTTTCTTAATTATACTATACTTTTTATTTATGTAACTATTATATAACAGAAAATGAAACTATCATAAAAACCTGAGTTCTTGTTCAAACACCTAAGATTAAGGGATAATTTCATGTATACCCTTAATAAGACTCAAAATATCATATTTGCCCAATTTAAGTTGCAAATATCATGTATACCCTTATTAACTTATCAAAATATCAAATTTACCCAAATGACATTTTTAATTGATTTTTAATCATTTTTAATTTTAAAAAACATTCAAATGACTATTATACCCCCCTCTAATAAGACTTAAAATATCATATTTGCCCAACTTAAATTACAAATATCATATATACCCTTAATAACCTATCAAAATATCATATTTACCCAAATGATTATTTTAATCAATTTTAATATTAAAAACAATAAATTTAATTTTAATTTTAAACACTTTGGTTATTCGTTTATTTTATCATCCATTCAAACCTTTTTTTTATCATCGTTTTTAAACACTTTGCTTATTCATATTTACCCAATCTTTATTTATCACCTAATTCACTAACCGGCTGTAGAAAAAATGTCATTACCCAAATACTTATTCTTTTTTTTATATCATCAAATTCAAACCTCTTTTTTTTTTAATTGTCAAACCTTTTTATTGACCACTAAACCATGGATATAATAAAACCTCAAACAAAAAACATACGCTATAAATCTATATATATATAAAAGCAAAATGATGGAAAGATGATGTGGACATCCTATCTATTGAGTATTTGCCTAAAGAAATTATCTCATTTTTTTGAATTTTTTAAATATTAAATAAGCTAAAGACTATTCTACCCCTAAATGAAAATTACATGTTTTATTATAAAAAAGACTATTTGGTAATTTGACATAACAATTTAATTACCTTTAACATTCATATATTTAACATTTAAGAACATTTATACCCCATCCTCTTCATCTTCTAATTTATTAATTAAAAGAAAACCTACAACATATTCATCTATAAATAACAACCTAATGTTCCACAAAAAATGTAGTCAACAACTATTAGTTCTATGTTTTGCTATTGGGTTCATATGTTTGTTTGATTGTTGCTCATTCTTCATAAGATTTCTAGGTGAGCTAATACTTTATGATTTCCGTAAGCTATATATTGTTTATTGTGTGTGTCAATCAATATTATTGCTTTTATTTAAAAAAAATCTATATTATTTTTATACGTTTTTGTGTATATTCCCGGTTGTTATAAAAGTGTTTGTTTTTTTAATTTTAAAACTTATTCTAATTGTTTCCTTTGTTTTTTCATTTTCATATTTCCTAATTGATATTTATGTTAATACTATAACTTTTATCTTTCATTATATATATAAAAGCAAAATGATGGAAAGATGATGTGGACATCCTATCTATTGAGTATTTGCCTAAAGAAATTATCTCATTTTTTTGAATTTTTTAAATATTAAATAAGCTAAAGACTATTCTACCCCTAAATGAAAATTACATGTTTTATTATAAAAAAGACTATTTGGTAATTTGACATAACAATTTAATTACCTTTAACATTCATATATTTAACATTTAAGAACATTTATACCCCATCCTCTTCATCTTCTAATTTATTAATTAAAAGAAAACCTACAACATATTCATCTATAAATAACAACCTAATGTTCCACAAAAAATGTAGTCAACAACTATTAGTTCTATGTTTTGCTATTGGGTTCATATGTTTGTTTGATTGTTGCTCATTCTTCATAAGATTTCTAGATGAGCTAATACTTTATGATTTCCGTAAGCTATATATTGTTTATGTGTGTGTCAATCAATATTATTGCTTTTATTTAAAAAAAAATCTATATTATTTTTATACGTTTTTGTGTATATTCCCGGTTGTTATAAAAGTGTTTGTTTTTTTTAATTTTAAAACTTATTCTAATTGTTTCCTTTGTTTTTTCATTTTCATATTTCCTAATTGATATTTATGTTAATACTATAACTTTTATCTTTCATTAAAATTCAGATAATGTTTTTAATTTGTGTATATTATACATGATTGTTAATAAGTTTTTTGAGTTTTTAATTGTAATTTCTTTACAATTGTTACTTTTAATTTTTTTATTGATATTTTCTACTTAATATTTAATTCTAATTTCTTTACAATTGTTATTTTTAATTTTTTTATTGATATCTTCTACTTATTATTTTTGGTATACAAGTGTTTTAGTGGGTTTTTTTCTTAATTTTTTTAAATATTAAATAAGCTAAAGACTATTCTACCCCTAAATGAAAATTACATGTTTTATTATAAAAAAGACTATTTGTTAATTTGACTTAACAATTTAATTACCTTTAACATCATATTATTTAACATTTAAGAACATTTATACCCTACCCTCTTCATCTTCTAATTTATTAATTAAAAGAAAACCTACAACATATTCATCTATAGAGGAAAAATCAAATACACACCAAGTAATTCTTAAACACTTACACACCAATCTAAACCATTGATTTACCATTGAATTTTTGATCTAACGATGCATAAATATTTGGGGGGGTTTTGATAATATAGCTATGGCAACTAACAATTTGAAATTTGAATTATTAATAGCCTTTAGTTAATAAAATTCATAATTTTAGGAAGTAAATCTCATATGCAAATTGGTGTGTAAGTGTTTACGAATTACTTGGTGTGTATTTGATTGTTCCTCTTCATCTATAAATAACAACCTAATGTTCCACAAAAAATGTAGTCAACAACTATTAGTTCTATGTTTTGCTATTGGGTTCATATGTTTGTTTGATTGTTGCTCATTCTTCATAAGATTTCTAGGTAAGCTAATACTTTTTATGATTTCCGTAAGCTATATATTGTTTATGTGTGTGTCAATCAATATAATTGTTTTTATTTCAAAAAAAAATCCATATTATTTTTATACGTTTTTGTGTATATTCCCGGTTGTTATAAAAGTTTTGTTTTTTTTTTAATTTTCAAACTTATTCTAATTGTTTCCTTTGTTTTTTCATTTTCATATTTCCTAATTGATATTTATGTTAATACTATAACTTTTATCTTTCATTAAAATTCATATAATGTTTTTAATTTGTGTATATTATACATGATTGTTAATAAAATTGTAATTTCTTTACAATTGTTATTTTTTATTTTATATTGATATTTTCTACTTAATATTTTTAATTGTAATTTCCTTACAATTGTAATTTTTTTATTTTTTTATTGATAATTTCTACTTAATATTTTTGGTATACAAGTGTTTTAGTGGGTTTTTTTTTAATTTGTTTTGTTTATATTGTTATAGCTTTATAAAAGAGAAATTGTTGACAACAATCAAATTCTTATGTGGTTTTTTATGCTATGTTTTGTTGGGATTCTCTTCTCATTCTTTTATATAACCAATAATAAAAATGAATGACATTAGAACCAATATGTATATAAATAAAATTAGAATCAATATATAATTAAATACAGTTTATCATATTTTTTTCAAATAAATAAATAAGCTTAAGACTATTCTACCCTTAAATGAAAATTATATTTTTATTTTTTATTATATACAAGGACTTTTTGATCAATCGACTTATCAAATTAATTAGTTTAACTTCCATATCATTTAACTTTTAAAAATATTTATTTTATCCTTTCCACCTTCTCATTTATCAATTAAAAGGAAACCTACAACATAATCATCTATAATTACAACCTAATTAATATATAACTGAGTATATGTTATTAACTCTCTCATTAGTAAAATAATTAATACTTATTATATTTAATATCATTAATTGAATAAATACATAAAGATAAAAAATTACAATAATTGGTACATATAAGTTAAATTATAACCAAACTAAAAGAAATCGGAATCAATTAGCAATATATGAAAAGAAAAAAAATAAAAACATATATATGTGTGAGTTCAAATGAAAACTCAATTTTCAGATTCACCTGAAAATAACAACTTACTACGATTAATAATATATAGTTATGTTAATTTTATTTTTTTAATTTAAATCGAAATAAAACTATGCAAAAAATTGAATTACAATTAATTTAACATTTTTCATTTTACATGATATGACTAAAACCTTTAATTTTCGAGATCTTTTACCCCAAAACTAAGTTATAAAGAAATAACCTTAAGCAAATCGAAAAAGCTCTAACATGAAAACATTAATGACTCAATCAGACTCGCATACGATCTAAGTGATCACGTTACTGAAGATTGTTTTTACTCTTTGAGTGGGTTGGGAAAGGGGGCGTCGAGAAGTGTTTTAGCCAAATTTGCAAACTCATAAATATTTTATGTAAATATTGTGTTGGGATAAATCAATATATTATGAGATATGCAAAACAATATTCATTAAAAATTTCATTGTTATAATTAATAGTCTCACACATTTCTCGAGTCGATTACAACGTATGACGATATGAAAGTTATTAGTTATTACTTTATTATGTATGAGACAACTTTAAATCAAATCTAATATTGATTTTTATTAACCTAATATTTGATATGTTATTATTAGTTCATTAAACTAACATTTCTAAAAACTTTATTAACACCGCGCAACGCGCGGTGCCGAACACTAGTAGTGGTTTAAAAACAAAATCAATACCAAACAAAAACCCACTACAACATGGTGAAAGAATTATTCAATAAAATATATTAACGTTATAAGGACATCATCTTCTTTTCCATCATGGAAACTCAGAATGGCATTTGGGTAAATTTGATGATGATATAAAAAAAAGTTTTGGCAATTAAAAAAAAGAGGTTTGAATTTGATGATATAAAAAAATAAGCATTTGGGTAATGGCATTTTTCTACGGCCACTAAGTGAATTTGATGATATGAAAAAAGAATATGCATTTGGATAATGTCATTTTTCTACAGCCGCTAAGTGAATTTGATGATAAAAAAAGGTTGGGTAAATATGAATAAGCAAAGTGTTTAAAAATGATGATAAAAAAGGTTTGAATGGATGATAAAATAAACGAATAAGCAAAGTGTTTAAAATTAAAATTAAATTTAGTGTTTTTAATATTAAAATTGATTAAAATAATCATTTGGGTAAATATGATATTTTGATAGATTATTAAGGGTATATATGATATTTGTAATTTAAGTTGGGCAAATATGATATTTTAAGTCTTATTAGAGAGGGGTAAAATAGTCATCTGAATGTTTTTTATAATTAAAAATGATTAAAAATTAATTAAAATAGCCATTTGGGTAAATTTGATATTTTGATAAGTTAATAAGGGTATACATTATATTTGCAACTTAAGTTGGGCAAATATGATATTTTGAGTCTTATTAAGGGCATACATGAAATTATCCCTAAGATTAAATAAGAATCTTTGACTGGACAAGAACCTGTATCCCGCAGCGAAGGTTCTTGTAAAAATCTTAAGAAGAATCTCACAAAGAACTTTCATTATGGATGCTCTTAATTTAAATTTTTAAAACTAACATGATCTTATTAAACCTTTTTGGATCTAAATGTTGCCGATTGCCATTTAATATCGTAAAAATACAATATATATATATGATCAGTAAATATCCACACAACATAAATATCAGGATTACTAAATGCAGTATCTAAATTAACATAATAACCATCAAATTATATTTAGAAAATACGCATTGTAAGTGAGGTTTATTTAAAAATATTAAATAATTTGAGATTCTCCAAAAACCACATATTTATGTAATTTTTATGATAAATATTAATGATCGATGCCATAATAGATTTTTATGAATATTCAAAGTTACTCATTAGTGATACTACATACCATATGCAATAACCCAGTGTAATATTTAGTATATACAAAAAATAAAAATATTAAAAGTTAATTATTAAATAAATCAAGAATAAAATCTTTGGTGCATAGTTGAGCATATTTATTGATTTGATGACCAAAAATATTGATATACATACGAAATTAAATATTATTTGTATGATATTTTTAATTGGATTTTTATAATATTTTAATATTTAATATTTAAAATTGGTGTGAAAAGGAAAATTTGCTGTCTGGCATCTGGTTTTTAAATTCTACCCCTGAAGTTTGATTTACTTACCAAATGACCCCCTGTTCACCATATTTATGATTTATCGGCCACTGGCCCACAGGTGGATATAAATACGAATGCTGAACCCTTCTCCCCCAATTTCGCCACCTTGATCGGCGATTACTCGCCACCTCCCTTCGCCACCACTTTCCACCACTCTCACCGGATGTTCGATTGCTGTTCATTTAGGGTTTGATCTTCTTATGCCGAAACCCTAATTGTTTCCTTTCGTCGAATTCGTTTTCTTTGCTATTTTACGGGTTTTACGAAAGCGAACAAGCTTTTTATGATGTTTATATGCTTTAATTTCCCTCAAATTGTTAAATTTATGAGTTTACTCTGTGTTCAAAAGTTGTTAAATTTGTTAGTTTACAATGCCGGATGTTACACATTTTAGGGTTGAATTGAGTTATTTGTGTGGTGGTGTTCGTTAAATGATGATGAATTGCCACCTCGATAATGTATTAGCATGACATTATATGTAGGTTTGATGGATGCTGCAAATTTAATGCACTTGAGCAAAGTAAATTTAGTAAAATATAATGTTGGAAGAAATTTAGGCCCCGTTTACCAAACGCTTACCCGAGTAAGGACTTACCAACAAAATTCAACACTATCACTTACTTACGGGGTAAGATTTTAGTCCACAAAAACGGTATGTATGTAATATTTTACCCGGTAAGCGCTAACCATGGTAAGGACGACGACCCTCACTTACTGGGTAAGACTCTCATCCTTGCCTTTGCTCTTACTCGGGTAAGATTCTTGATCCTTGCGATATGCTTCTCGTAAAGTAAAATGATTTGGTAAGCGCTTACCCAAGTAAGTGTTTAGTAAACGGCCCTTACCTTATGATAAGAAACTAAAGCAAAATGAGTATGTTTCTTATAATACATCATTTTTAGTAGATTGATGAAGCAAGGCATGGTTTTAACTAGAAGTTAGGCATTTGCATTATACGACTGTGCCGGATCTCTGTCAAACCTAGGCATGCACCACGTAGAACGGTGAAATGTATATGATAATAAGGTAAAATGGTGATATTAGTGTGTCTAATTTTGTATCGATAGGTAGGTATTTTAAAAGTATACCATGTATTATTTGGTTCGCATTAAGGCGTGGTGCTATTCGCTTAAGTGGCGTGTCGCAAAGCTTGTAAAACCAATTTTGGTTATTTGTTTGGACCAGCAGCAAGATTGCTTTCCTTATTCGTTTAGTCTTACTTAAGTAGTGCGTCGCAAAGCTTGTACAAACCAATTTTGGTTATTCGTATGGACCAACAGCAAGATTGCTTTCCTTATTCGTTTAGTCTTACTTAAGTAGTGCGTCGCAAAGCTTGTACAAACCAATTTTGGTTATTCGTATGGACCAACAGCAAGATTGCTTTCCTTATTCGTTTAGTCTCACTTAAATAGTGTGCCGCAAAGCTTGTAGAGACGTGTTTGGTTGCGATCTTTTATGTTGTATTAATGATCTTGTAACTTGTAAGTTCTCCGTTGTTTATTATAGAAAGAATCTACCATCGCATAGTAATCTTGACTTTGTTTCATTGATTTTCCTAATTTCCTTTGGCAGATTTAACCGTTAGATAGAGCTTACATAACATACTCGCCATGGGTTTTGATAACGAATGTATATTAAACATTCGTTCTGTTGCTCCCGAGTACTTTTGCCCGGTGTGTCGGACACTTGTTTATCCAACTGAAGCACTCCAGGCACAGTGTGGTCATCTGTACTGCAAACTTTGTCTGGTACACATTGCAAGCGGTGCCCAGACCTGCCCCTATGATGGAAACTCAGTAACTGAAGCTGGTGCAAAGGTAAACTCTCATCATGTTCTTCTATTTCTGTAAATTTGATACCTTTTATCTTATTCGAAGTTATATATTCTTCTCTCCTCCAGCCTGTCGCAATAATTAACAAAACTCTGTTCGATGCAATTGGGAAAACTGCTGTGCGTTGTCTCTATCATAGGAGTGGATGCATGTGGCAGGGTCCTCTCTCTGAGTGCATTGTCCACCATTCAGAATGTGCCTTTGGCGATTCCCAAGTTATATGCATGAAATGTCAGGTGCAAATTTCACATCGTCAAGCCGAGGAGCATGCTCAGATCTGTAATGTGAATGTAACGGGCCATTCCTTTTTTGATCATTATGCATCAACTTTCTTCAATGTTAATATTAGTTTTCTTGAGATGTTACTTATCGTGTGCAGCAGGTTATGAATCCTGAAGTACATCAAGGGCCTAAAAATGTTTGGAGTGCTGCGACTTCAGGAGCAGCTGTATCTTCTGACCAAAACAAGACTGTTATTCAAGGAGTACCAACTGGACACCTGCAGGCATCTCAAAGTACGCCTGCTGACCATCTGAATCAACCTTCAATGGCAAATTCTCAGCTGCAAGCGTTGCCGGCAATGGTTATGTCAACTTCACAGTGGTATCAGCCGCAATATCAACGGGTTAATGCACAAATGTACCCGTATTCACTGGAAGCCCCTCAGCCATTTAATCAGGCACCTTTTCAGGTATATGGGCAGCCACAGAGCCAGTCTCATGCTCAGCTTCAACCCCAATCTCAGGTGGTAGTGCAACAGCAGGTCCAATCCTCGATGCATGTGGAAGTTCAAGCGCATGTCCAACCCCTTCCCCAGGCCCAGGCTGAACTCCATCCTCTAAAACAAGCGTCGGGCCAATCCCAACATCAGAGTCAAGTGCAAGCTCGACCGCAGATTTCTTTTTCTGGACCGTATGTACCACCTCTGTATCCTCAGGGTGTGATGCCTGGCCCAAATGGAAACCAGGCACAATTAAATCCCCAGCAGCAAATTCGCCAGCAAGTTTTCCCCATGTGCAAATTCGGCCAGCAAGTTTTCCCCATGTGCAAATTCAAACACATAATCAGCTACTTGCTCATGGCCACATGCCTCCTCAGTTATCCTCTCAAGCCCCGCCAGAGGCTGTTCAGGGCCATGCTCAACAACATATGCAAGTCCCTCAAGTTCAGCAATCTCTTGAACAGGTGCATCATTCGCAGCCTTCTCTACAGCACCCAGATCCTCAACCCCAATCGCAACCTCACACACAAGGGAACCCATATTCTCAGTCCGGCCCTCAACTTCAACATCCTCATATCCAGCAAGTCCTGCAGGTCCCACCACAGCAATATCCTCATAGCCAGCAAGTCCTGCAGGCTCCAGCTCAGCAACGTCCTCATAGCCAGCCGGTCCTGCAGGCTCCAGCACAGCAGCATTCTCTGCGAAATCATCCCTCAATTGGGTTTGTACCCCCGGTTCAAGTGTCTTCTCAGATTGCACAACCAATTTTCTATCTGCGTCCTCTAGAACCTCCTCAGAGGCTTCCTTCCCGAGGCCAAGCCCCTGGGATCCCACCTGTCGCAAACACTGATCCTCATAGTCAACAGCATCTTGTTACTTGTCAGAGTCAACAACCATTGCCTCAGCAATATGTGCAGCTACCACAGATATCTGCAGGCGACACGGCTAGTCCGTTTCAAGGTCAGCTGCATCACGCTACTCCTTTTGCTGATCAGGCACTTGGAAGAACAACCATGCAACAAGATTATAAGGCACAGTCCATGAATAATTCCGGCATGGATGTTAATCGTCCTGGAGCTAACTTAAATGAGAAAAAACACGGTGCAGATGCAAACGATGCACATAAACCTGAAAACGGTGGTGGAGATGGTTACACTAAAGACAAAGTGGTGATCAGAAATGCTGTCACTGAGCTGCAGGAGGGGAAGTGGGTCTCATGTTATCCCGTTGCTACACAGAGATTCGTAGGAGGAACAAATAATAATTTAGACCAGTTTCCTGGTGGGAATCTGGTTCAGAATAAAGCAGTGGATGTGAGAGACGCCCCTGTATATTCTGTAAAACAAGTGGAACTTAATATGAATGTGCAACCCCCTACCCATTTCAAGCTAGCTGAGCATGGGCGTTTTTCTGATCCAGGACAAGTTTCAAACCTGACTGAACATTTTCACCCCCCTGCTCCAAATCAACCAGGCTCGTTCTATCCTCAGCATCAATTAACTGGATCCTTTGCCAACCATGCCAGAAGTTTTGAACTGCAATATGATGGACTTCAGAGACCTTCTAGTCATGCCACCCCATATGGACCCCCTGGGGTTGTCTCACCATCAGCACCTAGACTTTGTTACGAACAAGCTAGAGCTCCTATTGGGAAGCATCCTGCTGCTTTGCAAATGGAATCAGCTCGACACCTTGATCAAGACTCACCTTGCCAACAACAGCTCTATGGAGATTCATCTGGTGCCAAGTCAGCTCATCCATGTCTGGGCGGGCCAGGTTCTGAAAGTAGTAACATCCGTCAGGGCTTCCCAAATGCTGGTCCACATTGTGCAGTAAGACTTAAATGTTCTATATGTCATACCATTTCTTTGCAACTGTGTAGTGCTAACTATTCATTTTTTAATTATCAGGATGTCTCTGTTTCCTTTAATAATTCGAGGAAGAGAAAGTCAATGAGTATGGGCTGGTGTCGCATTTGCAATGTTGATTGTGAAAGCATGCAAGGTCTGGAAATGCATGGACAAACACGTGAGCACCAGTGGATGGCTATGAATATGGTTAACAACATCAAGCACAGTCCTCTCTTAAAGCAATGTTAGTCCTATTTGGTTCTATTAGAAAATGTCTGTTTCCGGTGAGTGAACCATTTTTTTTCTTTGGTTTGTAGAACATCTAATGCTCATTCTGGACTTGGGGAGGCAAGCAAGTTGGGAAGTTCGCGGTCTCATGGATGGGGCAGTAAAAAGTAGGACATCGCAATACAGGGTGAGAATGGATTAAGATACTTCCATCTTTGGCAGTTTAACATTGAGCAATCACTTCCAGTGAGCTATTATGCTTTTTGGTTGGTTTATGCGGCTTTTTATATTTCAGGTTGCTGCTTTTTATTCTCGACGGTTTTGAAGTGGAGTTCATGGAAGTTAGGTCTGTTTCATTTCATCAACTTGGCATGTGGTGGTCTTATGTTGAACTAGTGCCTTTAGTTAAGTGATTTGTTTATGAACTGTTTGGGATGCTCAAGGACATCTATGCAGAAAATTCTGGATGTTATTATTATGCTATTGCCTATTTTAAAACTGAAGATTAACCTTTGCAGGGTAATGGTCCTAATGGAGATTAGGACAGTCTATGTCCTATCTCTAGATAGGCATTTATGTTTGCTGTGATTGCCATGCTTACTCTTTATTCCATTTATTGGGGAATGCTAACTGGAGTCACTGGACACTTGAACTTGCCGTAAGTGATGTTGGCTCTGCTTGTAGAGTTGGGTCAAGTCTGAATAGATGCATATCAATGAAATAAGTACTACAAAATTTGAGTAGCATGCATATTTATGTGTATGTATGTACATGTATATGAGGATATTGTTCGTTCGACCAAGTATTATTTGTCTTTAGGTATTCCTCACCATAAACTATAGGTTGTCTGTTTCTATTTGAGCTGTTGCTGATGTACCAAATAGGGTCGTTGATATCATTATTGGAGGCAGTTTTTCAAAAATATACCTGATCATAATATTCCATTACCAAGCCGGAGTTATTGTAGAAATTTATGAAAGAGTCTACCTATTTGTTGTTGGTAAATATTAATATGGAATCATAGAAGCTAGGATACAGGTGCTGGGCGCATGAATACCTTGAGATCATTGACACAAAGTTGTTAAACAAGTCGAGATTCAGACATGGAGGATAGATGCTAGACATTCAATTGTTAGACGCATAGTCATTCATTCAAGGCTAAATAAACTTATAGCTGTAAGTAACTTTTTTTTTACATTTGAAAAGCAATGAACCATATAGCTGTAAGTAACTAAGTACAAGAAGTACCAAAATTCTCTACTCTAGAACAATGACTTTATCATCGTTAGGACCACCTTCAGCTGAACATCTTGGAATATCCCCAAGTAGCTAAGATGGGTACATTCATTATGTCTTTTTTATAAAATACTTGCCATTTTTGCAATGCTCCCATTTTGATTTGTGTTGATTGCTATTTAGTAGTTCTGTCACTTGCGCGCTTTTGTAAACACAAAATTAGGGCAGAAACCAATTTGATTGCCCATCTAAGCTGCTCTTAAAGTCAACTAGATCACTTGTTGCCAGTGGATGTGACAACCTGTTTTTCTATGCATTAGAGCTTATTATTGTAAATACAAAGATAAGGGGAAAAACCTATTTGCGTGCCAACTTGAGTGCTTTTGAGGTCAATTAGGCTTGTTGCAGGTGGGATTGATAATATGGTTATCTATGTAATAGAGCTATATCTGTCCTTGTGTATGTGTTGTATACTTGTATGTCATTTGAATGCTAAAAAGGAAAGAAGTTACAATTGTTTCATCTGTAATCGAAGCGACATGAATGTGTATTAGCATTTCAGAAGTATATTTTAAGAAATTAGCAACTTAAATATTTATGGAAGACCAAAGATGATGTCAAGATGATAGATTAATGGTTTGTTTTCTCTCAACCTGCTTAGGTCGAAAATTCTTGAATGATGGGGATGGTAAGATTTGGACGATAAGAAATTATAGTAAGAGTAACCGAGTTAGTGTTATTTTAGTATTATCTAATCTATCCATGATAATTAGAATAATTGTTAAAATTATTATCCCCCTTACTATGGAATGCAATGATTAGTAACTTCAAGATTTTTGACACCGGGCATAATTATGGAAGTTGGAAGAAGACTTTGGGTCCCTTCTTGAAGAAGTGGTGAAATAGAAATATCAACATTCATGTTCTATCACCTAGATATCCATCTTGTAATTTGAAAATTCCTCTGAACTTATGAAAATTACGACAATCCTCTGGACTTCTGAAAGTTTTGAGGAAAGTCCTTTAATTTTTTAAGAGAGGTGAGGAACAGGCTCTTGGATTTCTGGAAAGTGCAGAGAAATCCTTAACTTCTGGAAAATTTGCTCAAAGTCCCCTTGAATGGTTGGATGCTTATAGAAACCCCTTCAACTAACAACTAATGGAATTTTTCGAATGATGAAAGTGTCTTGAAGACTGTTTGAACATGATTATGCTTGATCCTGATGGTTGAAGATGCTATTAATTAGTGAGACTGCCTGGATATTTGTGACTTGTCCTACGCGAATGACTTGGGTTGAATGTCAACTTACACTTTGGACTTTAAAACAACTTGATCTAATGGCAACTAGGGTTGGGATTTAGAGTCCTGATGATATGTTTTAGAGATTTGTTTATTGTGAATAATTGTGATTTAGGTTTATCTGATGATCACTAGGTCTAACGGTTGGGGGTTTTGGTCAACCCCAGCAGGATATGGTGGCTAGGGTTACTGGCCTCCTCTGAATCCAAACGGGCAGTTCATGTTCGTTTGGGCAGTTAGTGCCAATGATTTGAGAATTGCATCCAAGATATAACCTAAGACAAGTGCTACACTCAATCAAAGAGTTAATTATTTTTATTCAATTATCTAATAATCAATCTTGGGTATTACACATATGCAATAATAAGAGATTATTCTCGAGACACTATTAGTTTATAGAGCATTTTTATTGAGGAACTGTCAGATGACGATAAATGTCCCATAACTATTATAAATTAGTACTTGCTGGATATGCATCGCATAATAATAATTCTGGGTTGCTTGTGATGTAAGAGCGACTCATGTGTTCATTTTCCGCTCTATGATAAAAAAAATAGTTAGCCTAAGAATAGAATTAGATACGTATCCTCCCAACATAACTAGTTAACTAAAAATAGAAAATGTTAAATGATTAATGTCAACCAAGTATCTGAAAAAGATCACATGAGTTAGATATTACCAAACTTATTCTAATGCAAATGCTAGCATGATTTTTCTTGGCCAATCTTACAATCCTAGTCAAACAACCTCATCAAAATCTCCTACCTTTGGTATTGGATATCTTGCACCTCAACCTAGCCATACTTGTATTTTTTTAACTTGGTTAAGTCATATTGATCAAATTAGGTCACATGTAATCAGATACAAATTTTGTAACTAACAACACTAAAGTATACCAAGAAACTACCATGTGCTCTTTGTGAAGAAAAAGACAAAAAATGTCGGATGGTTGAGGAGCTCACATGGAATACAAAGCCGTTACATTGTCCTCATCTATTAGTGAAATTACGTATGAGTTAAGAAAATGCCTTGTCCTGCTTTTCGTGAAGAAAGATACAAAATTTAATTGAGGAGCTCTTATGGAATATGAGATTCGTTAAGTTTCCGTCCTCTATTAATGAAATTGCTTATGGGTTAATGACTATATACTTTTGCTAATCTTTGCAACCATTTGGAAAACATGCTTCTTTGATGGCTAATAACCTTGCACTCCGATCATTTCACTACACTACGTAAAATCAGGCTTACGTGGAATCGAAGTCGTTACTATGTCCTCTTCGATTGATGAAGTTGCTTATGGGTTAATTAGTGTATACATTTAATAATATTTTACTACCTTACATGCCAAGAAACTAAATTGTTTCTCTAATTGACTCTAGTTACCTTGGCCCCCTACTTGCTCCTTTTTCATTTTAGATGTCATAACTTAGCTTTTTTGATGATCCGCTATTGATTTCCTAATTCATATGATCATTACAAATATGAGAAAAAAACTACAGGTAAAAAGATTGCCATACTTGGAAAAGTAAGTGGTCAATAATAATAATAATTTATGATATATACAAGTTTGGCATTTTAGATCGAAAGGAAAACAACCAACCGAGAATGGATACCTTTGGTTTGAAAATGTTAAAAGATGTTAGTTGATTGTGTTTGACGTTAGCCAGAAAAAAGAAACAAATTTAATTGCTATATTATTGACAAAACCCAACATGGTATCTTGTATGAACTTTATTATTATACCATATATGTTTATATGGTGCATGAAACTGCAATTAGGCACATGTTTAACGTAAATTGGATCTTTTATATGTTATTTCTGACGGTTTGAATTAAAGCATTTGCTTCTAGTAATATTGTATGCATCAACGATAGAAGCATGATAAATTTACGTTAATTTTTTCAGGAGGTTCATTAAAAAATGTGGGCAGTGGAACAAATGCATTCTGAAGCAGTCAACAGTGCTATAGCCGATTGGTTATCGTTCGGAGGGTTCATAGCGCCCTAACCAAGTTCGAGCTTTCCTGTGCGCATGCCTGGGGACATTTAAGTGGGGTCATGTTTAGCCCCAAAATTGCTGGGGATTAGTCGGGCTTTGGCCCGGACACCCATCCAAAAAAAATGCAGTTTGAAGCAATTCAAGTCTTGTGAGGTAATATTTTCATTCAATGATCTCCGTAATTTCTATTGTTTCTATTTACTAAAAAATCTTGATTATGGTTGGTTCGTTCAAAGCTTTTTTTCCTTTTTTGGCGACCACACGCAATATAAAACTACATACATAACATTTATTGCGTTTCAAGGTCTCTTATTCTTTTGTATTAAATGCACCTTTTGTTTCTTTAGCCTGCTAATATCTTAACCATGATTTTTTTTCCTTAAATATTTTTAGTTTCCTTAATCCCTTCGAGGAATCATATTATTAAAATTCCATTCACTTATCTAGAAATGAAGCTTATAAAAACCATTCTTGTTTTTTCTTTTACGTTGTGTTCTCTAATTTGGAGAGAAATGTCAGAAAATGGATGGAAAAGAAAGAGGGGGAAATAATTCTTTCATTTGTGTTTTTGGAAAAGGAAAAGAAAGGAAATAATGTCTAATGTTCTTCAACAGGAGAGAAATGAAAGGAAAGATGACATTTTTACAAATACACCCTTTAAATATATCATTTATAATGAAAGGTTGGGTAGTTTTGTAATTTTAATAATTTTAGTAATTCTAATAAATGGTTTTAATTTCTTTCCTTTCCTTTCCTCCCACGTTTGGGAGAAAAGTTTTGAGAGGAAACTTATCATTATCTTCCTTCCATTTCCTTTCTCTCCTAAAAAGAGTTTTTTTTCTTAACTTTCCTTTCATTCGTAAAAAGATTATATATATATATATATATAATATTTGACCTATTTTTTTGTAATAAATGCATGGTCAAGGGATCAGCCCCTTTGATTTTGTTTGCAATTAATTCATTTTGAGCCTTATGCTGATCACATACTAGCATAATTTCTGTAAACATTGTGAGCATCTTCACCAGAAAGGAAGTGGTCACATCTTCTCAACCAACCAATGTATAAGCGCAGGAGTGACCTTGGCTGGGCCTGAATTCTTCTAGCCTTGTCTTGATGCAATCACATTGTGGTCAAAGCAAATTTGGTTTTTCAGCATGAGTTTCAGGTTTGCATTATACCATTTTTTTAAGTATATAATACGGCAAATACATATAGTACGCTCCTCACCATTGGTGATGTCTGGACCCTTGATCTCCTAGGAGGCTAGGCTCTACCGGCAACCCAAGGCCCTTTTGGGCTATGCTGTTACATTGGTTGATGTAGCAGTTATCGCGATGGTAAACTGATGGTATAGTGGTACATGTGATAATTCGAAATATATATGCATATAGGAGGGAAGTTAATTTGTAAACCACAAAAAACGTGTAAACCGTGTAAACTCATGGTTGCATAGATTAAATCAATGAAATTGATTCACGGAGTTGTTTAATATGATGAAAATGTTTCATAAACATCAAATTTTGATGAAAATGTTTCATATTTTGGTGTTTTTATTCATATGAAACTTTTTTCTCGTTTCTGTGAAACTTTTTTATTTCTAGGAAAATAAACACCTTCATATGAAACAATTTCATCAAAAAAATTTAAGTATATGAAACATTTTCATCATATTAAACAACTCTACAAAAGATTTTTCATTGATTTACGTATGCAACCATGAGTTTACACTGTTTACACGTTTTTTGTGGTTTACAAATGAACTTCCCTCTATAACTTAGTATAGTATATGTATTCAACTAAAATTTACAAATTAGAAATCAATTTAAAAAAGTCAAGTATCACATAATGGAACGGATGAAGAACCACAAGAAGCCTTGTTGTAGTCTCGTGGAACGGTAAAAGAACCTAAAGAAGCGTTTCATGATCCTCCTTGTGGAACTTCGAAGAACCAAAGAAGCCGTAAGTAAAAAGATGGTAGTATTTAGCAAATAGCGCTGTAGCACTGCTATTTCTGCCATTATGAAACGACATGGCAGCTTAATATCGGTATTTAGGGGGCTAATAGCTGGACCACTATTTTACGACCGCTATCTGACCTAAGACCACAAAACGCTATTGTGGTTCAATTAGCATAGCTTTTGTGTTATACCAATCTTGATGCAATTAAACTGTTCTCAGTACATGTTAGTTTTTAGTTTTTGCTTGTCACTATAACTCTGAGCCACTTCATCTGTTTATGGTAACAGAACTTTTGACACAGGGCTTTGTTATAACTTGATCTAAAACATGGCAGTTTTCAAAGTTTGTTGGATTTCTGGCAGGTTCTGTAAGTGAAACTATGTTGTTAAGGAGTCGATCCGAGGCATCTTGTCCTGGTTCTTCTGCAACATTTCTCTTCCCCTATGTCATTTTTCTTAGTTACTTCTGAGATAATTCTACATTATGCTTTTCTCATGTTATG